>JBAMHW010000016.1:16148959-16174071 GCA_037177495.1 Rhadinocentrus ornatus | reverse complement strand
TTCTGCTTCTTCTTCCACATTTTCCTCAGTCCTCTCGTTACCTTCCGCCATCAAAATGCTCACTCCATGTGCTCCAGCCGTTTGCATCTGGAGCAGGTATCCTGGACAGTAACAGTTCATTTGATTCACCACTGATGCACACAGAGCATGACGACTCAGCAGCATTTGCAACAGCATCACAATACTTCCTTAAAATATGCAAATAGGTACTACGACTTATTGCAGTTCAGTTGTTGCAATATGTGTATTGCAAAGGCTAGTATTGCGATGAAGGTAGATTTTTAGATATATTGTGCAGCCCTACCTTGTATCATCATGGATCTACTGTGATCCATTCCCATGTGGACAAGAATAAATATAACTGAACACAATCAGGTACAATCCTTAAGGTCACATTCAGAGGTAATCTGAGACACCTCTGGCCACATTCTTTCGACAGCTTAAGGCAAGAAGTATGGACCAGGTGTACACACCCTTGTGGACATGGTCACCTGACTGCAATTGAAGCAATGAGCAATTTTTCTGCTCCACCTACTTATTTCCATAACTTGAAACCATGTATTGGCAACTCAGTTCATCCTTAAGGTTGTAATGTTAGTTCATTTCTACAAGTGGTTTTCAATTCTTTCTGGTTTGTTCCGGAGCTTCAACAGGTTGTATATAAACAAACAAAGTATAATGGTGCCACAGCTTGTAATCTGCATGCTTGTAAACAAATGAAGTCTAAAATTCCACCATTTATAGTCAGACAAACAACGGTTTCAGTCCTAACAGTAATGCTTGCTGTTTTCGTTTGCAGTGTCCCAACATATCTAAAAGTGAAACCATGGTTATAAACCAGGAGAAGAAAAATACTTCACAAACAACTAAAAAATAGGCCAAAACATCCTATTTTGACTCCTATTTTTCTCACCTTCCAGTTTGCAGTTTCTCAGTAGATTCAGGATCTCAGGGAGACAATCGGACAGTTTCATATCTTCCAAAATGAGAGTCCTCAAGCAGTGGTTAAACTCTGAAAGGTGACAATACATGATTACTGAATATAGTTTGTTTAAACACCATGTCATAAGACAATCTGACATAAGCAGCTGAGACCAAGAGCCAGCAGCACAGAAGTGAAGAATATCCTGTACAGTATGCAAACTGATCACAAAATACAACATAATCTTATGTGATGAACATGAAAGAAAAAACAAACAAAAAAAACAGCTAACTTTAGAATAAATGCCAAGATGGTCACAATATTAGAATCTCATAGGGTGCAATAACAATACAATACAAACTCTGTATCCATTGTTATAAACAGCTGCTGCATTTACATTGTTAAACTTCATGTGTGGCAGCCAGGAGTCAAATGCACCATGCAGCATGACACAACTCAGGAGTGTTTAACCAGAAACTACATCTACAAGCTGTCTTGGAGTGTGTTGTGCATTTTACTGCCCAGTTTTCCACAAGTCCAGAAAGTTTTATGAATGTAAACGAGTTCAGGTGAATTTTTTTTACCAGATTACCATTTAGTCAAAATTATTTTATTTGGAAAAATTTAAGTTTTAGATTAAATTCCGCTTGATTTTTTTTTTTTATTCACAGCTTTGATAACAGCAGCAGAAAAACAAAAAAAAACTTTTTGTATTTCTTTATAAGTAGGAGACCCGCAGCACAAAATCCACAAAACATCAAAACTGAGGAAAAAAGAAAAATCTTACACTGATGTGATACACTGATACAGTGAGACATTACCTGAGAGAGTGGTGAGGAGTGGCCTCATTGAGGAGCCGGTGGGTAATCTCATCCCAGCTAAGTGAAGTGAGGTGAGATGTGGGGAGCGTCTCAGCACATATGTCATGAAGTTCAGATTTGACCGGAACTCATTTACTTTCACTGTTAGCTTCTGCAGGGGCCACGCTGCTGAAAAAAAGATTGGGGAGCCGTCACCTCAGACTGATTCTCAAGTGATGGTGTGAAAAAAAGTTTTTCTTCTATTTTCCTACTTCAACATTCTGCTTTCGGCTTTATAAACTGACTCTTATTTCACATATACAAGAAAATGAGACTTTTCAAACACAAAACTGTATTATCTGTCTTCCTTCTGTGTTCCTGTTAGCATTTTGTAAGCTTGCTATCTCATATTTCCCATTAGAACGATTAGAAGAAATTATTTAAATTTTCTCCGCTTCTCTCTCTGTCTTGCCCTGCATCCTCTTTTTCTTGTCTGGGATTTTGTGTGTAATTCTCCTAATAATCTGGTTTTGGAGAGTTCAATCAGTTAATCCTGCTTCTAGTTAGTTTTTTATGGAAATGAATATTATTCATAGCATATTTAGCAAAAAAGTCCAAGGAGGAACTGCTCAAGTAGCACAACATATAAAAAAAAAAATAGATTCTTAAAATGTACATGCATATGTATTTACCCCTTTTGCCATAAAAACCCAAATAAACCTGGTGCTACCCTTTACCTTCAGAAGTCACATAATTACTTAAATAAGGACCACCTGTGTGGTGTAATCCAAGATCCAAATGATCGCCATATTTACAGTGGGAAGATTATTTTATCCCCTGATTAATTTTTTAGTCCCTTTAATCACTGTCTCTTATTTTTATGGTTCATCAAAATGCAATTTAACAGTTACAAAAATGTTGTGCATTTTATTGAGTGAGACAAGTATTTTATCTCCAAGCAAAACAAGTCAGTACTTGGTTGAGAAACCTTTGCTGACAAGCATAGTGAGAAGATGTTTCTAGTAGCTAGTCACCAGGTTTGCATATCCTTTTTACAAAAACTATAGATCATTCTTGTTTCTTGGCTGATGCTTAGATCTACAGATTTTCTATTGGGTTGAGGTCTAGAGACGGACAAAGGCCCTCCATAACCTTAATATGCTTCTTTTATGAACCACTCCATTTTTACTCTTGCAATATGTTTTAGGTCACTGTCATGCTGGAAGACCCATCCCTGACCCAGCTTCAGTATTCTTACTGAGGAAAGGAGGTTTTCATCCAAAATTTTATAGTTATTGGCTCCTTTCAATGGCCTCTCAATGTGGTGAAGTCGCCTTGTACTCTTAAAAAATAATGTATTCACCTCCATGCTTGTCAAATGGGAAGGTGTTCTTTGGGTCATACTTCAATTTTTTTCATCCTCCAAACACAGCAGGTTGAGTTGATGTCAAATATCTCAATTTTGATTTGATTTGGCACTTTCTCTGAGTCATTTAAATGTTCACTGATAATTTTTTGGTCTGAGTGTGTAAGAGTAAATTCGTCCCGACAATCTGCTCCAAAACGGGTCGTGGACGACAATCGGAAGTATTGAACATGTTCAATATTTACGACCAAAAGTCTTCAGGTGTGACGAAAGCTGACGACTCCGGAGATGGGACTGTGGATTGTGACGTGGAACGGAATGTAGCCAATCAGAGAGCGAGCTGACTGGGGAGCCAGGAAGGATATAAAGTCCGTGTTCACACAGTCGCCAGTTGGTTAGTTTTTACAGTTCTGAATTTTTCTGTTAACAACAGTCCCAAGACCACCATCAATACCTCATCTTGTAAATCCTCTTCCATGCTGGGTGTATTTTCCGGTTGTTGTCATGGTAACTCTTTTTCGTTTTTGTTATATCACGGTTGGTCACATGAGATTTCTGGCTCGGAGGACTAGATTCTAGATCGATTGCAAGACTGCATTGTTAAGTGTGTGTTGTTCAGTGCTGAGATTATAGGAGCACACCGCACACAGTATGATGTGTGGTGTGCTCCTATAAAATGCTGGTAAATGCTTTTTGTCATGTGTGAGGCCTCTAACAGAAAAAAAAAAAAAAAAAAAACGTGTACCAGGCTAAAGATCATAAACATGCTCCAGCAGTGTAATTAGGCTGCTCCATACTTTTCTCATGGTCATCCTAACTTCACAAGGCAAGATCTTGCATGGAGCTCCAGACCCAGTTTTTGCTGGTGGTTTTGTAACCCATTCCAGCCCCGTCCACAATCTTTATTCTGACATCTTTTAAGGTCTTTGGTCTTGCTCATGGTGGAATTAAGATTTAAATGTAAGAAATCAATAATCACGTGTGCTTTATATTCATAACTAATGCTGATCAGGAGTTTTTAAATATTGGTTGATTGTATAGAGCTGTGTGACACATGGCCACCAGCCAATCTGCGGGAGCCAGAATTATGACCTATTACATTTGTATTTCACTCAATAAAATTGGAATTTTTATATTATGTGTTTTTTATGCATTTTGACTGACTGTTTATTAACATGATCAAAAAACAATTTAAGACAATTAATTTTTTTGTAAGTGACAATGACCCTAGAAGGGATCCAGCTGCCTTTGGGCAAAAGAAAATAAAAAAAAAAGGTGCTTAGATATTCGGGGGGAGGGGCTCTAAAACCACAATAAATTGTGACACAAATTTTGACTGCACCTGACACGAGTGACTCAGCTGGTCGGAGATCATCAAATTGGATTCGTGGTCCTTCGATTATATTCCGGACCTCCACGTCAAGTGACGTCAGAGTGCTGCATGCATCTAGTAGTTTCTCTATGAGTTTTATATTTGGCAGGACACTTATCGTGAGATCAGTGATTTTGCCACGGGAGCTGTCAGACAGCTGCTTCAGGGCTGAGACCAGGTCCAACACATCGGACTTGCTGAATTTTGCTAAACACACAGAAGAACAAAAGTTTAATTTACTTATCATTCTCTGAAAGCCAAATTACCATCTATTAAGTGTTTCTAACTCATTCAGTGCTAACAACAATAATGCTGTAATAATGTAATGTCAAATTCAGTTTTTAGAATTTAGATGCAAAAGCTGGAAACTGTGTTTCAAGTTACAAAGTTTCCAAACAACTCCAGGTCAGAAAAACAATTCATATGCATTTACGTTATTTATTTGTCATGTATCCCATTTTAGCTAAACATGCACTGTGGGAATCTGAAAATACCAGTTTGATGTTTTAACATGCAAGAAGAAATATAAAAAACCTTCCCAAAATAATGAACAGGCCATAAGGGTCTTATGAAACCACAGTGATTGTTCATTTCAAAGTTAGTGAACAAAGACTAGACGATTTTACTATAGCAGCTTGAGAATGGCTGCTGGGCAAAACATGATGGCATATTTTACTAAAGGTGTGTTTCTTCAACAATGCCAATTGTGGCTTAAACAAATTTCCGCTGTAGAGTTTATACTTAAAAAATTACAAAAAAAAGTACTTTAAAATGCTTTGAATCAGTTGAATCACATGAACCCAGCTTTTCAAAAATATGATCCATGATCAACTACGTGCTCTTTATAATTAAAGGGGTTGTGAAATTATGCAGCATACAGCTGCTGGTCTACTGATGTACAGGTGAAACTGCATTTAAATTGTTATTAAAAAAAACAAACTAAAAAAAACTTTATTGCATCTTTGTGTGCATAAAATACAAACATTATTCCCTATACTAAAAAATAAAAACATCAAAGTTATTTTGGTAGATATTATGAGTCCATGATGACCACTAAACCCACCCTGGCACAAAAATAGCATACTTACAAATTCTGTGAAGACTCAGAGAGTGAAGGGAGAAAAATGTGGGCAGGGAAGAAACCAGGACTCTAAGAGAAAGAGATCCACACTGGTGGATCTTCAGAGCCTCAATCTGTCCCAGTGAACAAGGAACTCCAGAATTACCCTCAAACTGAGCAAAGTTCTGGCAGAGAACCTGTGAGTCAACAGTAAAGCCGAGTTTTCCAGAGGCATCCTTTAAGCATACAGAATCCAACTTTGAGCGTTTGAACGGAATGATATCATTGCCCTGGTTATCTGAAGCCCTGGTCATTCGACCTGGACTACATCCGGTTCCATCTTCACTGGTTGAAGAGGTCTGTGACACACAACTACTGTCCATCAGGTTCTTCAGCTCCAGGTTCACATACTGTGATCCCCTTCCATGCAAGAGCCATGCTAGCATGATCGGATTAGGTACGTGTACAGTTACTTTTGTAGCAGCTCCATGGTCAAGCAGGCGATGGAGGACGTACAGTGAATGTTGTGTGGTCTCCTTTAACAGATCAATGGAATCAGTGATGGTTACACTCCTGATATGCTTCTCAAAGATATTTAGAAGAGGCTGCTGCCCAGAAGTTAAACTCCGAAAAACCTTTTGGGAATTTATGTGCCATGGCTTACACAAAAAATGTTGAATACATTTTGCTGCAGCCCACAGAAATGATGTGTTTAAATTAGATATATTTTTAATAATATAGGGGTTCCTGTAGCCATAAAGCACAGAAGGGAAAAGCCAGGTCATAACTTCTTGTTTGGCTTCATCTTCTGTGAGGAACTTGATAGCCTGAAAATGTAACATAAGCATGTCACATCTGGTTGACATATACAAAATACACACATTTGCATAATTCAATAAGTTAAAACATACATGGTCACAACCCCGCAGGTCCTTTAAGATTGCCAACCATTCAGAGTAAGTGGATATACCTGAAACAAAGCATATAAAATGTTTTGGGGGTTTTCTTTTTAAAATGGACCTTCCTAAAACAAATATGTCCAGAGAAACCAGAGGAAAAGAGTGACTCACCTCTCTGATTCAAGGCAGGCTGGACCTCATCCAGCTGACATATTGTTAGATGAGGGAGAAGATCCTTGATGAGAGGTGTAGGAAGACCTATGTTTTAGTAGAGACATAGTAACATTACCCCCAAAATAACTTTATCCAACTAATAAACCACTGCAGTTACAGTAAGAGTTTCTAAAAAAAACAACAACCCATGATAAATTAGCCAGCCCTAACAAGCTTCACCAAAAAGGAAAGCCTGAAGCCTAATCTAAAAAGGTAGAGAGGTTGTCTGTCTCTTGAACCCAAGCTGGGTACAGGGTCCACAGAAAGGGGATTGATAACTGAAGTTTGACCGATTCTACTGTGGGAAACTCTGGGAACCAAAAGTAAACCAGTCTGAAAGTGAAATGCTCCCTTTGGAAGCTAACTATATGACTAGTTTGTAATTTCACCAGAAAACTGATGAATGGGCGAGATAATTAACAATTCTTAAAGAAATATAGTGAAACTGTTCAGTGTGTGGGTCTATTCCTGGAGAACTTGTACCGATAGTTGAGCATTTCTAAATAATAAAAGAAGCACTTACCAAGAACTGCTTCGGTCCCCAGAGCGAGGAAATGTTCCCTAACAGCTAGAAAACATAGTTTCTTAAGACTTCCTCCTGCTGACTTGTGTGCCATGCTCGGTAAATTTTCCGTTTAGCAATTTTCAACGGTCGTTACCCTCGGCTCGCAGATGTAGCAAACGGTTGGTTTTCTTCTTCTCCGATTAGCGGCTGGCTGGCAAAGAACGGAGCTTATTACCGCCATCAATTGGTGTGTTGCTCTAATGACACTTACTTTCCACACACACACACACACAAAAAAAAAATTCCCATGACAATAAAAATAAATAATAAAAAAAGCACGATGGTATTTAGCATTCAAAGGAGCCTCTGTAATGTCTGTGTTCTTGCTGCTGATTGGATGGTGTTTGCACTAGTGTGGACATACTGAAAGCTGATTGGTTGTGACAGTTTCTCTTTGGTAACCAATCATGATGAATCATGAATTTATCTATAAAAGTATCTACTCATTTCCTTATATACTTTTTGATTTATTTTTGAGCATGGCAGTTTTGGTCCTCAGTTTACTGTAACTTCTTCACGACATGCATAAATTATTTTCAAGCCATTAAGACTCCACTTAAAGAGGTAGTCCTTTGTTAATTTGCTGATAATGAAATATGGCTAGTAGAAATAAACTGTAAACTAAATATGATTTATATATGATAAATAAAGCATAAAATATTTTAAATATTGGATAAAGAATCCTAATGTGAACATGTCTTAATCAATTACATTATACTAAAATCCTATAGTTGGAAAAAAATGTTGGTTTCAAAAGTCATAACCACATAATCAAATTAATTTCATGTAAATAAATAATTAAAATAGTACCAATTCTGAGATATAAATTGCATATAGACTTGTCAGAAAACAGTCCTTAGTTAGTTATCTTCCTTTGTTTCCTAACTAATTAATTACTACTAGTAAATCTATCAGTGTTAATTTTTTCCTACATGTGCAGTCATATAGCCTATGTGAAGAAATTACAGGGCTGTTTATTATTCCCCCTTTATTTTTTCACTTAAAGAAAAGAAAATGCCAAAACTAATAAATAAATATCAGCATGTACAAAACATGTGGTAGTATAACAGTCTATTGTGTACGCCTGCTATAGCACACCCCTCTGGTCCTCGTGAGAGCGCTGGTGAAAGACGAAGGAGACAGCAGCATCCCAGGAGGCTTTCAGTATTTGGTCCCTCAGGCCCTTTTTATCAACACAGTGGTTCCACTGGGAAAGGTCACTGGTGCAGTCTGAATCTTCTGCAGGTGGCCGCACCTCTCTGCCATTTACACAGCGACGACAGCGAAACCTAGAGAGAAATATTTAATACATAAGTCATTTTAAATATATAACACTAAACTTCATAAGGTGGAATGATAAGCAGCAGTTTCAGACTTCCTGCTTACATATCTAACTAAAAGCATCCAGATAGCACAGACCTCCACCAAGCCATTTTATTAGCTTTTTTTTTGCCAAGATTGTGGGCATTAGTTTTGTTAGTTGGAAGCTCTGATGGCAAAATCATCCCTATCTCTCCAGGGGCAGGCGCAAACCTATGTCACGGTGGTCACGTGACCATAAACAGCTTGCCATGAACAAACCCTGCATTATACCAGCGTTCGTGTTAAAGTGTGCAACTTATTTTCATAGTTTCATGTTTTCTCCATCAATTTGTGATAGAAAATCATTCAAATGTCATACAGTTATGTTGATACCCTCAATTTATCAACCCTCAGTGTGCTAGAAAATGATATAAGGTGAAGCTAGTGGCAGTAGGACTGAGTGAATGCTCTTACGCCCATCCTCCATCACATTGTGAAGAAGCTGCAATCAAGAAACATTGACGTCACAAAAACCACCAACAGACATTTGTTATTGTTACTGTAACCAGCCATTTCATAGTATTTTTTTACATAAATACAAAAACTATAACTTTTAAACAGTAATATCATAATAAAAGTTTTACTCACGAGTTACAAAATGATCTGAAAAAATGTAAATATTTTGAAGGACTCCAAGGTCGTCTGCATTAACACGCTCGATAGTCGCTAGCTGTGGAACAACTATGTTTATGGCAGCCAACCCCAACACAACTTTTCCCCATATGAAACTTTATGAAAATTAAAAGAAAAATCTGAGGATCAAAGCTGAAAATCCAATGGTGTTAAGCAAAAAACAGCAAAAAAAATCTTTTGTTTTCATCAGCGAAAGACCCAGATGTGACAAAGTTCATTGACGTTCCTGAATGTTTGCGCCTGCCCTGTGCCTGTAAAGAATCCTTAAGTTGTGCCTTGGTGGAGGTGAATCTTAGGGCAGCATTAGGTGACAAGGGTGTGGTGGAGGAGGTTTATGGTTGTGAGTGTGAAGCTCGGTGATGCTAGAAGGCATTTTAGATGAAGCTTTTCATCTTAGGACCTAAAAATTGTGCTTTCATCTTTTCACCATGTAGGGTCTGTGTATGTATGACCTCTATATCTGCTTTATATAATAAGTAATCTCATTAAAAGATCTCCTTAAAATAAGCTGTGATTTGAACACGTAGCATGCTGTCGACATGTACATTTATGCATTTGACAAGTTAATTGGCTAAAATGAGCAGCAGAAACAACTTAAGTAAAATGTTTTTACTTGTCATGTGTGTCACTGGTCGTTTCCTCATTAAGAATGAAGAGCTCTCTAAGTTCGCCTAATGAGAAATGACGTTCCACGTCCTGCTCCTCATCCACCACACAGCTGCTCAGGGCTTTCTTATGGGCCTGTCTCTGCAAGATCTTCTCCTCAATGGTCCCCGTCTGTCAGAAAACAAACACCTGTTAATGTAGAATACTACAGATGGACATTTTACAGCATTTAGCAACCCACTCATGTCAGGTCATTAACTAAATTGTATCATTTTATAAAGAGATTAGATAAGTGAATTGCTAGATTAATTTAGAACCACGCAGAAAAACACGGGTGAAGATCTATTTTATAATTTGTCTGCATTTTGTGAGGTGTTTAACTGACAGAGAGAAGTCTGTAGATGTAGCAGGTCTTCTTCTGGCCATCTCTCCACACGCGAGCCATTGCTTGCTCATCATTGGCTGGGTTCCAGTCAGGATCAAACATCACCAGACGATTAGCACCAATCAGATTGAGGCCACATCCACCAGCCTTGCTGCTCAGCATGAAGATAAACTCTGGGTTCTGTAAAAAGGATTAGGTCCAGTTCATGCTTTTAAAGCTTTCACTATTATTTAAAACGTTTGAAAAAAAATTTAAACTCACAGATGGACTATTGAATCTTTCCACAATCTTGGCTCTTTTCTTGATGGACATTGTGCCATCAAGTCTAACATATAGGTAACTGAAAGAGAAAAAAAAAGAGACCAATGCTGGTTAATTTGACAAATTATTTAAAATTGAACACAAATGTCAAAAAAATTTTTTCTCCAAATCACCTTCTAGATCTGCACAGCTTTTCAAACAGGTCTAGTGTTTGGGTGTAATTGGAGACAAGCACCACCTTGTCACTAGTTGTGGTCCTTGTCATTGCCAAAATGTAGTCAAGAACTAGCATTTTCCCTGGAACAGAGGAAAGACTGATTAAAAAAAAAGATAAAGCTTTGCAGACGGGCTTAAGCCAGTTTCACTGACACAAGTTAGTGTCAAGAAAAAGCACTTAGCTCTTCACATAACACTGTAAACAAAACAATACTGCAGACAACATTTCTGAGACTACTTAATACAGCTACCTTTATTGTTGGCTCTCATTTGAATATTTATTAATTATTATTTTAGAATGGATAAAAAAATGTTGCTGTCAATTGCATATCAAAAAAACTTTGAGAAAGATTCAGGTGCATTTCAGCCCAAAGGTTGCTCTAATTCTGTATATCAGTGATGCAACCACCTGTATTCGATCCATTTTGCAACCAATCATTTAAAAATAAATTACACTGCCTGGCCAAAATAAAAGTTGCGGTTCACAAACAAATATTTGTTGGATCACGCTTAGCTTTGATTACACCAGCATTTCCTGTGGCATTGTATTGATAAGATGCTGCAATGTCACAAGATTTAGTTCCATCCAGTGTTTTGAGGCATATATTCATCACATGCTGTCAGTTAATGACTGCATAAATCACTTTAAAAATACATTTATCAACTTTTTTTTAAAAATAAACATGTGGTTTAATTCTAGTTTTATTTTTACTTTGGACCTAAAGCAAAGATTCAAAGCCATGATTTTTTTCCACATCAGAGATCTTACCAGAGAGCTGTGGTTCCACAGCTTTAGTACTGTAACCAGGAGGAAACAGATCCAGTGCTCCCTCAAAGCCCTTCTCTCCTTCCACACACTTTTCATAGATCAGAGCTGGATCTGAGGCAAAAGTCAGTGGTTAATATTTTTAACCACATAGAAAGCAGGAATAGAGTTAACCCTAAAGAAACGTATTGAAAACTTCACAGCTGCATCTTAAAGTAGGCCAGGGCAGATCGTAAAGTACAAAAATATTCATTTAGACTTTACTGTGATGTCAGTATCCTTTTGTAAGGAGAAATAAAGAGATGAATTATTTGTAACACCTAGAGGAAAGTCTCAAATAATTAAATAAAGTACATAATATTAAAAGATTAATATGGCATGAGGCAGTGCCATTGCTAAACATTTGGTTGCCCCAAACACAATTCCTCTGTGGTTCTACAAAATGAGAAAAAAATCATTTTCTGTTTAAAAATTTGATTATGTTTGTACAAATTTAAATTAAATATGGGGTTTAACAATGTACTGTCATGTAAAAAAGGAAGTGCATCCTCTTAGAATCTGGTCCTCACCAGATCTTAAAACAAGTTTTGTATTTGGATTGGATATATAGAGATTTTGGGAGATTGTGTTGAAATGTCAAATGTTATTTATTTATTGTTCCCTTTCCCTCCTATTATGCTAATTCAGATGTTGTCATTTCTTTGTTTGCAGACCAAAAAAAGCAGGGGGAAAAAAAAACAAAAAAAAAAAACAGCACAACACTACAGCTTAGTTTTGCAAGGCTGCATCTAAACAAACCACAAGACTGGAACAAGGACAGATCAGAGCAAAATGGGGATGTTTGGTCTTAATGCAAAACAGTATTTAACACAAACCCCATGCCACCTATCAAGCACAGCAGTTGAAGGTTAATGATTTGGACTTGTTCTGCAGCTACAGGACCTGCACAGCTTGCTGTCATCGAGTGAACCGTGAACTTCTCTGTACACTAAAGTGTTCTAGAGTCAAATGTGAAGCCATCTGACCGAACAATGATCCCAAACTAAGCAGCAAATCTACAACAGAATGGCTGAAAAAGAAAAGAATCAAATTGCTGAATCTGATTGAAATGCTGTGTTGGGACCTTTAGAGGGCTGCGCATAAACAAATGCTGCAAACCTCAAGACCCGAAGCAAAATTGTTAAGAAAAGTGGGCTGAAATCCTCCATAACTATAGCAGATGGGCACTGGAGGAGGTGTGGCAGGCAGAGAGGCCAAGCAGATAGAACATCATCTGCAGACGGTAATAGACAGAAAATAATTACTTCAAGTTATCATTCTTATAGGTGATTCTACTAACTGCTAATTCATGGGGTGATTTTTGTTTTTGAGAAACTGCTTCTGAATTTTAGTTTATTAAATAATAACAGTGTTGCTTTGTTGTTCATGCACCATTTACTCACCTCAGTCTAACACCTTGTAATGATCAGATGACTTTTATTAAACCCCCGATACACAAACCCTATCATTAAAGCCTGTTACTTCCTTTTTTATATGACTGTTTACTGAAATTGTATCTTAGAAAACATCTGTTGTTCTATTGTTCTTAGATATAACACATGAAGCAACTATTGCAACACTTACGATTGCACAGCTTCTTGAGAGAGGTGATTGAAGACAGGGAAGAAACGCTTATTTTGCCCTCCTGTAATGTCTCAATGGGTTTGGCCTGCCTCAGAAAGTGCTTATAGAGTTCTGTCTGCAAAGGAGTCAGCCTGCAAGATATAAATCATGGCAACATCTTTTAAGTTTGCATAAGTGTAAATGTAATAACTTTTCTCAAACAGCATTATTAAAACAATAATATATACAAGAACTTCCCTACAGTCGATGAAATAGCCATTTTGTGTTGTTAATAAATAAATCTTGATTCTCCGTCTCTGTGTTAGCACTGTGATGTACAGATCTAAACCGGATGTAACCTGTTGATTAGTTAAATGACAGCTGGAACAGGCTGATATTCTCTATAATGTTCATCAGGATATAGCAGGGTTAATATGCATAAAAGGGATTTGTTGCTTTGATTGAACCTGAAGCTGAACCACTTTGCTACCAAGTCTTTGACAACAATATTATACTGCATGTAAAGATTGTAAAAATTTAAACTACAACTGTTTGCTGGATGTGAAATCCAGGTAAATAGGAAAACAAATAATATGAAAAAAATTACATGAAAGTATATGTAAGAAATGCTTGTGAAACTCCAACCTGACCAACAATGGTCAATACAAACAAGTTATTCCTCCTCCTCACATATAACCTTCAACCAAGTGAGTCAGCCTACCTGCAACACACAACCTGCTCAATTTTTACTGGAAGATACTTCGAGAGGATGTCAGATGTCCTCCTTATCAAACACCTGTTGATGCATGACATGATTAGCATTAACTGAAATAAACACATTGCGCACACACACACACACGCACGCACAGTGAATTCAGGTCCATCTCAAAATTAAATGCCAAAAGAATAAAAATCTAGAAATAAGAGAAAAAAAATTTAACTGGACTTAAACTGAACTTGCTGACTTTGTTTAAACTTTAAGTTAAGTGAACCTAACTGACATAAAACTTCAGATTCTTCTTGAGTTTACCTGTTGACAATGCTGATCAGCTCCTTGAGTTTTTCTTCTCCTGTCTGTCTGTCGTTATCACTGGCAGCTGCATCCCTACCCTTGAGAATGGGAAGCTCAAATCGCTTTTTAAATTCTTGAGCGGTGCCTGCAAATGCAGTGAAAAATCTGTAAAAGTATCTATCAGAAATAAGGCCAATGTGTTTGAGATATTGTTTGTGTAGTGATGCTTACCAAGGATCCCAGCATTAACAAAGTGGACCAGACTAAAGTACTCCAACAGGTCATTCTGGATGGGAGTGCCTGATATCAGCACTCTCCTCTGGGCACTCATGGCATTCAAAGCCTGGTATGTCTGGTTGTCAGAGTTCTTTAGCCTATGGCCCTGCAGCATACAAACATTATTGTAACAAACGTGCTTCAAAAGACTTTACATGTCTGAATTACATTTAAAGGCAAAATACCTCATCACAGATAACAAGTCCAACTTTGCCCTTGTGCAGAACCTCAGCATGCAGTCGAAACGTCTCATAAGAAATGATCAGGATTGGAGTTGGCACTCTCAAACCATGTTGAGAGATGAAGTTCACTAGAAATTATAGAAATTGAACAATTTATAATTTTTACTAGTGTCTGATACATTTTTATTTTTCAAGAAAAAACAAGTAAATGCAAACAAAGCCCAACACTGCGCATGTGTTAATTAAATCCGGCAACAATTTAAGGTTTTGATATTTAATAGCACCAAATGGCTGTAATAGTGCTCCATATTTTAGGGTAGTGGGCAATTACATTAAATGACTCAAAGAATAAATAAAAAACTCTGCTCCAATCTGAAATTTCAAATGTATGTTTCAACCAAGACTACAGGGAAAAAGAAAACATTCACTCAAATTCCTTAAAAGGAATCCAGATAATCTTTAAAGTAAATGGGGTCGGATTTAGTTCATTTTACAGCAGACCTTCATTCTCTCTGCGGTTTTATTTTTAAGTAGATGGAGATGCAACATTTCCTGCTTTGCAAACAACTTATGAAACCCATTCCCTATTTTTACTTACAAACTATGAGCAAGTTCAACTGCCTTTTAAAACAAGTAGCACATTGGATATTACTAGAATCATAATACATTAATCAAAATCACTTTCACAACTGAGTAAATTAACTTTGATCATCCCCTTTTCATATAGTATGTTGCAAATTATGAGTTGTCTTGTTTTTAGTTGAATAGTTAAACTACAACATGGTGCTAAAATGTTCAAATGTACTGTTAAAAGTCTGATTACTGAAGAACAAGTTAGACCAAATGATACCTTATAGATTTTCAGTTAATTACATTTAATCGTGTGCTAAAAAAAATCCCCATTGACTAACACTTAAGTTTATGATAAGGTTTTTCTTACATTTTGAACTGAATGTTTGAGCAAAAAAGAAAAAAGAAAGCTTGAGTACCTAGTTGTTTGTCAATCTCATCTTTCGAGCCTCCATCAATGGCCACAGGTGAAATCCGTCCTCCAAGCCACTTTCCTACTTCATTATACCAGTTGCGAACCAGACTAGAAGGTGAAACTACAATTGCTTTTTCTATCTCTGGCTTTGCATCAGGGCTTTGGCGTAGCAGGGTCCACATGAGGGCAATACATTGCAAAGTCTTTCCCAGGCCCATCTCATCTGCCATGATGCAGCCATAGGATCCTGGAATACGTCTGCCCGTCACACACTCCCACAGGAACTTTACCCCCTTAGGAAATCAAAGAGATCTCATTTTAATCTACCTAAAAAATGCTTACTGTTAAACTTTTTTTTTTAAATTAGAATAAAATAATAAATAAATATATATAAAAAAAAAAAATAGACTTTTTGTCTAGGTGATACCTCTCTCTGATGGGGTCGGAGCACTTTTCCCAAAACTGGATCCACAACAACATGGACCGGTAGCTTTTCTCTGGACAAAACAAAGAAAACTTTTATCATATATTTCATGTTGATCACAAACCCTTCCAGTGAGGAAGGCTGTAGTAGACACCCTTTAGCTTCTTTAACTTACATGCTTTTAAATTTTTACATAAAGCACTTTGAGTTGTCTTGTAAATAAAATGTGCAATAAAAATAAATCTGACTTGCCACCTATACAAATATATAAACAAAATCAGACACACACATACACACATACATATACATGCATACACCATTCCTTTCTGAAGGGAAGTGAAGCTTCAAAGATTATGAGTTATAATAACTAGTTTTACTAGTAGTAGTCACTAGTACAGTTTACTACATAATGCTCAAACTTGGCTTTTGGCTAACAACCAGACCTTGACTTCCACAGCCTTTTAGACCCAAAACTCAAAATTGAAGAACCAACAAAACAACTAGGAACTGCTGTTTGTGTAGCTGAGTGAACGTAGCCTGCAGCGCTAAAGAAGCAGAGGTCTTGCTTAAAATCGCTGAAGACCTGATGCCAAAGTCTTGGCAGAAGTAGTTCTACAGTTGAAATGATAAAAATATCTGAAGCCTAAAGTATTAAGGTATTCAAAATACAGAAGTTTCAAATCCACATAACCATCTCACCAAAGGACTATGGTCCAGACCAAACACCGATCAAATGCAATGATCAAGTTAAAGATGGGATGTGCCAGAATGTCCTTCAGTTAAAAGAAGACTAAATTGAAAAATAGTTTTTGGAGCCAAAAAAGAAAGATTAAGAATCAGTACTCAGCTTCAATCAGCTAAGTTAAAAAGCAACAATCAAGCCAGAATCCTGGGAGGTGTCATGGACTCAGACCTGAATTTTTAGCAGTTACATTAAGACAGTTGTAAAGTCAGCCTTTTACTGCAAGGACAGCATTACTGATGTAACACTGTCCTTAAGGGATCTTCCTAAAAAGTCCATCAGACAGCTGCAGCTGGTTCAGAACGCTGCTGCTCGAGTCCTCACTAAGACCAAGAAAGTGGATTAAATAATTCCAGTCCTCAGATCTTTACACTGGCTTCCTGTCTGTCAAAGAATTGACTTCAATATCCTGCCGTTAGTTCACAAAGCACTGAATAGTTTAGGACCAAGATACATTTAGGATCTTCTGATTCTTTATGAACCAACCAGTTCTCTCAGGTCATCAGGGTCAAACCTACTTTCTGTTCCCAGAGTAAGAACTAAATACGGAGAGGCAGCGATCAGCTTTTATGCTCCTCACATTTGGAACAAACTCCCAGAAAACTGCTGAAAAGGTCTGCTGAAACTCTCAGCAGTTGTAAATCAGGGTTAAAAACGTTTCTATTTGCTGCCTTTTACTAAAGCAACTGTAAATTCCTTACAGTGTAACTTTTATTTCTTGTATTTTATCTTATTTTACTTGAGCTTTTTGTCTTTAAGGTTATTTTCTTTCTTTGTTTTTACCATTCTTCTGCACCCCATTGTAATGCATTTAATATTTTGTGTAAAGCACTTTGAATTGTCTTGTACGTGAAATGTGCTATATAAATAAACTTGCCTTGCTTTTTCAGTAAAGCTGCTAAAAAATAATGATCAGAGAAGGCTTCATTTGTTGGACAACTGACAGGTTCATTTAAACTCTTCTCATTTTTTATGCATCACTGGGTTTTTGTTAAATTGAAATGCTTTTTTCTAAAAAAAAAAAAAAAAAAAAATAATAATAATAAAAAAAAAGAATTTTTTGTAACTCCAGTTGAACGAAGATTAACAAATACTTTTAACTTACTTGTCAGCTTTGATTAGATCATGAGCACTGAGAGTTGGGGGCTCATAAAGTACCAAAGCCTCTTCTGCAAAGGGATCGTGAAGTGCTTTTCTCACTCCTGCTCGTTTTAGACCAAGTGCCCTGATTCCCAGTGAGCCTGTAAGAAATATATGAAGAGAGAAGTGAGATAAGTCTTTACTCGTGACTCGGCACAAAAATAAATAAATAAACTTAAAAAACAAAACAAACATTGCAACTTACCTGTGTAATTTGCAATGGGAATTTTAAAAGGTTTGGAGAGAATACTACGGATAAATGCCTCCTGTGGAAAATAATTTTGACAAAAGAACCTGGTCATGTCAATTATTGTATTATTACTGTATTTACTGACAAAAACTGAGCAGATATATTGATAATTTCAATTACTTACATGTTTGTCACCTTCCATACATACAGGCCTGTTGTTCAGCTGTGTCAGAGGCTTTCTAAACGGAGAAACATGGTTTTCTATCACCTTGTCTCCTTTCCTTCTTTTCTCCTTAAAGACAACAAGAAATAGAATAGAATCAGTAAAGCATGTAATGTTCCTGTAATCTCACTTACTGCCTGGGTAAAGTTAATTACCTGCTATATTAATGTAATACTGTCAATAAATCTGATTTTGTTTCATTATTACTTATACAAAATGTTGGTTGTGCAGGTTCTTCTCAGTTTTATTGTTGGGTCAGTTACCCGCTTTAAAATCCGGTTCGACCCTGTCAATGTATATGCTAAATCACTCTATTAAATGTAGCTACTCTGAAATAAGCTTTACATATTTTAGACTCAAACTAAAGTACTTACAGTTTTACATATCCAGTCATCGTCTTCATAGGAATCTCCAGGCTGCTTTCGTTTGGCAACCTGACTGGGAGCAAGACTCCTTCTCTATTTTATGTGTCGACGTTAACAACATATAAAGTAGTTAGTCAACATCCATAAACGGATTATACTTATATGGAGATAAACAATTAAGCTTGCTTACCATTTTTCTTGTGTTTCCAACCAGGCTGTTATAGAACTTTTCTCATATTTGTGTTGCCTTTATTACTTCCCAGTTACTCGGAGAAAGCTAGCAACACTCCAGTCGTCTCAATTTAGCAGCAGTTAAACTTAGAAAACATCAAGTCCGAGTGTTTAAAATCCTAGCAAGCGTTTGTATATTGCCTGAAGTGACGCTAGTCCTATGGAAAATCAATTCATCAGTGATTGAGCCTAAGCAACAGAGCTTACTCCTCGGTGAAGGCTATTTCTGGAAGGCTGAAAAATTCGCGCTAAATGTTAAACACAACACTACGGCAAGCCTAAAGGGGAAAAAAAAAAACCCACTGTTGCCTACCACACACGCATGAGATGCCTGGACGACTATTTTCTTTTTTCTTTTTTTTTTAAATGTCAATTTACCTGTTACACATAAAGGGTACGCAGGTGTTTTTGATCTAGTTCTTTCATGCTCTTTTCAATTTTGAAAGAAGGCTACATTTACAGAGAATAACTGTGAAATCAACTAAATTTTCATTGCTGTTATTGATATCACAAGGCCAACAATGTTCCATCAAACGTCAGAAATGAAGTGTTTTGTTCGTTCCACCTACAACAAAATTCTTTTGGTATTGTACTGAGTGATTTGCAGTGTGAAAAAGCTAATAAAGTTATTCATAATTACTGTATTTATAACAAATGGAGAGGCTTAATTAAAGGTTTTACTTCAAATTTATCCTGTCAAAAAATACTGAAAATATTTAAGATCAATAGTGATGATGCCTGTGTTTTCTGCAAGTCTAACAAAAAGACAATTTTCCATTTAGTGAATAATAATGGGTCCAGCACCAAACCTTGAGGGATGCCCCTTTTCACTTGCAATACCTCCAAGGTATTGGAGCCTGAACAGCCGGGGCATGTTTGTGAGATAATTTGCAAACCGGCCAACTGCTTGCTGAGAAAAGTCAATAGCTGAAAGACGTTTAAATAAAGTAAAATGATCAACCCTATCAAATGCCTTTAAAAAGTTAATAATAAGGGACAAACTACACTGCTTCATGTCAAGAGCTTCAGTTATATAATTTATGACCTTCAAGGCAGCAGTAATACTGTGATTTTTGCCAAAACCTGGCTAAAATGGTAACAGGATAGAGTTGGTGACCAGAAAAGCACTTACCTGTTCACTGATCAGGGATTCAAGCACCTTTGACAGAACTGGGAGTTTAGAGATCGGTCTGTAATTATTTAAAATACAAGGGTCACCTCCGTTTAGGAGAGGGATTACAAGGGCAGATGTCCAGTCTAAGGAGATGTGATTTTAAATCAAAGTAAGGCTAAACATATGATATAGTGGTCTAGCTCTAATTTCAGCTGCCAACTTTAAGCCAGAGTGGCTATAAATTATCTGAGCCAGCTGGTTTTCTAAGATTAGGATTCTTTAGAACTCTCATGACCTCTGTTTTGGTAAAGGGAGTATGTTGGTTCCCATGTTAATAAACTTGTGTCTTTATTTAGAATGTCTTTGTCTTCCAGTTTTTATCATGTACACTGGGACCTCTGACTGGAGTAATCCGTGCTTCTGACAGCAGGTGGAGTCATGTCGGATGTAAAACTGTGGAAGAAGTAGTAGTGTGACGTCAAATATATGCGCAGGGACAGCTACACGTGCTGTTTTCAGCAGTGTAGTGGTTGTGGCAAATCCGTGTCAGAGTCCAGTGAAAAACCGCTGTGAAGATGGGGAAAAAACTAAAAGTTGGAAAGACCAGAAAGGATAAATTCTACCACCTTGCCAAAGAAACAGGTAGATACCAGTAACAAAAAGCCACAAGTAATGGCCTTGATGGTTTATTAGCATTAGCAGCTTGGCTATCTCACTAATACTAGAAAGATGTATACTTCGGAGAAATTTATTGACATTTTTTTTATACTTTTGTTTCTTTCAGGTTATCGCTCTCGCTCCTCCTTTAAACTGATTCAGCTTAACCGTAAATTCCAGTTTCTACAGAGAGCCAGAGCTGTGGTCGATCTCTGCGCAGCTCCTGGTGGATGGTATGTAGCCTGTAGACACTTTTCTGATGTTTTCAGCTGTTATGAAGTAAACATAATCCTGGATGGCCATTAACACATTGTGATTTATGTGTACAGTGTGAAATACGTAGCTTGGATGAGTTGTCAGTGGAATCAAGTGTATTTCTCTCTTATTTTTTATACATTTCTTTTTAATCGTGGTCACTGTTTTTATTGACACAAATAAAGCAAATACCAGAAACTGATCATCCACATCATTATTGCTAAATATGGAAGTCTCAATCAAATCTAAAATCCTCTCTCCAGGTTGCAGGTGGCTTCCAAATTTATGCCAGTTTCAAGTCTCATCATTGGTAAGAGCTGTGTCATCAGCAGGAATATGCAATAATAGATTTATCTCTTTCTACTGAGGATTATAAAGCAGTTGTAATGATACTAATGGATCATGTTCTTGTGTTCAGGTGTTGACTTGGTCCCTATTAGGCCAATCCCCAATGTGGTGATGCTACAAGAAGACATCACCACTGAGAAGTGCAGACAGGTGAAGAAGCTGCTACTTAATGTTTTATTTATGGACATAAAATAGGATAACACCAGAGACCTGCAGAGCTGTACTGTTTACCACAATGTGGAAATGAAAATGTATGAGTTAAATGGTTGTGTTTTATGAGATTCCATCTTTTCCTTGTACAGGCTCTTCGAAAGGAGCTTCAAACTTGGAAAGTGGACGTTGTATTAAATGACGGAGCACCAAATGTGGGAGCCAATTGGCAGCATGATGCCTTTTCCCAGGGTAAGACAAAAGAAAACTTGAGTTAACCTGAATCTGTCCAACATTTTGAAAATTAATTTATAGCTATGGTTAACCAGCTATAATTTTTTTCTACTACTCTCATCTGTAACTAATTTAAGCCCACCTTTCTTTATGGTTAACCGTCAAACTTATTGTTGACATTGTCTTCACCCTCAGCTCACCTAACCCTCATGGCTCTGAAGTTGGCCTGCGAGTTTCTGACCAAAGGTGGTACTTTTGTCACCAAGGTCTTCCGCTCCAAAGACTACCAGCCACTACTCTGGATCTTCCAGCAATTCTTTAAGAAGGTGCAGGCCACCAAACCTCAGGCATCAAGAAATGAGTCAGCTGAGATCTTTGTCGTTTGTCAGGGTTGGTAGCAGCTACAGAGCTGTATTTATATTTCCATGTTTTTTTCTTAACCAGCTTTTTAGATCACAGTTAAACTAAGTTTTGTTTTCACCAGGTTTTGTTGCACCGGACAAAATTGACAACAAGTTCTTTGACCCCAAACATGCGTTTAAAGAGGTTGATGTGCAAGCCAAAACTGTGAAGGAGCTCATTCCTGACAAGAAGCCAAAGGCAAGTGCACTGTAATCATGTAATAACAGTGTTTATTACATATGAATTCAAGTAAATTGTACGGCCTGTTTAATCTCATGAGGTGTTTTCATGTTATTTATTGTGGTGGTTCTCATTCAAAGTTTACTCTTAGGCAAAAAATCAATCTATTACATCAGCCACTGACCAACAGCGGTTCTTGTGTTTTAGGCAGAGGGATATGCAGATGGTGATGTGACGCTTTACCACAGTTTCACGGTGACAGATTTTCTGAAAGCAGACAACCCTGTGGACTTTCTGGGAAAAGCCTGTGCGGTGAGATTTCTTTACTTAAATTCTTAAAGAAAATGGAGCATTTAAGCAATTGGAGCATTTAGTCTATTAATAGACAGCCCCTTTGTGTTTTCAGTTATCTGTAAGAGGAGACTTTTAAGGAATGTGATAAAAAATTTATGACGGCTATCCACGGCCCAGGACTTTTGTATATCAGAAAACTTAAATCTGTGTATGAAATATACACTGACTAATGCTACTGAAAAAAAGGAAAAAAAAAAGAAACAAAAAAGCCAAGCTGTGGAGAATCCTCCCTATAATTGTGCTCTCACTGTGTCTTGTTCGCTAAGATCACCTTTGACAATCCAGGCCTGGAGTCTCACTCAGTCACCAGTAATGAAATAAAGGAGTGCTGCCGTGACATCAAAGTGCTGGGCCGCAAAGAACTTCGGTAAACCCCACGTTTTTTTATCTCTCACATTTGTGTGTGTGTGTGTGTATATATATATATATATATATATATATATATATATATTCCAAAATTTCAGCCTGTTCATTTTGTTCTATTTTAATACAAATTCTAAGTTCAGCATATTTGACAAATCTCCTGTTTGGTCCAAATGCATCTATTGCATTTTATCCAAATGATAAACAGGGGACTCTGTAAGTTCAGTGACTTAGTGTGATGGACAAGAAACAATTAAGTGGCAGTAATCTTAAAAAACAGAATAAATAAATAATTATTTTTTGTGGATGTTATAATGTTGTGATCTTATACTACAAAATATAGCCTCAAGAATTTTTTGTGCTTTGTTAAAAAAAAATAAATGTTGTAGATGGTGTTAAATATGCATGTTTCCGCTTATTTTTCTCTTCCATCCTCACATCTGCAGGCTGTTGCTAAACTGGAGGACCAAGCTGAGAAGATACCTGGCAAAGAAGCTAAAGGGGGAGGCCAAACGGCTCG
Source organism: Rhadinocentrus ornatus (assembly GCA_037177495.1). NCBI lineage: Eukaryota > Metazoa > Chordata > Actinopteri > Atheriniformes > Melanotaeniidae > Rhadinocentrus > Rhadinocentrus ornatus. The sequence goes on along the minus strand of JBAMHW010000016.1, from coordinate 16,150,696 downwards.
ATCAGGAGATCAGGTATACTCTTATTTACTGAAAGCTACTGAAATATCTTGTCAGTGTCACTGGAAAGTGTTACAGGGGATTGGGGAACTCTTTTGTTTGTAGTTTAAGTTCTGACGAAGAAAAGAGCAATTCAGAGGATGAATCAGACAAGAAGAAGGATGCAGAGGAGGACGATAAAAATGAGGAGGAAGAAATTGAAAATAAACTGGCAGAGCTGAAAGCTGAAGAAGTGGCAGAACTTCGACGGTATTACAAACATTTTCTCACTTTATGCGTTTCTGCAATTTTCTTTTACTATATGTTGATTGTTTGCTAGAGTGTGTGTATTTATCTTGAACTGCCATGCTCTACTAGCAAGAAGAGGAAACTGTTGAAGGAGAGGAGGAAGCAGAGAGAGAGAGTGGCCCTGAAGATGGACTTGCCAGGCGTCTCCATTGCCAGCACCACCGACTCATCCTTGTTCTCCCTTTCCACCATCAAGAAGCAAAAGGTGAAGGTCACACATTGTGTCCCAATCCACAAAACTGAGCATGAAAATACTACTGTGGCTAAATGAGCTAAAAAATCTGGACCTCTTCTAATTTGTTAGTCATATTTAATGCAGAGAAGCAGCTGCACACAGTTCTTGTTTAAAGCTCCTGCCTCTGTCCATCAGGCGCTGACTGATATCTCTAAGGGAGACATGAATGCAGCAGATAATTTAGTAGATGGAGAAGATGACCTTCACTTCTCTGATGAGGATGATGATGATGACGACGCAGATAAAATGTCCCTGGCATCTGATCTAGATGAAGAGGATTTTGAAGAAGTGGAGAAGAGACAGAAAGAACTGGAAAAAAAAGCACCCAAGAAGAAGTAAGTGGCCATTCACATCAAAAGTAACGTCCCTTTAAAAAAGAATACCAGACTCTGGATTGCTGTGAAAGTGGCAGGTCAGTTATAGGTAGACATTTGTTTGGGGCTGCATAATACTCAAAGATTACATCTTGTTTAAGTTTTAATTAGGGTTGGGATTCTTAACACGTTAATTACAATTATTTCACTTTGAAAAATTAATGCTTTAAAAATGTCCGCATTTAATGGCAGTTTGCATTCCAAACAATGTGGGACGTTTGTCAGTGCACTGTTACACCGATTAAACTGATGGACACCTCAGAGCTCGGTTAAACAAGTGTTGCCAATTTAACTACTTTGGCGCTATATTTAGCGAGTTTTCAGGCCCATCTAGGACTCAAAGAAGAAGAAGCAACTAAGGACAAATATAGTGACTTTTTCCAGGGATATTGTAGACTTTTGGAAACTGACTTGAAAGCATGTTTACTTCTTCTCAATGAAGAGCGCCTCTGCCTCTCCTCTATGCCAAAACACTTAGAGCTGCAGTCAGAATATGAGACGTTCACCTCTGCTCTATCATGACCAGACCAAAAATGAAACGTGCAAAGCTGCTGCCGGCTGATCCCACCCTGGGTTACAGTCAGTAATTATTGTCTATTTATAAAGGATGTGGACGAAAACATTTAAAAGGTTAAAAGTACTGTAACATGTTGTTGAGTCTTAATTAGAGGACAGTTGGAGCTGCTAGTTTACTTTAACTTTAGGTCTGTTAATTTTGGCCAGGGATATTTTCTGTTTCTTTTTCTACTGTTTTGAAATTAAATGCATCCATCCATCCATTTTCTGCCGCTTATCCGGAGTCGGGTCGCGGGGGCAGCTGCCTAAGCAGGGAAACCCAGACT
>JBAMHW010000016.1:16115273-16140812 GCA_037177495.1 Rhadinocentrus ornatus | reverse complement strand
TTTTTTTTTCTTCCCCCCCCCCCCCCCCCCCAAACCCCCCCCCCCTCTTTCCCCTCCCCCCCCCCCCCCCCCCCCCCCCCCCCCTCCCCCCCCCCCCCCCCCTTCCCCCTCCCCCCCCTCAGCAAGTTAACACATGAGCATGAACGCGGTTTACTGTTCACCTAAAAAAAACAAAAAAAACAAACATTTTTGTCCTTCACGTTTGCCGTAGTAGCGCCGAGAATAGTGTAGGTGTCGTGCTCAGTGTTGCCAGATTGAGTGGTTTTCCGCCCAATTGGGCTACTTTTCATTACATCAGGCGGGGAACAATGCATTGGGTGGGTGGATGAAATTTGGGCTGCTTTTGCCCATATGTGGCGGGTTTTTAATATTGTGAAAACTGCACAACACACTAATTTTATGGTAGAAAAAGTAAAAATATAATAAATCAATAAAACTAAAACAGCATAAAAAAAATTCAGTGAAATATTTGATTGACGAATTGTATTGAAACATTATAATTTCATGACAACTTACTGTGACATCACTGCAACAGACTAGCTAGCAGATGGACTGAAGCTACGCTGCAAGCCTGAAACACTTCGGGAGAGCATTTTCCCAGGTGATGCTGCTAAAGGCTGACACCAGAAACCGCATGGGATTTCCAGCCTCATGGGTGTGCGCTGTTAGTTAGGGATTTGATTCATCTAATAGCCAGCTGACCCGGGTTCCAGAGAAGTTCTCAACATTTTTTAAAGTTAATGGAAAGACTGAAGCTGATTCTGTCTGCAATAGGTAAACTGGGTTATTTTCTAACATAAATGATCCAATTTGCACTGTGAAACTTTTTTTTTTGTGCTTGTAATCTGTGATCAGAAAGCTGCTGTTTAGCCGCGTCCCTAGCAACAGTGTTTTATACATAGCAATGGTGTGTTTTGATTGATTGATTTAAAAGAAAATGTAAATTATTCAATTAAAAAAGGAACAGTTACTATACAGTTAAAAAAGACAATTGTACACCATATACTGTAATACACATGCTTTTCATAGTTGTTTGCACACTTAAAATCTTCAGATTATATCCACCTTCATCCACAGTTTTTGTATGTGGTCGGGTAGTAAATTGTTGTCTGACAACTTCCTGATTTGGGCTGGTTTTTATTGGATTGGGCGGGTTTTGAGCTGTGATTGGGCTGGAAACTGTCCATCTCATCTGGCAACACTGGCTCCTTTCGTCATTGAGACAGTTGGGAGGAAAAGAAAGACAATGTAGAAGTATTTCGTTTAAACGAGAATGTATGATATTCTGCATATGACTGTATGTATCAGGTAGCACACACGTCCAACAGTGAGTCGGTATCGGAACTGATTTTGTAGCTGTAGCTATTGAATAACCAAACGCAGCTAGCTAAAGTTGGAACTCGCCTTTACTTTGCTGGAACTCTTGTTTGGGAAATCCCACTCCAGCTAGCTAACGCTACACGCTTGTTATCCGGGGAAATTACCTTTTTCTCTCGACCAGGATGCTCCTCATTGTCCTGGTATGTAGCCTATTACTATCTACGGTGGGACAAGAGGTAGAAGATGACTGGCTTGACCCTTATGATATGCTCAACTACGACGCAAGCACCAAAACGATGAGAAAGCCTGCTGAGGTTAGTTAGATACTGAATGTTAACAGTGAATCTGTTGCACTTGATAACGTTGCAAGCGTCCTGAGTTCTTTGTAACTACCGTAACATTAAATGTGTGTGTTTGCTTGGCAGCCAACAAGTTGCAGCAATGTGGTCACTAAAAGAAGAGAGTACGTTCAGGAGCCGAGCCAGGCGGAGCTGACGTCTTGTAAACAGCACGTAGTTGATCTGCAGAGACAGGTTGGTGCTAACGGTGGTACAAATGCTGCCCCAGTTAACTGATCTTAGGAATGATAAATGTCAGCGAAAAGGACAAAACACTTTTTTGGTCATTTTGTGCCTGTTTTAATCAGATTAATAATTTCATATCCCTTTTTATTGCACAGTTTTTCAAATAACATGCATTTTCATCATTTAAGTTTTATTATTTTATTTTTTTTTTTTTTACTCTTGCTCGTCATGAGAATCAAACTATCAGTTTGATTAGGAGCATTGTATTTGTTTTTGCTTTGATGTCTTTATGCTTTGCTTTCATTCAGATTGAAGAGCTAAAGAAGGGGATGAGGCTCATGTCACAACAACCTTCGTGCAATCCAGTATTCAAACGGTTTCTTAGCCGAATCCTCAAGGAAATCCAAAGAGTTGGTGCAGTAAGTTGTGATTTCACACATTTTCAGAGGAATAATGAGATGTTTAAATTTTTTATTTTTGTAGCATTTGTATTTATTTATTTATTTTTAAGCCAGTGAAATTATTTGTTTAGTGAAATGTGAATAAAAGGCTCTGCCATTTTTACACATTTTTCTTAGCCCAGTGATTCAACAGAAATCTTCTATGATGCCAAAATCAAGCTGTCCAGACAAGCCATGATGGAGATACAGTCACTTCTTGAGGGTGAAGACCGATGGAGAACAGGGGCTCTGGACAATGCTGTCGGTCAGATACTGGTAGACCTTAAACCGCATGACTACGAGGTCTGGAAGTGGCGTTTTGAAGACTCCTTTGGTGTAGAGCTTGACACAGTATTGAAGGTAGCTTAATTCATTTGAGCTCTTTCAGATATTTCAGTATTATGTTTAACATCAAATGAGCTTTTTGCATTTTGTTTTACATATATCTTTAGTAAAATGCCTGTCAGTCAGCCTTGAAAAGCTTTTGAGTATATCAAAGGTCAAATCTAAGAGGAAATGAAAAAAAACATGCCTGTGATCGAAGTTTTTTTTTAAAACCATTTGTATCTCATGCTGAAATTACTGTTTTCAAAATGCTTTTGTTTAGTTTGTGTGTTAAGGGTTTTGTGTAGCCAGTTATACTCCTATCTTTTCCAGATTGGAGTATTTGTTTTGATTATATCGACCATCATTTCCACCCAGCTGTGGTCGCTAGTCTCCTGGTTTGTGCAGTTTAAAAGGCTGTTTGCTGTCTGCTTCTTTGTCAGTATTGTCTGGAACTGGTTCTATCTGTACAAGGTGAAAAATTACTCTTTCGGTTTCTTTACTTTTGTTTTAGCTGTGTTTACTGTGTCTAAAATCAATTTTTTTAAATCTTTTGCTTAGATTGCTTTTGCTGAACACCAAAATAATATAGTGAAGATGGACAGTGTCAATGAAAAATGCACTGGAGTGAAGAAAATTGACTGGAGTGATAGTTTGAAAGGTAAGCCAGCATCAATAATAAGCACACATTTTGGTGTCCTTTGTGAAAACCATATTATATTTAGATATAGAAACCCATATTTAAAAAAAATCTCTTTAGCAAGCTACTTTATTAGACTATTATGCTAAGCAAGTACATATTTCCCACTGTACCAAAACCTTGTTTCTGGTTTATTTCTGCTGAATATCTTTAATCCTTTACCTGCAGAGTGGTTCAGAAGTACCTGGACTCTTCAAGATGACCCTTGTAAGAAATATTATGAAGTCCTCATGGTTAATCCCATCCTGCTGGTACCTCCAACTAAGGTAGGGTAGGTCACCTTACTAGTGTTTTCGAGCACCTGTTTAGGCTATAAACATATTTTGTAACAACTATAGAAATAACTGCCTAAAGTTGTCCATTTACCCCTCATGCTGCTAAATCTGCTGTGAGCTGTTTAGGGATGAAAATGTCACAGGGGACAGAGAATATGCATTGCTGTTGAGGACCACCAATGCCTGATCGAGGAATATATTGTGTTAATGTTTATGATGTGATTAATAGGGGAACTTTTTATTTGAGCGTCGAAGCCAGTGGAAAGCTACAAAGAATTTAACAGAAATGAGGAAAAAAAGCTTCCAGTGGAGGAAAATGCAGTTAAAGATTAAAAAAAAAAAAAACTTTCAGCAGTGCATAAATGCTCCCATGGCAACAGTGTCCCGCTGAATAGGTTTTTCTTGCTTGCTGCTTTTGCTGCAGTTTTGACCATATTTGTGTTCGTACATATTTAAGTATTTTTAAATGTCCCCTCTGTTTAGGCAATTTCAGTTACCATCACTACGTTCATCACAGAACCATTGAAACACTTAGGACAGGGAATCAGTGAGTTTCTACGAGCACTTCTGAAGGATCTACCAGTAACCCTGCAGATTCCAGTCCTCCTTACTATTGTACTGGCCATTTTGGTAAAGGGAAACTATCATATCACCTTTGCAAATTGATAAAACTAGGCAATTTTCTCTATTCTAGTGTGTTTTTACTCTTTAACAGGTGATCACGTATGGGAGTGTACAGGCAGCCTTTCAGCATGGCATCATGGCTCCTCTACGTCGCCCTCGAAGGGATCCACCTCCTCCAGAGCTGCATCAGCCACAACCTTACCCTTTGATGGTTGAGAACCGTGATAACTTGGCAGTGGCAGGAGGGGATGCTCCTGCAGCTGCACCTGCACAACAGCATGTTCCAAGGCATCAAGCCAATGATGCAAGAATATACAGAAATGAAGTTCATCAGAGACGGCCCACCAGAGTTAGGGAAGAACCGCAACTGGTTGTTGAGACACTAAGAACAGCAGAACCATATAGTGGGGATGAGACGGATGCTGAGCGGCATGAGGAAAGTCCTGAGGCAGCAGAAAATCTCTCTGCACAGGCGGAGTCTGAAAACCAGCAGGAGACTCAAGAGGAGGCAGATGGTGCGAGCGCTCACAGAAATGCTACCAACTCTGCCCAATCGAAATCCAAACCCACTGAATCAGATTCATCACAGTCAAAAAATAAGACTATAAAAATGAAGGAACAGCTTCCTCCAAATGAACCCAGGGAAGATGGTGCAGCAGCAAGATCTGAGCCAGCAGAACAGCAGACATCACAAACAGTTGTTCCGGTGAGTTCTTCTCATTAAAATGCTCACAACTAGCTCAGATTGGATATATGAACTTCTTGAGTGTGTCTAACCTCCTGCATGACCATCTAATGTCTTAATGCTGCAGAATTGTGTTCACACAAATGGAATGGAGAATATTCACCAGCGATGTAAACTGGTAAATAAGTATTCACTGACTATATATATATATATATATATATATATATATATATATATGCAAATATTAAATTTTATTTTGCTTTGTCTGGTGATTTATTTTTCCCCTTCATGTTTTGATAGCTGAGGAGCTTGATTGAGTTTGTGAATGTGCTGAGTCAGTAACCCAAGGATGTTTTTATTCTGCCTAAATGCATGCCATTTTTGTTGCAACCATACATCATGCTGTGCTGTCTAAAGTGTTGCACAAAAATAAAGAAAAGTAATTTATGTTTTTTAGAAGAATAATCTTTTACATCTGACAGTTGGATGCTTGGAAAATTTATTATGTTTTCATTCAGTTATTTTGGGTAACCTGTTTCTGATGTAAACCCATCTCTGCAGGATTCAGAAGACTCAACAGAAGGGAGTACATCCTCTGTCTCACTGAGACACATAGAGACTGTCGGACTGCCTGTTCAGGAAACATGTCCCGCAGAAGTGGAGTAGACTGCTTTAGTTTATTTAACAAGCAAGTTGACACTGGAGTTTAATGACCTGATTGACTTTCAAAAATGTTTGAGAATCTGCAACATTTTAGGAGCAGCACCCAGCATCAATCTTATCTCGCTGTCATGCGGTCAACTAATTGTGGCTCCGCTGGAGAGACTGCATTCAGTGTCTCTAGATGACAAAACCCAGTATCAGAGAAACAGAAAGCTTTGTTTAATTAATCTAATATTTGTCTGTATTTTCTTTTTTTTCTTTTTTTTTTTTACCTGTTTGGAGGAATCATGGTCTTACAGAAGAGTTTCATAGTAGTGACAATGCAAGACTATGACAAAAATTAGGTTTTATATTCAACATATGACTTGTTTTTATTTTAATTTAAATATAAAATTTGCATGTTATCATTTTCAAGGGAGCGTAGAATTATTTTTATGCTATTCTGATATTATTGGGGTTGTTGTTTACAGTTTTTTTTTAAAAAAAATATGGATACTCAAATCAGCTTGGCTGAGGAGGAAATGGTTTTAACTGCATTAAGCATGAATATTGCTGATAGCTCGGCTAAATGCAATGGAATTTTTTTTTTTAGAATTTTAAAATTAGGACATTAGCCTGTACAAAAAAATAGTTCTTTTTTGGTGCAGATTAAAAATTAATAGTCAAGAATGAGAGAATTCAAAATATTTGCACAAATTGTTAAGTGTAATATATTTTTTTACAGCTTTTTATTTAATTTGTTTATTGTTTTTCTCATTTTTTTTTCCCTTTCCCTTTCAGTCCATCTCATTGTGGATTTACAATGCTGATTTTCATGGGTGCTAATAAATTGATGTTTAAAATCGGAAATAAACTAAGAAATTTCAGACTAATTTGCATTCAGGCATATGACTGGGAGTGCTAAGCCATACCCAATAAAGTTAGCACACTTAACAAATGAACATCAAGGTAGTTAGCTTAGTTGTAATTTTAAATGCTGCTTTATCATCTAATAAATCCAGCGGCGCCGAGATCTTTTCGTTGCTGTGGTTGCGACCGCTGTTAAGAATGGCTGCAGCCACTCGCAATGTTTGCGACCGTTGGAGTGGTTGCAACCACTCTCGGGGTGGTTATAACCATTCTCACTGTTGACAGCGGCAACCACCGCTGTCATAATAGTTAATAAAGGTTATTGGCGCTTGGTAATTGATAGACAAACGTTGCTGCGTCATTCAGAATGGTTTATAAAACATGACACCACGTTCAGAATGCTGACAGCCACTTTGGAGCTGGAGGATTCCTCTTGCAGCCACAACCGGACTGGTCGCGACCACTTCGTTTTCGCCACCACTTCGCGTCCACTGTCACAATGGTTGCTCACCGGCTGCTACGGCTTTGAGAAAGGTTTATAAATGTTGCTACTGCGAACAATGGAATTCTTTATTATCACACAAAAAACAAACTTTCACGGGGCTTCAACGAGCACCAAAACTAGTGGCATACTACATTCACCCAGTTCACCATAGCGCATAAGCAGTTCAGTAAATTGTTCAGTAAATAACCACTACCAGAGTGGTAAATGCATTGACGGGCATTTATAATTTAATTATATTTAATCTAATGTGTCAATTCTATTTATGATAGCAATAATATACAACCTGAGCGAAGCATCAATAGCCATTCCTACACTTGTGCCAATAACGTGTCAAGTGGTAGACTCTTATTTTCAAACGAATTGCGGGCAGAACCGGAAGTGAGTAGTATGCCACTGCTTTGATACCCGGTGAAAGTTTTTTTTTGTGTGTGTGTGTGATAAAGAATTCCATGGTTCGTTGTTCATTCTACAGACAGTTTTAAATGTCTGTTGATACGTATAAAAAAGTCAGCAATCTTCAAGCAGTAGCAACATTTATAAACCCTTCTAAAGCCGTAGCAGCCGGCGAGCAACCATTGTGACAGTGGACGCGAAGTGGTGGCGAAAACGAAGATTTGTCGCGACCAGTCCAGTTGTGGCTGCAGGCGGAATCCTCCAGCTCCAGAGTGGCTGTCAGCATTCTGAACGTGGTGGCATGTTTTATAAACCATTCTGAATGATGCAGCAACGTTTGTCTATCAATTACCAAGCGCCAATAACCTTTATTAATTATTATGACAGCGGTGGTTGCCGGGGTGCCACTATTAAACAGTGGCTGTCAACAGTGAGAATGGTTGCAACCACTCGAACCATGGTCGCAACCATTAGCACTGGTCGCAACCACAGCCACGAAATGATCTCGGCGGTACTACAGAAATCTCTGTAATGTTACCCGGTCCTCTGTTTCCATCCCGCTCGAACAGAGAACAAGAATGACCTGTTTGTTTTTGTTTTAAGGGAAATTAATCATAAAACATTCAGCACTCCGGTACATTCGTGACATACATTATAGAGGAGACGGCCATAATTTATTCATTACCATTATTACTCTGATCTAAAATAAAGAAGTTAAACATTTGCTGACCACTTCGGTAATGAAATGAATTACGGATAAGTTAAAGAAAGAAAAAAACGGCAATTATGCAGGAATAAAAATTTACAAATGAAAACGTTTTAAAATAGTAAATAAAGTTGTTTGCGGTTTGTTTCTCTGTGTATTTGCACAATTAAATAGAAAAATAAATGTTAAAAAGTACATTATCTGTATATTTTCTTATTTGCCTCCCAGTTATTTTTTCTGCATCACCCTCGCCACTCCATAGGTGGCCCTCGCGCCTCAATTTACGCACCTGAGAGCCGTTCGAAACTCTCTTCCTCATTGGCTGACTGGAAGCTGCGTGGTCATTCGCAAACTTCAGCCGAATAGAGTCTCCGCGTGAAGTGTCTGCCGCCCTGGCATACCTCCACTTGATTAAATGGTGTTTTTGTCATGGAGTTATTGGTTCGATATCTGGATAGAAACAATTCCCTTAGGTAAGATGGTTTGCTCAAGCCTCGTTCAGGGCTTGAAAACACTTTTTAAATAATATTAAATTAGGTTACCTAGACGTGCATACCGCTTAAACACCCTGTATTCAACCATCAAAACTAAAAGCAAGCGAACAAAAAGCATTTTTTTTGCATTTGTTTTTATTTGACATATTATGATGGCAACAAAGATGTGAAGCATGGTGTTCAATAAAACTTAAGGTGTAAAAATGTAGTTTGAGGAGATTTGCAGTCGGTCTGTTGTTGACAAAGTGTTAGGAAAATATTAAAAGTAACTCACTGAGCTAACCTTGGACTTGAACCCAGGCAGCACCCTGAATGCAGGCACTGTACTCAGTACATGGAGTTCTTCCCCAATCTAACAAAACGATTATTTATGAAATAACTGCTTTTTCAAACTTAAACTTCTCAATTTTCACCCTGAGAGTGTTTATTACAACCTTTTCAAATAAATGAGCTAAAGAAACTAAAGCTTTAAAACTAATATAAATTGTAATGTGTTTTTTTTTTTTTTTGTTTTATCTCCAGAGTCTGCAGCACTAAACAGTTACCATAGACACAGGCTGCAGTTTGTAATCTGCTCATTAAAGATGTCGCTCTTTCTTTCTTCAGCTCTATCCTGACCCAAGACCTAATCAAAGAGGAGCGCCTTAGAGATGACCTGAAGTACTACTTCATGAGCCCATGTGAGAAGTACAGAGCCCGACGACACATACCATGGAAAATGGGAGTCCAGATTCTGAAGATCATCATGATCACTACACAAGTATGTACAGTGGACAAACTGTGAGACAGGAAAGCTCTGGAAACAAGCTGGAAAACTTCCCAGAACTTCAGTTTGACCAAGGCATGCAGCCAAATGCAGTAAACTCAAATGACTGCGTCAAATGTCGGCATCTGTTTTAAGTTTGAGAACACACTCTGACATCAAAGGTCTAACTTAACTGGAAGAAATTATCTTAAGATAATGAAATATATGCTTGTAAACCTTCATCTGCACTGCTAAACAATTTTAGTTGCATTGTAAGAAGTGTTTAAATTTCTTCTGGTTTCTTCATAGCTCGTCCTGTTTGGCCTGAACAATCAGCTGGTGGTTGCCTATAAGGAGGAAAATACTATGGCCCTGAAAAACCTTTTCCTGAAAGACTACAGTGGTGTGGATGAGGATGACTACAGTGTAGCTGTTTACACCCAACAAGCCGTCTATGACAGTTTGTTTCATGTCCTGGAACAGGCGAGTCCAATCAGTGTGGTGTAAGCTGTTTGTCGTTTTGTTTGACTGTCAGCATGGTTCTGCAAAATCAACCTAACCAAATTTTATGAAACTTAGCGTAGAGCGTGAACACCAAGATAAAGTACCCTTATTGCTTTCTTTAAAGGTGCAGTGTCTCAAGAATTATTTATTGGAAGAAGTTGCTACAATCCTATGAAGCACTCATCTGTGTTTAAATACTGACTTGAAACAGTATAGAACAAGGCTACTCAATTAAGAAGGGTGGTTTAAACTCATGATTGGATCAGCAGAAAAATATAACCATGTGCACACTCATTGCTGTCGTATCTGTGGTGCATGTTGTTACTATGCATTCTTGAACCATGCAGGGGTTATGTGACGTGATGAGTGTTAGGTAAGACTTGGAAAAATTGCAGCAGCAAAATTAATCGGGTGTGTGGAGGATGCAATGTTTTTGTTAGAAACTGAAATAGTTAATGATTATTGAGCATTTTACGGTCAAAAGAAAAAAGAAAAGAAACCCCTTCTTCCGAACTTGTTGGCATTGTGCATGTGAAAAGCGTTACGATCGTATTAAATCTGTCCATCATGTAAATACAACTGATCAGATCAATTTATCTAGCACCCATATAAAAATGTCAGCTGGAATCTCTGATCAGCTTTTATTTAAATCTGATAAAATATTTGTCCATGTTGTGCAGAACTTAATAGGCTGTAGGAGCCATTAAAGTTGAATCAGGTGTGTTGTAGCAGGTATATATTGTAGGACTGAATTGAATAACCCTGATGTAAAAGATAGTATCAGAACCTCCAAAGATCTTTTCTAAAAACCACCTTACATGAAAACTGTATGTAAGCTACACGATCCCTGCTTCCAGTGAGGACCAGGCCTAGATTCTTCTCTCTTTCCTGATGATAGATATTAGAAAGAAGGGGTGCAAACGTACATAAAGGTGACAAATCTCAGTGGTTGATGCTAAGGCTAAAAAGGCTCAAATCAACACCAGCTGGTCTAATTAGAACAGTCTAAGATGGTACTTCAGCCATTGTTGCGTTTACTGACCTATTGTCCTTCATGATGATTGGATAAGTATTGAAATCATACACATCTCTGCAACAAAATATGCTGGATTTCTTTGTGATAGCGTGAGAATTATTTAATTTTTAAACAAATTATTTGGGTAATTCGGTAAGGTTTTTAACAAGGGTATTGGTTTTGGAGATTTGATATGGCCGTTGTAAAAATAATTGCAGCTTTTTGGTGGCCTTATAGACTTGTCGTGATAACAAATCTTGCTGTGAGATAAATTTTCCGAAATTATTGCGATAAGCGATAATATTACGCAAAGTGATAATGCTGTCATTTTGAGAAAACATTTTCAACTCATATGATGATAATGCCATAATAATGAAAGTACACACTTTTAAAGATCAATAAATTTTAATTTCTAAAGAACATTTTACACTGGAACTGGATTTAAAAAAAAAAAACAAAAAAAAACTAAAACAATAAATAGAATTGACTCTCAGTCTGATTAACAATGAATGAAAACCAAACACAATAAGTATGATGGATAATAAAGTCTTTGTTCTGTAAACAAAAATGCCTTTCAAAAAATATATATATATAAAAAATGGGGCTCAGACAGGAAAAACCAGCAAAACTGCCGGTTAGTACCATTGTATTAAAAAAAAAATAGAAAAACTAAAAAAACAAAACAAACTGCGCATTGTTGCTGTTAGTGAAGCTGAAATATCTCCCCCCATCACTGCGTGTCAGACTGATCAGTGAGCAGTGAGTGAACCGTGCTGCTGCGTCGCAGCACTGCTTCCACATATGCCTGGGCACCGGCCCAACAGTAATGTGGCCCACTGGGAATCCTCCCGAACCTCTCGATTAGCCGGCATTGCTCTTGATATGTATTTTGTCCTATTTGTGTAATGTGCCTGTGCATTACGGGGATTATTACGGTAGACCAGGAAGTGGGGGCTTTGTACTAATGTTGTAGGCTACATGTTAGTGATGGGATGTTCGGCGCTTTTCAGAGAGTCGGCTCTTTTGGCTTGGCTCCCACAGAAGAGCCGGCTCTTCTGGCTCCCAAACAGCTCTTAATTTAGCATCTTTTGAAAACTCAGCATTGTATTCAGCATTTTTACGAGAAGCAGAATCTGTTACTGCAGGGGCCGATAGTGATTTTTTTTTCTTTCTGTATGACCGTCTTAAAAGATGAGAGAAGAGCATTTACGTAAACTATGGAAGGATGAAGTAGCCGACTGCCTCTGACTTTGTTAAATATTGGATTATCATCTAACTGATTTTATTTCAGGAGTAATACTCAACAGAAAAAGGCGCTTGTCATAGTATCATATAGGAAACTAACTGTACGGTATCTAGAAAACGTAGAACTTGGATTTATTTAATTATGTTTTAAGCTTAGCAGTATTTGGTAGGCTGGCACATTGTATGCTGATGTGTCATCGTCAAAGTATGTATAATTCGCCATTAAAAAAACAAACAAAAAAAAACAATAGCTAATTGGGAGGAGGAGTCTCTGAAAACACTTTTATAAAAGTCTGGGTTTATTATGATGCATTTATATTTAAAAAGTCACAAATATCTGTTTAACGGCTAATGTTAAATTTCCATGCATCTGGAAAAATTTGTAAAGCATTTAGCTTTTTTTAAAAAAATTATTAAGGCCGATTTATACATATTCTGAGACAGCACATCGGCATACAATGTGCAGTCTATCAAATACTGCTTAGCATTAAACATCAATAAATCCACGTTCTACATTTTATAGATACCGTACAGTTACAGTTTCCTTTAGGATACTATGGCAATCGCCTCTTTCTGTTGAGTATTACTCCTGAAACACAATCAATTAGATAATAGTCAAACGAAGTCAGTGGTAGTCGGCTACTTCACCCTTGCGTAGTTTACGTAAATGCTCTTCTTCTCTCGTCTTTTAAGATGGTCATACAGAAAAAAACTCACTATTGCCCCCTGGAGTCACAGATTCTGATAGGTCACAGATTTTGGTGTTACACCGGCTCGCACAGGTGCTTCACCACGGTCTCGTGCTGCAAATATGCTGCTGTCAAGTATGACACTAGACTAGAGAAATCACTCCGCTAGAAATGAGTGTTCAGTCAAGATACTCCATAGTGAAACCTATTGTCATACACAGTCTATGGTAAAGTAAGATAGAAAAAAAAGAAAATTGTCATGGCCGGCAAACATATTGCCCTCATTTTTTCTTACCGTGCAATTAATTGACTTATTGCTTATCGCGACAGGCCTTCCTAACTGCAATAGTCTTTGTTTTACCAGCCGATGCCAAAGTAACAGGACTGTACAGCACAGATGTATTTATCTTGAAGAAGTATTGTCAACATTATATTGTTATATTTCTTTTGACTTTTATGTCATGTCCTATGTTTCATGGGGGCATAACATGAACATGTTTCCTGGTTTGTATTTAGATTCTGTGTCTAGTTTGTATGTAAACTTGTTTGTATGGTCTCAAGTGAGGAATTAAGATGAACACAGATGAGGATTATTATCTGAAACTTGGGCACTGCCACAGTCCTGATGGCCAACCTTTAATGCTAATGCTCTGTGCTTTTTTGTAATACGGCTCTTTTCAGCTTTTTTTTTTTCACCCCGGGGACAATGTGCATTTACCTGAAGCCTCTGATATTTACAGTACAGTCAGTTGGGCCAGCTCTCTGTGGGCCCCATGAGTTATGCAGAGGATGAAGATGGCAAGCTGCAGCCTCTCGTCATTTGTAAAGAGTACTACAAGAGAGGCAGCGTCAAGCCCTCAGATGAAGCCTTTGACATTGATGCAGAGCTGGAGACAGGTGAGATTATTTTTTGTTCTCCATCGTCCCTTTTCTTTTTATTTAAAAGCAACAGAAGATCTAAAGATCTTTTTTTAAACCCTCCATTTTCTCAGTCTGTATGTCACATTATCCAAAGACTACAAGCCAGTGGAAAACCCTGAATGCATCATTTTTTGACCTGGACTTTTACAGGTATAAAATGCCTTCTATGTGCACTCCTAACACATATTTGCTTTGCTCATTGAAATTGCCTTTTTACGTAACCTGTCCTGTTTTGTTTCCAGGCTTGTTGACCTCAAGATAACGTTCCAGCTGAGGGGAATCAACCTGCAGACCGTTCGTTCGCGAGAGTTACCAGACTGCTACTCCTTCTATATTATGGTATACATTTCCTGGCTTTAAAAAAATACATGGGAGGGTAAAAACTGAACTGACCAGGTGGTATCCAGATAAACACTATTTTTCAATTTTGTTCCCAGATCACATTTGACAACAAGTGTCATAGTGGGAAAGTGAAAATATTCCTGGACATTGATTCTAAAAGCAGTGCATGTCGAGGCTGGAAGATATCTGGGACAGGTAAGATGTCTAACTTTAAGGGGGGGGGAGAAAGAGAGAAAATTAACCCCGGATGGGGAGAGAAGAGAGGTACAATATTTAAGTGCGGGTTAGTTTCCAGTGTCTTTTTAAGTTCATAACTGAAAGTTTTACTTAGTTTCTACTGACTGTTAGAAAAGGTGTTTTCTTTCAGACTTGTATCAGTAAATAGTGTGAGGGAGTTGTGTAAGAGATAAACTCTCTCACACTCGGGCATTCACTTTGTCTGTTTCAGCTCAGAAGAACACACACTATCTGCTGGTGTTTGATGGCTTTGTCATTCTGGTTTGCATCACGTCAGCGGCGTTGTGCACACGCTCGATCATATTGGCTGTCAAGTTACTTCAGGTCAGCTGTTCTGCTGGCACTGCACAATGTAATCCCTTCTTTATGCTGCTTTAAAACAACTTTTAGATTTTCCAAAAATAATGTTTTTTTTCCCCCATTAAGACAGTTGTCCAAGATCATTGTCTCAACTCATTTAAACCCATTCATTGCTATGGTTTATACTGCAAACTATCATAAAGGGTTTGCACACAATCTTCATATGACAATTAAACAATTTGATATTTAATCTTCCTGAAATAAATCTGTGCAGTAGGTATTTTCCTCAAGGAATTTAATTTTGAATGGATGTTTCTTTTAGAGATTTTCACGATTCTTCCATGAAAACTACAATCATGAAGTGTGTGAGGACGACCAGAGGGAGTTTCTTAATGGCTGGTATGTGCTGGTCATCGTCAGCGACATCTTGGCCATAATTGGATCCATACTGAAGATGGAAATACAAGCAAAGGCAAGCCTGGTAGTCCAGTTGGCTTGATACCATATTTATGCCTTTGTCTTACAATAAAAAATAAAAAAAAATGGTAGAAGAAAATGTTCAAGGTCTTGTCAAGGGCTTCATGTTTTGTAAACTGAAAATCATTTTGGGGGGGATTACTTGTTACTAGATTGCACCTTAATTCGAAAAACAAAACATGATGCATGTAGATTTTATGTAGATTCTTTTTTTTCTGATAATGAGGCCTTTTTGATTCTGGGATTTCATTCCATTAATTTTAAAGTCATCTGGACCCTTTTTTTGCATTTAGAGCTTTCACCCCTTGCTGGCTTTAGAAAAGAATGCAGGCTTGACACAAGATGTCCATCTTGTGTAAATATAAAGTCTGTGTAGCTAATTGAGGCTGATGGAGAAATTTGTACTCATAAATGTAGAACAGATCATGCCTTTACCTTTTGACTTGACATCCAGTTATTCATTAAGGGATTGTGTGATAAGCTGTGAGTAAGTTATAGCTGTTAAATAATCTTGAGTGTTTGGAATTTCATTCCAAAGTTCAATATAGATGCTGTTTATTGCCATGGACAGAGCTACATTTTATTTAAATAATCAGATGTGAATTGGAAAAAGTTCAGGTGTTGTGATAGTGGCAAGTAATATTGTCCAGTGAGGTAGAATTTAGTGAAAAAGGGTTTCCTATTTATTTTTTTTAAGTTGGACTGCTATGTTGTTGGTTCACTAAGGACAGATGTCACTGTGCTTATTTCCCATTTTCCTAATGAAGGGTGGCTCAAAACTTTTGCACTGCACAGCAGTTTTTAGCTGCGTGCCTGTTTAATCAGACAGTCTGAAATCAGTGGAGTTGGTTTGAATTGATGCCTCAGAAAATAAAATCACGCTAAGAATGTTTTAGTTTTTTGTACATCAAACTCACCTTTAAAAATTTTTTTGTTATAACTTAGTTGGATGTTTTACTTGAGTGAGGTTTGATTTCTTGATGCTGCTGCCATCTTGAGTCCTTTTTTATTTTCTCCATATCTTCTGTAGAGTCTGACAAGTTATGATGTGTGCAGTATCTTCCTGGGCACATCTACGCTTATGGTGTGGGTCGGCGTGATCAGGTATCTGGGATACTTCCAGAAATACAATGTGAGTCTGACTCTTTTGGTCTTTTGGCTGTATGGGCCTTTGCATAGATACTTGAGTTATCACAAGATGTTTTAGCATTTGGGGAATTATAGCTTAAGTTTGCGAAGTGAATCTCAAAGAGGTTGGTGAAGTAAAACCATTAATATCCATAAGAGAAATCAGAAGAATTGAGCTATCACGATATTCTCAGATATCATCTTTTGGTCTTTCATTATTGCTTTATGGTTTAAAAAAAACAAACAAAACCTAATGTCTGTGCACTTGTGTTTTAGGTCTTGATTTTAACTATGAAAGCAGCTTTTCCCAAAGTCCTGCGTTTCTGTTGCTGTGCTGGCATGATCTACCTCGGTTATACATTCTGTGGGTGGATCGTACTGGGGCCGTACCATGAGAAGGTAAGTGTAATGGGTGTAAAAAAGCGCAGAGGTAGTGGAAACCTGGGAGTTAGATTAATTCTCTTTTAGGTCTTTGCTCTGATTGTTGCTGTAAGTAATGTGGGAAAACCTTCAGAATGAGGTTGTCTTTTTGAGTCACTAATCTGACCTGAGAACTGCTGATAACACAATTATCAGCTTGAATGTATATCCACCCAAGATCTCCAGCCAACACACATTACTTTAGGATAACTCTTGAGCTGTCAGTTTTCCTTTGTCCACCAGTTTGCAAGCCATCTTATTAATTTGTGCAGCATGAACCTGTTCATTGAGAGGTGTGTAACTTGTTTTATGATTACATGCTTGGTAGTAAAACTACCTTGAGTCATGATGTTGCAGTTCCCTTAACAACTACCAGGCTTTCTATATTTGGTTTTACAGACGCTTTTCTTAATGTTTAAGATAGGAAGTTTATGTAATGTGTTTGTATTGTTTCCAGTTGCCAGGATCCTGATGTTCATGTGGTCATATACTTTCTTCATAACTTCACTTACTGTAGAGGAAACAGGAACCTGCAACTCATCAGGGTGTTCTCCAACAGTTGCTCTTAAATTGCTGATTCAACATTATTTGCTTAAAATTGAGGAAATTAGAGGGGGGGAAGTCTGTTGGGTGCAATAAAAGGTCACTTGGTTTTCAGTAAGAAGCTGTAAGTAACTAGTGTAACCACTAGGTGTCATCGTGTTTCTATTGGCTTTGGTGACTTCTGCTCTGTTCATTTAGAGGCAGGAGTGAAAGCCGGTACGGTCCGGTACTGCGGACCACTAAAAGATTCACTGGCGGTACCAGTAAGATGGGAGAGTGGCTGCCTGCTATAAAGGCCAGAACCAGTCACGACTGCAATCTGGGTCAGACAACAGATCCATTAGCAACATGCAGTTTTGAAAACCACTTCGTGTGTTTAAAAAATCATTCAATACGAATAGTTTCTGAACTGTCGGTGCTGTTTTAGTCCATACTGGACGGAGCTTTGACCGGGCATCTCCCTCTTCTTCAAGGCTGGCCCCACTTTTCCCCGTCCCCTCGTAAGCCCGGTGGGCTCCTCTGCGCCCAGCCTTCGAAACGTGAACCACACGTTATGTCTTTACGTTCATTGGTGAATGATCCGATTAAAATCGATAGGAGAGCAAGCAGCTGTTTTTTTTTTTCTTCTTCTTCTTCCCCGTTTTTCAATTTTAAAGGCACAGAGCAAAAGTGCTTAACAACCAGAGATTTCACCGCGCATGCGCGTCTACTACTCAAACGCAACAATTGCTATGGGGATCGGTGCGTTTGATTTAATGTACTGGGACGTTTTCCACAATTGGTCAAGAGACGCCGCATTTAAAAAATTACACCAATGAAATTCCACACCTTCTTGTGGTTGGCCAATACACTTTCAGCAAAATTTAAATATCTACCAGTTATCATCTACAAACACGTTAAATAAAAAGTTTTGCCCATGACTTTATGAGCTGTTCTTAGAGACTTGTACTCTGCATGTTTATTAATGTTCCAATTAAAATGTTATTTGTTATTTTTAAATGCATGAAGTGAGAGAGATAAAAGTTTTGGAAATAGTACCGGCAAGAATTTAAATCTTACACTCATGTTTATCGGTCACTAAATGATATATTTACAGACTTGTACATACACTTAAATATTAAGAAAATTACCAGGGAGAAATGGGGAATGACTCAAACCAGGAATATTTTACAACTATTTTCTCTAAGATTAGCAGAAAGCTACATCATCATATTTCTGTTGTTTCTTTCTTTTGAGCAACCAAAACGGTTCAAATTTACAAGTGAGAAAGGAAGCAGCGTTGTTAATGTTTTGCCGCTTTGATAACATAAAGGACAAAGTTTTTATTTATTTATTTTTTCATTCTGTAATCAAAAGATTGGAGCACTTCTGAACAGATGGGGACTTTAATTGGGAGATGCTTGGATAACAAATGTTACCAGGAAACAAGGAACGTGTGTTTAGCTGTTTTTGCTTGTTAAGATAAATTATTTACGGAAGACCATGCGGTAGTGAAGCAAGTCATCTTCTGCAGAGCTAGATACGAGATGGGTGGAGAGCAGCTGCTTCACGTCAGCTTATTTCGATCTTCTATTAAATTTGCTGATCTTAAACTGAGCAGTGTTACTGCTGTAAATACAGACAGGACTGAAAATATTTGGACAGTGACCTAATATTTATCATACTGGCAGTCTACCAAAACAGTTTCAGTTTATTTTACTGCAGCTGTTTAATGGGCAGAATTGTCTCTTTTTCAATGATTGAAATATGAAAATTTAAATGTACCTTCTTTAAACATTAAGAACTAACTTCTATTTATAGTCATCACTCCTAAATGTCACGAATCACTCCTATACTTAAATGCCACTGACATTAAGATCATGTTCTCGCTTTTCCGTCCATACATTACTTCCTGCACTCTCAGATCATTTTCTTTCCAGCTCTTGGCTCCATCTGCTCATATGTCTAAGATGGAGTCTAGAGCTTTTAGCTGTAGACCCCATCACCTCTCGAACTCTCTTCCACTATCTGTCTTTCTGACTTAATCTATTCATACTTTAAAATCTTTTCTAAAAATCCACCTGTTCGGACTGATCTACGCATATAACCTCACCCTTTTAGCTTTTGTCTCAAATTAAAACTTAGGATCTGAACTTTTTAATCCAAATTTATTAGGAAAATATAGTTTGAGCTTTTTGTTAAAACAAATATTTCCAAGCCTTTTTTCCCAAGCTATGAATCTCTTTGAATGACAGAGGATTAAAATGACTTGTTTATAGTTTGAATAAAAACACCTGAAGCGGTTTTTGTATTCACTAAACGGGTATTTTCATATTTTAAAACCCACACAAAAAGGAAATGAAATGTCAGTATCACATCAGTATCACATTCGTTGCATGTTTAGTTGAGGTAAAATAGGTTTCAGTTCCACAATTTGCTGAGCAGTAATTAGATAATATTTACACTGTGGTGGCTCGGACAATCTCCTTTAGTGTGCTGTCAGCCCGTTCAGGATCCTTTGTGTATTTACTGAAAGAATAAACAGAGGATGTCCTAGGACTTGCCTTTCCACACGTCTTCAAGTGCTGTGCCCGGGATCCATAGCGCCACAATGGGATGTTGTTTTTAGATGCTATCACACTTTAGTGGAACATGGCTTCTTTCTTAATGTATGTGGCTGGTTTTCAGACTTTCCCTGAAAGCCATTTGCTTCCTTGTTTTCCTTTGTTTTTTTTTAATCACTTCCACTCTTGTCAGCTGTCAGTCTTTGAATTCTTCTCAAAGTCACCCTTTATCTGCTTCCTTATTCCATATGAACACT
Organism: Rhadinocentrus ornatus; assembly: GCA_037177495.1. Classification (NCBI taxonomy): domain Eukaryota; kingdom Metazoa; phylum Chordata; class Actinopteri; order Atheriniformes; family Melanotaeniidae; genus Rhadinocentrus; species Rhadinocentrus ornatus. Next base: position 16,120,944 of record JBAMHW010000016.1, on the reverse strand, counting down.
TGTGAAAAACTATATTTTGTTTAATCTACAGTCAAAGATGCTCATTAGGAAAAAAAATGACACCACATATGTGTACTGTAAAGTTAGGTTATGTGCAGTTTTGTATTTTCTGTGTTAAGCTGTACAGCAATGAGCCATAACATTATGGCTACATGACGAATATTGAGTCGTCAGGTGGTGGGCATTAAACATTTAAGGTTAAGAGGACATTAACAATGCTAACTGTTTATTGCTTTGTTCTCCCTCCTTGCTTCCCTGTAGTTTGAGGGCCTGAGTCGAGTGGCAGAGTGTCTGTTCTCTTTGTTAAATGGCGATGACATGTTCACCACCTTTGCTCAGCTGAAAGACAAAAACACTTTGGTGTGGCTCTTCAGTAGAGCTTACCTCTACTCCTTCATCGCCTTGTTCATCTACATGGTGTTGTCCCTCTTCATTGCCCTCATCACTGATTCCTATGAGACAATAAAGGTAATTCGGTGCTATTAAAGCAAGTGAGGTGAAAGCTGCTGCACTTCTTCATCTTTGTGCCAAGGCACGTGTTAAGATTAAAAAACATTTATACAAAATCTTGTCTTAAGTTATATGGACGTAATACCCTGCAAAGAGATGCATTAATTACAATCAAGTCATTTGTTAGTTTTGTTAGTTTTTTGAAAACGTAAAATCAACCATGTCATGAACATAAAGTAAAAAAATAAGATCTGCTCTATAGAAGAGGCTAATGGTCTCTTACAGAGAAACCAGAAAAATAATTACCTAACAAAAGTAAGACTGAAACAGAGACTGACAAGAGGGTAAATATTAGATAAAAACATGTGAAAACAGTCTGGTCTTTGATTAAATAAATGACTTGAGTAGAGCTTTTACTAGAGTTTCAGTTTACTTGCTTATAGTTACTAAAAGTATCTGTTTAATGCCTTAAGCAAATGTATTAGCTGGTACCTTATGTTACAGATCAGCAGTACAAAACTACTAGACAACTACTACAATCTTTAGCATTTTATCTTTTTGCAATATCAACATGCACAATATCAGCATTGCAGATACTATACTTAATCTAACCAACATACACAGAAGCAGAAGTGCCTAGCATTCTTTAATAGCACCATAAATTAAACTATTTGTTTATAATTTGCAAACCATATAATTGTAATATTCAGTAATTAGTTGTTTGTTTAGATTTTACTTGTATTCTTCACTTGTAAATTGGCTTGTGTCTCTCAAATCGTAACTGAAAACCTTTATCTGTCCCTGCTAACAGAAATATCAGAGGGATGGGTTCCCACTGACGGACCTGCAGAAGTTCCTCCGAGAGCACAGGGATTTTCCCATTTTAGAGGAGAATTGCCGGACAGAAATGGAGCTGAAACACTCTGTGGTCTGCTGCTGCCGACGGTATGACAGATGTTATAATGTTATAATTCCTCAACATCCTTATTTAAACACCTTGCCTCAAACAATTTCACTTTTGGGAGCTGCTTTCCACAAACATAAATGTGACATGAGAGATATTGTAGCCTAAAGCTGAGACATGACAGCTAGTGACATTTGTTTGATTTGAGATTTCATGACACTAATACCTTTTTCCCAACTGTGTTGCATTTGCTGCACTTTACTCACTTTTTAAGGTTCTCTTCTGTAGACATTGTCTGGTAATGTTTATTAATTAATTTATTCATTTGTACCAAGTTGAGATTTTATTTGATTTGAGCAGATACTAAAAGGTTGACGTGTTGCCAAACCCCTTACCAGGTCTACATGCATCATCCACATCTTTACACACATTTGTTTTGCTGTCTACAGACAGACCCTAACTGGTCAGCATCACTGGTTGCCAGCACTGCCCACACTCCCCATAGGCTCTGCTGAAATGAGAAATTCAAGATAGCATTTGGTTTGACACAAAACAAGTTAATGCTTTTACTTTTTTTCATTAAGAAAATTATTTTAATTGTTACTCATGTACCTATTAAATACTAAACTCAGTATAAAGATGCAATAAAATAGTAAAGAAAAAAAATCTGAAAATCAGTTGTACAATAAATCATTTAAAAGAAACAAGAATGAAGTAGATAAATAAGATAAATGAATGTGGTCCAAGAGTCATAAGGGTAAGCATAAAAACCATAAAATCTCAAAACCTTATATTGACACCTTAATTTAGCTAAATTCTTTCTATTTGCATAAGAATAATATGTAGTGTCAGACATGCATAATATTAAACTGAATTTCATAAGGACTTGAAATATGTTGTGCTGTTGGAGTTTATGTCTTCTCAGGCAAGCAACCCAGTTTAAACCCAATTGCTCAGTTTGGGGTCTGGGAGTAAAATGCAATACTTCATGGAAATGATTGTACTTTAGAAAAAAGAAAAGAAAAGAAAAAAAAGTCGCTTTTGGATAGAGTATTTCATGTCTCTTTAATTAGTTACATGTCACAATGCAGCAGAAAAACTGAACCTTCTTGATCATAGAATATAAATGAGTTCACTTTTCTAACATGCAATGAACTACATATATTTTTAAAATAGAATAAGTTCAGTGTAAATTGGATTTCTCTTTCATAGCTTACACCTTGTTGCTACAACAAGACAGTTTTATTTAAGTCTCTTTTTTTATTTGCATTCCTTTTCTATGAGCAAATCCCTATCATCAGCAGGCTACAAGATTTCCTCCACGCTGAGGTTTGGCTCAGTCTTTCTTGGTCTGAGAGCAATGAAATTAGTGGTGGGAGCTATGCAGACACACCCAGTGATGGACTGATTACAGAGAAACTGAGGCTGAACACTGGGAAGAACCCCCCTTTCCTTCCACTGTCACCACAGCCTCCCCCCTCTGCTCTCCATTTGCTGCATTGCCTTCCACATAAACAAGTAATTCTCAAAGCTGGGACTCATAATGAGCCATAAAGTTTTGTTACAGTGCTGTGGATAGACAAGATTATTGTTGGGAGTTTGAAGTTGAACTTATTATCTATTCTGTGATGTATTGCATGGTACAGTTATGGTGTCTCTCTAGGGTTGGTTTTGTGTAGGAGAATTACCAAGTATAATTTCCTTTATTTCATAACTTTTTTAACCCCTTAAACTCTGCTAGAGCACCGGCATCCCTGAGCATTATCACTTATATTGTCAACAATTTATCAGGAACAGTACTGTGTAACTCTGTGGGGTAAATTGTGATCAATAACTTAATCTTTAAGTGGTCTACAGAAGATTTTCAGGTATTTACATCCCACCCAGAAGGTTTACAATCCAATTACAAAATGTAGGGTTTATTTAGAGACTATGTTGTAAATCCACAATGAGTGATCAATTATTTATCACATTTTTGTTTTAAAAAAGATTGCTATTACTTGTTTGTTGCTAATGCATCTTTATTTTGACCTGGAAATTATGATAATGCCACTTCCTGTCAAGCCTTTGACCAATAAGATGACTGAGAGTAACATCCAAAAGATCAACAAATGACAAAGTTATGTCTGAAAAGAACAAAAATAATGGTCATCTATCGGTGGAATGAAGCCACGAAAATGTTTTTGACGCATGTTGATGCCAAAAATGAACTGAGTTGGAGTTGGTTTAGTGAGGATAGTAGGTAAACAGTTTAACAAGCATAAATAACTGTAAAATAGCAACAAAAAAAATAAATAAAAATAAAAAAAAGGAGGTAAAAGTATAGATATGTAAATAGTTTCTGTTGTGTGTTTGTTTCGATACCAATATCTTTTTTTCTGAAAGCCAAACCTTGAGAAAATGAAAAAAGGCTTGGTCACTGTTTATCTGTTTGTTTTGTGACTGAGTTTAAAAAGATGTTTTTTACTCCAGAAAAGACAACTGGTTTAGTCATTTGAATATTTTTCAAACGTTTTTAGTCACAAATGACCATTTGCTTTCTGCCAGATCTTTGAATGTTTGTTCACACAGTAAAAAGTTAGTCATTGGAAGAGTAGAGCTGAGTTCTTCAGTAGTGTTAAGAGTTTTCTGTGCTTTGTTCTGAATATTGCAGCTGTTTCCGCTTTTAGGTCTCTTGCATCATTATTGTTTCACCAGACATTAACACTCCAACTCTGGAGTCTTTCCTGCATGTCTAAAAGCTGTTTCCTATTATTGGACCATCCGGGGTTTCCTGCTCTGGATGCTTAATTGTTCAAGTGAGTGTAGTTTTAGTTACAGAGCCATTATGTAATGCAACTGAATATGCGTCTTGTGATGGCGATTAATAGGGATCTGCTAGTGGCTTTTTAGTTTGGCCAAGTTCTGTCAATAGGTTTCTTGTCAAGTTGCACACACTGTTTGCAGACAATTGCCGCCATTGATCTTGATGTGCTGGCAAAAATTAGATCTGCAAATATGGTTAAAATATCATCTACAAGTGGTTAACCTTTTCGCACCGTCGTTTTTTTTTTTAATGAAAGACAAGAGTCACCGTGTGCTTAAATTTAAAACTAAAAAATTTAAGTTATTTGGTATGTGGAAATCACCTTTTGTCAAATAAAATTGTAATGGCTCAACATTTTGGTCAATCAAAGTTTGATTCAGAACTTCTGATTTAATGTGATTTGCTTGAAAATATAGGTAATATAAGATGGTAGAGACTAGTTTACACAAGAAGCTTAAGAAGTTAATTAAATAATACATTTATGAGCTGTTTAGATTTTAAAAGATACAAAAATCATAAAAGCAATAAAAGATAATTGTTCCTGAGGATATTATCCCAAAGATTTATTTAATTTAAACAGTACAATGTTAATTTAATAGAGTAATTATCATTAATGTATTGTTTATTAAAGGAAATTTAAATAAAATCTAATTATTCTGATAATTCCGTTTCTTTTTTTCTTTTTTCTTTTTTAACGTACATATAAAAGCCGGACTAAATATTCAAATGTCCGTGTTTGCAGCTGCTCTCACATTGTCTAGACAGATGTTTCAGTGGTTTGGAACAAAGCGGCTGAAAGCGGTATCACAGCGTTGTTGCAAGTGTGGCAAGAACTGGATATGAAGGGATTTCCCAACTTAAAACCAAAAAGCAAACCTTACAGCTAGTGAAAATCTGTGTAGCTCTTTGCTTACTGATTCAGTCATTTTAAGTGTGATGCGCTTTTAATGGCTCTTATTAGAATTTATGCAGCATTTTTATTAAATTTGAAATTAATTCAATTGAATCTTGAGTCTTATAAACATTATGTTGTTATACAGTATGATTTTTTTTTTTAGTTCAGCCGAAGCCAGGAAGGAATAGAAAAACTATTAATTTTGTTAAAATATTATTTGTGAAAGAGGATGTAAAGTTACACAGTGATAGTTGGGTTAAAAGCTCAGTTTTGCTATGCTTTCTAACTTCCTCCCTGTGACATGCATTCAAATCCTTAAAATTCACCACTTTGTGAAAGTGAGAGTCTGAGAGTTGGTCAGTGAGAAATCAGATGCTCACAACTACAATATCAAGACATCTGCTTAAAGCAGAAAGATCAACAAATGTTTCATAGTTTTACATAATTGAAAACACTGCCCTAATTTGGAAGCCATAATGTTTCTACATTTTCATACATATCTTCAGGCCTCTTCAGTCTGCAGCCCCCTGATAATTCATATCAAGATGTTTCATGTCTCTGCCTGTATATGTATGTGTATATATATATGTTTGTATATATATATATGTATATGTAT
>JBAMHW010000016.1:16098483-16114519 GCA_037177495.1 Rhadinocentrus ornatus | reverse complement strand
TATATATATATGCATATGCATGCGTATATTTGTTTTGGGTGTGTCTCTGGTACATTGGTTGTTATTATGACACATCTTGCAGTTGTTGGTTATATATTTATTTATTTATTTATTCGTCTTCTGTCCCCTCCGGTTGGGTCCAGCAAGATTACTCAATTCTCACAATACTAAATGGATAAGTTAAAACAATATATTTAAACAAATAAAGACATATTAAAAAAAAAAAAAGGATTACTAAGAGGACCCTTATACCTATAAAGCTCCTCTTGGCAGAGCAAATTTGTTCCACATAACACAGCAGCCAGACCATCACTTTGTTTGCTGCAATACTGGACAAGACAAGTTAAAAAATAAAATAAATAAATGAAAGGTATGCTTGATAGATCTTAAGAGGAAAAACATTTCTCTTCATAATGAACAGGGCGGTAATCACAGAATTAAGCTGATTTCACTTTGTACTTTGTTACACCTGCTCACCCTACTGGTAACTAATAGCACTGAGATGTATGCCATGACAGAAGGTAAATGGAGATGTCAATCACTTAAATAATTCTACTGATTTCATGTGTGAAATATGCAAGTTTATTTTTGGCATTGATCACACATTGTCTTTTTTATGTTGCAGAGTTCCAGCAAATGATGATGTCGTACTGATCAGCTGATAGCTTCCCCCGCCTCTAGATGAGCTACTTTAGGGAGGAGGATGCTGGGAACAGGACTTCATTTGTACAGACTCATAGATCAAAGGCTTCCACTGCAAAGACCTGGAAATAGTGTTACATTAGTGAGATTTGGTGAAGTGCAACATGAAATATCCAATCAGGTTCCTTCATCTGACCATAAAACTAGACCATGAGCTACAAAGTTGGAACTCGGACAAAAACAAAAAAAAGTTACATGTGTTTGCTGTATCCACTGGGAGTTCAAGATGCCAATCAGATGTTTACTGGACCTTTTTAAGGTCTGCACCTGCATTTCAATGCCAAAGAATTAGGTTCAGGGTTTTCTGAATCTAAATGTTGTTGCACAAATTGGTGATAAGCATAATGTAGTGCTAGATGTAATTCATATGTCAAGTGTTGTAGTAAAGATTGCAATGAAACATTGTCTAATTTGTTCAGTTTTATTTATTCACGTGTCCAGTAGAACACATTAGCAGCTATGGAAACTTGACATTATTCTTGTATAGTTACGCGCTCCCAAGCTTTCTCTCAATTGTAAAAAAGGGTGAGTTTCGAATAATGACGTCAGAGTAAAATGAGTCAGCATTATCGTTAAATCTTTCAGCAAGTTCAGATAGGACAAGCAGGTGCTGGACTTCTTACAATGAGAATGACTACCAGTTTTTTAAGTTGATAAAATCAAATAAAAATTCAGTTTACTGTTAAGGTTAATCTCCTTGTTGTCATTTGTCCTATCCAAAACATCTCCTGACTAATCCAGTGCCTAAGGGGGAGGCAATACTATCACATTAATTTACGAGAACGGGCTATAAATTGCTTCTGAATATTTCTTTTCATGTGTTAATGTTCGTGGTATATTAATAATACTTGATTTAAAAATAGACCTTTAGGCAGAATAGAAGCCACAGTAAATTGAATAATGTTTTTAACAGTAGAAGTTTAGTAAATCTGAGATCCTTTTAACAAGTCAGTACTGGACTGATAATTTTCAGCACAACTGAAACCATTAATAATAGTCCATGTGCAAGTATTGTTTCAAACAAAACATGCTTTTTTTGTTGAAAGGCAGAGTAAGAACTGCATTAAAGTCAAGATGGAGGTTTTCCATATGAACAGACATGCAGCTTAAGCAGGTGATTTTCAGGGGACTCAGTAGATGATTAATCTGTTGGTCTGCAATGTGAACAGACCAATTAAATTTTTTTGTTTGTTTTTTACTTGAATTAAAGTGCCAATGCGGAAAGGAGAAATGCTTATTTACAAATACAAGTTCCTTATCGGACACTCGTTCAGGCACATCTGTAGGCAAATGACATACAGTACTAAAAATGTGGAAAATGTTAGCATTTTACATTGTATTAAAACCATATGTATGGATGCTGTATAAACCGTAGAGGTTTGCAAAGCCTTCCCTGAAAAAAGTTTGGATGGTATCTGTTGCTATAAAACCTGTATTCACCGTGGTATCTTTCCAGAGGTGCAAACTGTTCCATTGGCACTAAAGGAAATCTGAATTTTATGTTGAACATTATCCTAAACTGGCTTCAAAATTTTTAGATAATTTTTTTCTTTTTTCCTTCTTCAATTTTTTAAATTTATTTTTATAGTTGAAAGTCCACCAAGTTTTATGTCTGACTCCCCCTCTGTAAGCTCTTTTATAACCATTTGTTACTGACCTGTTTCTATTTAACGTAACTAGTTACAGCCTGTTCATTCAGCTGCTTCTTTTTTATTACCATTTACTTCTCTAACCGTTGTTGAACTTTTTAAAATTATTTTTAGATGTGTTGCTGTCACAAAATTCTAGATTTTTTTTCTTCGTGAATTTGTAAAATTTCTCTTCAACATTTGATTTTTTTGTTGTAAAGAAAATCATTGCAGTCAATCTTTATGTTTACGCTGCGCCAAAATCTTATGAATTGAAGTTGTTTCTTTCTCTGGCTGTTCAGTGTTTTTACTGGGCTACTTTTTTTTGTTGTTCAGAAGTCAGAGGCGTTAAGAGGGGATTTAAAACAAAGTAAACATGAAAAGCCAAAAAAGAGGGGGAAAAAATAATAAAACGTTAAGAAATGGGTAACTACAAGCATATGCAGTGGCTTCAAACGCATTCGTTTGTCGTGGCTCTTTTTCTAGGTCTGACTCCCTGTTTGCTCATTGTCGATAAACGAGCACAACACCAGGTGAGGAGGTTCGGGAAATCGAATGGAGAAAATGAGAACCACAATCTTTGTAAAAAAAAACAACAAAAAGCAAACATGTTTGAATAAAAACAAAAACAAGTGCAACATTAATAAAACTTTTGTGACATGCTCAGTACCTGAGCCAGCGCGACCAACCGGAGGAATTCAGCTGCGTGTGGTTGGTTCACGCCCTCTGCGTCTTGAAGTGAGAACTCGGCTCCTCTTCCTTCAGTCTAGTCCTCGGCTCTCTGTCACCTCCCTCTATCCACAGCTCCTACTCATCATGGTTCCTGACCCGGCACGGAGGATTTCGCAACTGTTAGTCCACTAGCGCACCAGGAAAAGCCTTTTCTTTCCCACAGGTAATCTCACCTGGCTTAATCGTTCTTCTAATTTTTTGTTAATTTCACTCGAAAGAGACCTTTCCCCCCCGCGTTTTCTGTAATATACAGTGTTTGTCTCTCAATCTGAGGGAAGTTTCTCTTTGCGGGCGTCGGTAAGCAAAGTTTAAGTTGTAGTAAAGTTGCCAAACGAAAGAAGCCATAGAAACTTAAGTCTTGGAGCATGTTTGTATTGTTAACGAAGAGAAATGTCTGAACATTGTTATGTAGACTGAGATGATTGTTTTCCCACTCACTGTAGCGTTATTTATTGTGTTGTGGTAACAATCTTGTCAAACTGTTCAACTGTGATTTTAGCTGGATTTTAAACACTTTGTTTCTTGTAACTGAGTTTCGGCACGTGTTCTTCAAATCTTTAAGTTTGAAAGTTATTTGGCCTTGAGAGATATTGGCACCATGCGTTGTTTTTGCTTCATCTAATTCAACCTTTAAGATTGAATTTCTCATATGAATTTTTATGCTATTGTAAAATATTTGGTCAATATGTTTTAATTGACAAAGGAAATGAATAAAATGTTAAAATTTATATTGGAGTCTATATTTTAATTTTTAATGCTTTATGCACTGAAAAATATTTATCTTACAAATTTGTGGATGATGTTGGATGGAAGGTGATCTTGTATATTTAAAGTACATTCTGTTTTGGCTTTCTCTTTTTCACAGACCTACCTCTAAAATGGCCCAGCAGAACAACAGCTGTCACTATAATGAGTCCATGGCCTTCTTTTACAACAAAAGTGGCGGTGGTGGTGATAAATGGGACAATACTCAGCTCATCCTGGTCCGGGTGGTTGGCTCTTTCTTCTGCATCTTCATCCTGGTCTCCAATGCTATGGTCATAGCTGCTGTCATCACCAATAAGAGGTTTCACTATCCTTTTTACTACCTTCTTGCCAACCTTGCTGCCTCGGACTTCCTCGCAGGCATAGCGTACGTGTACCTCATGTTTAACACAGGTGATGTGTCACCGAAACTTACGGTCAGAGAATACTTCATCCGCCAAGGTATTTTGGACATCAGCCTCTCAGCCTCACTGGCTAATCTTCTTGTGATAGCCCTTGAGCGCTACATCTCTGTAATGAACTGGAAAGTCCATAGCAACCTGACAAAAAGGAGGGTGACCCTGCTGATTTTTATGGTGTGGGCCATCTCCATCTTCTTGGGGGCCGTGCCTAGTCTGGGATGGAATTGTATCTGTAACCTTGATGACTGCTCCAAGCTAGCTCCTATCTTTAGCAAGAGTTACTTGATTTTCTGGTCAGTCTCTAACCTGGTGGTGTTCCTTGTCATGGTGGCAATCTATATGAGGATCTACATCTATGTCAAGAAGAAGACGGCAATACTCATGCCCCACACCAGTGGCTCCATCAACCGCAAAAGGACTCCAATCAAGCTCATTAAGACAGTCATGGTTGTGCTTGGTAAGTGCTGCTCATAAAGATGTTTGTCTGCACAGCAGAAATGATGATCCATTAGTGAGTCAGAGTACAGAAGACTGCTCTGCACATTTCTTTCTTTTATCAAGGCTTTTGTTTCTGCTGAGCATGATTATAAATATAACATTTTCTGATAAAGGAAAACCACGAGCTTAAGAACACAACCATGCTTTCAGTAGTGTGTTGGGATAGTCAGTAATTTTTAGGGAGTCTTGAACAAAAGCTGAAGAGTTGAATGAATAAAAAAACCAAGGGTACAGAGGGGTTCGTCATCACTTTAAGGAAGTGAAAAAAATAGTATGGCTTAGACAAACTTAAATCATTAACTGAATATGAAGTTTTTGTCAGTTTAATTTATTTATTTATTTTTTTAAACCTTTTATGAACATTGATTTATTTAGTAGCCCTTTAAAAAAATTGTGTATTTTACAGTCACACGTTTCCTTTTCATGGATTCACTATAGCCTCTTACTCACATAGCTCCTCTTAAAAATTTATTATACCATCTTGTTGACTGCGGAGAAGGAATTAGATGACTTTGTTATTGTACCTCAAACCTGGCAGTTCAGGTAGTCACAGAGCCAAAGTGAAAAATTTTGTGAAAGTTTGAGTTAGCGTTGTAAGACATATCACACAACAAACAGACTGTTGCATGCCACACCTCTGAATATGTCAGCATACTGTCTGGAAGCAGACACTGGAGTAGTATAATACCACTGCTCTATGTTTCAGTAGGAATGAGCTAAGGCAGTACAATCAGGGGATCTCTTGTCATAGCACTGTAGCTCGCCTTTTGTGTGAAAGGAACCAAATATGACATCCAGATACCCAGAGTAGGTTGCCTTTGTTTAGACCTTGCAACAGGATGCCGTACAATAGCAATTCAGGACTGAAATCATTCCCCTCCCTGGTTTTATTCATTATGAAGGGAACAATATTACTTTAGACGTGCATTCTTCAATTACAGGGTGTAAGAAGCATATGTTTTTAGTTTAACTAAGTGCATAGTAAGTGTGTATTAAGGATCAGGTCAGATTAAACTATTTTCTGGAAAATGAGACTATATACAGGTATGTGTTTTCAGTTTTTGCACATTTCTCTTTTCATAAATAAATAAAAACATGCATCAAATAATTATCATCACCCCGCTAAAAAGATCTGTAATTTGTTGGCACTGGGCTTATCCGTCCGCATGGCTCCATTAGGCCTGTCACGATAACAAATTTTGCTGTGCGATAAATTTTCTCAGAAATTATCTCGATAAGCGATATTGCACAAAGCGATAATGTCATTTTGAGACCATTTTCAACTAATATTTAAGCTTTAATTTCTAAAGAACATTTTACACTGGAAATGGAAGATATTTTAAATATCAAAACAAAAAAAATAAATAGAATGGACTCTCAGTCTCAATAACAATTAATAAAAAAAGTATGATGGATAATAAAATCTTTGCTCTGTAAACAAAATTGCCCTTAAAAAATATATTAAAAAGATATAAAACATGGGGCTCAGACAGGAAAAACTGTCAAAACTGCAAGTTAGTACCATTGTAGTAATAAAAAACTAGAAAAAAATATAATGCGCATTTTTTGTGAAGCTGAAATATCTATGAGCAGTGAGGAAACCGCGCTGCTGCATCGCATTGCTTTTCCACTTTTGCCTGGACCCCGGCCCAAAACTAATGCAGCCCACTGGGAATCCTCCTGAAGTTTTTCGATTAGCCGGCATTGCTCTTGATGTGTATGCTGTAATATATGGTAGTATATAGGCTGACTCTATTTGTGTAATGTGCCTGCGCATTACAGGGGTTATTACGGTAGACCAGGAAGTGGAGGCTTTGTACTGACGTTGTAGGCTACATGTGTGTGTTCTGCCTACACGTGGGGAGCAGCTATACAATAAATGAGAAAGTGCTCGCAGCGATTTTTTACTCCATTCGACTTATTTACATGATTCAGCGTGAGAATCGGAAGTTTAGCGCGAGAGCATGAGAAGCCACTTGCATGCGTGAGTCTCACGGCCGATGCATGCGAGTTGGCAGCCCTGCAAAACAAAAAAACGCATAGCGGTTCGCGCAGGTGCTTCACCACGGTCTCGTGCTGCAACATGCTGCTATCAAGTATGACATTGAGAAATACTTCGACATCGAGTATGAGTCGAGATACTCCATAGTGAAACCTGTTGTCAGACAGTCTATGGTAAAGTAAGATAGAAAAAAAAATAAATTTAAAAATTATCGCGGCCGGAAAACTTATCGCCCTCATTTTTTCTTACCTTGCAATTAATTGACTTATTGCTTATCGCGACAGGCCTAGGCTCCATACTGTATTGGATGTACATAGGAGAAGGCTGGGCAATTCATCAAGATTTTCAAATATATCGAAACTTTATCAGACACGAAGGGAAGGAGGGAATATCGTTTATATCGAGATAGCTTGTTTTGAGTTAAAAGCATCTTTTTTTTTTTCCGCTTTGCATAGCTGTATTTTTGTTATGGTAATTGAAAAGTATTTTTCATTAATTTAGTTTTAGGAGTGTTTAACTGTTTTAATGCACATGTGCTGCTGATCCTTAATAAAAGTGCATTTAGCACTGAAGGCTGTAAAAAAAAAATAGTCTCTTTGGTTACTTGACAAAAAATATATATATTGAGATATGTATTGTATATCGTGATTAAGATAAAAAATATCGAGATATAAAATTTGGTTCATATCGCCCAGCACTAACATAGGAGCTGTTTGCCTTTGTACACACTTTATTCCAAACTGCTGTATAATTATCTCTCACTGAAAGGACATTGCGGCACAGCTTTGTGTGGCGTACCATCCACCACACTGGCCTTCAGTGAACGTCCCCACTGTAGGACTTTGTTGCTTTCAGATGCAGTCACCCTTAGGTTGTACATATTTTGGTACACTAGTGTCATTTCTTTGTATTAAACTTAAAATATTGACCCTCTTCTTTATAGCAAAAGGTGGGTTTCTTTTTTGAGAAGGAATCATGTACGAGCATGGGTACAAAGTTAAAGTACCTGAGGCACTCCTGTACTACAAATATGCCAGCCATATGTTTAAAAAAAAAAAAAAAGTTTCAAAGCATGTTGTCAGAAGATCTAAAGGACTGGCTGATTACTAGGAAAAAAAGAAAAGAACTTTTGTTCTAGCCATAAAGCTGTAAGCTCAGACAAAAGCTGCAACTGGACAAACCAGTTCCAGTACATGTAAACCAGACGTGTGTTAATGCTAGAATAAAATTAATGAATGCAGAAATTTAGGATTTAGAGCTAAAAGACATAGTATATTCCTGAGCTGGGGTTAAAACTCAAAAGAGCAGTGGGTTTTTTTTGTGTGTTTTTTTTTTTTTTTGTACTGAAATACGTCAATAACTCAAATGTCTTTCAAGTAGTGGGAAATGACTTCTTCTCTTACATTCTCATGCTTAAATTTCTATTCTTTTTTGGTCTTGTTTAGTAAAATCATGCTAGTTTAAGACCTACAATCTACTTCAGAATTAATCTTTTACTACTTAAAAGTTTTGGCTTGTGAATTGCACCATCAAACTAATCTCACCAGTTACAGACTTCGCCTCATTTTATAAATTTATTTAAAAAAAAAAAGAAAAAGGAACTTGTGTTTAAAATATGTGCCTATAAAGCCATTTTCCTTGATCAGAGAGGTTAAAGAGGAAGAATGTCTTCATTTAATCTAGTGAAATAGCTATTAAATCTCTAAGTGAAAGTCTATTTAAATAAGTCAGTAAATTACAATTCAGTGCACATTATTTTGGACATTAAACACAAAAGAAGTTAACTAGAAGAAGTCTGCTCATGTAAATATAACCGCACTGTTAAAATGGTGCAACTTTATAATAATATTTTTCTGGCCTAAGTGAAAAATATAAATACCAAGCTCAACTTTTCTCCGTGTCCAGAGACAAATAAGACGAAGTTGTTGAACAGGGCACGTTTGTTCTGCTGGATTTTAGGAGTGAAGCAATAGAGGTGCTGGTAGTGCAGGCAAGTTGCTGCTTGTAGCTTCTTTTTAGACTTGGAAATCCTTTGGCCCAAACATGTTTAAAGATGGTTAATTGGATACTTCAGTAACCACGTGACCTACCTATTATTGAGGAAACACACACAGTTAAAGATTGAAAAAGACTGTTATAGTGAGACTCGTGAATTGTCTGGATATGAACAGGCAAGGCAGTACTTGAACTAATACTATCAAAGGACAATAAGAACCAAAGAAAGAGGAAAATAAAAGCATGCTAGCACAGCATCCAAAACACAACTGTTCAAAAAAAGGGGAATTGTTTTTAAAAATGCCTGAAATTACAAAAGCGACCAGATGACTTATGGGTTTGTTTAGCTTTAGAGGTTTTCTATATTACTCAGAATATCCGCTTAAGCATTTTGTGTTGCTTCCTGTATGAAAAGTGCTTTACAAATAAAAATTTCATTTGATATTCTCAATGCATAAATTCAAATAACCCCACTTTGCTAGCAACTTTATTAATAAGTGGTGATTGTTAAACCATTAGCAAACACTGTAAGGACAAATTTGTTGCAAACGATACAATTAAATCAGGCTATATTGCGCTGGCTTAAAAGTAAATTGCCATTAAAGTTTCCTGAAAGATCAACACAGACTGAAAACAAGTTTCCCAAAGCCTGCACACATGTTTCAGAATGTATTAGTATTCTTCTGTACTCCAAGTAACACTGAAAAAGCAGCATGTCAAGAGTTTTGTTAAATGTATCTAAATTAATATTAACCCTATCAAACAGATAAAGGTTCCCTTTCTGATGGTGAAAAACGTGTCTGTAGTTATTGCCGTATGTGCCTGATTAAATACTCTTCTATTTCAATTTCTGACCTTCTACCTTTTAAGCTATTTCTCTGTCGCATGTTTTCTTAAGAATGCGTTAATTGTGTTTATTATGCTACAATGAGCCATATTTACTATCCCTCTTGGTCCCGCTACCTGTTTCTGTCTAAGTTGTTCCTTTTTTGTAGATTGAATTATGAAACCCTCATGAGATAGTTTGAATCTTACTTACATGCACAAAGAAGTAAGTTTTAAAAACAACCTGTATGATGTTTTTCTTTCTTTCTTCCTGTAGGAGCCTTTGTGATTTGCTGGACCCCTGGTCTGTTGGTCCTACTAATCGATGGCCTTGGCTGTGAGAGCTGTGATGTCATGAAATTTAAACGTTTGCTGCTGCTCTTGGCTGTACTCAACTCTGTCATGAATCCCTGCATCTACTCCTACAAGGATGAAGAAATGTGGACAACTTTCAAGAACCTCATGCGCTGCATTGGCAATGGTACTCGTAGGCAGCGGTCGACACGGGCCAACGCCAGGCCTCTGAACTCTGGGCAGGATACGAGCAACAGTCAGCCGCCATCAGAAGAAATGTAAAGCGATGATTATAGAAAACTAAAGACATGAAACAGGAGCTAATGAAATATTTTGCAGAACCTTGGTCACCTCTGAGTGGATTTACTTTATAAAGTTACAGCTTGGAGTTCACGTGAAAGAACGCCTCT
Source organism: Rhadinocentrus ornatus (assembly GCA_037177495.1). Lineage (NCBI taxonomy): Eukaryota > Metazoa > Chordata > Actinopteri > Atheriniformes > Melanotaeniidae > Rhadinocentrus > Rhadinocentrus ornatus. The sequence goes on along the minus strand of JBAMHW010000016.1, from coordinate 16,104,267 downwards.
CATTTCAGCTGCAGTTGTCTTCTGTGTCTTCACATCAGAAGAATTTTCTTAGAGAAATGCTGCAGGCCAGCCGTTGCTGGTCGAGATCTTCGTGTGCCACTGATTCCTCTAATGCATGGAAAGATGTGTTATGTTGGCATTTTAAAATAGTTGGGCATGTGACTCCCATTCTTGTGTAATGGGAGATTTCTGTTGCATTTTCATCCTGATATTTAAAAAAATAACAATTCTTGTCTTCCTTATCACATTCTTTTGGGTCATTTAATTTGGGCTGATTCTGTGCTCCATGGGTGGCTGAAAGAAGTAATTAATAGGTACTCAGCTGTATATTGGCCTTTCGTCCCTTAAAGAGTTAGTGTACCACCACCCCAAAATATACATTTTTGTATATTTATTGGAATTATTTTTACTGTTAGTGTAGCTTTTGACAAAGAAAAATTGTTGTGGAATATCTAGTCAATAAGTAAATTTATTTCTTATTTTTTCCATAAGGCAGGGGCAGTATTTTTTCTTAAAGAATACAGCATTAAATACTGTAAACTGCTGTACTGTAAGCTCTACTTGAAGATCTTTTTTTTTTTCATGCTCAGCTTAACAACATTGCCGCCACCATTTGCATTTTGTTCTCTACTTTTACTTTACCTATTCAAACAGAATCTCCCCCTTACAGCACTTCGTGGAGACAAACTTAATGCTGGAAAAAAAAATTTTGCTTTTTTTTTTTTTTACCCATTTAAGTCACAGTTGCTTAAGTGATGAAACAGCTGTGACTGTATCTGTAAAATAATGTTGCAACACTGGATTCTTGCTGGAAGTTCAGCACACATTGTGTGCCTGCGGGAGCCGCATAGAGGGCATGAGGACAACTCCCTTCCCACACAGACACCAACATAAATCCCCACAGTCTGCTCTGATTACACTTTTGATAAATCATTTATAGATTTTCAATGACTTCTTATCACATGTGCAGTATTTATGTCTGTTATGCTGGAAAGGACCTTACATAATCAAACCATTATTTGTGTTGATCTTGAGATTTTTAGCTTTTATGAGAGTGGGGATTGGAAAGGTTTAAAGCTCCAGTTCATCGAATTGAGATCCTCCATGTTCATTCCTGTGCACTCTGGACTGTTGGATTTTTAAATCATTAACACTCCATTACTTTAGATAACTTTTTATAAATTGCTACATTGTCTGTTTTTTCTTTTTCTTTTCTATCCTTTTTTAAAGATAACATGAATCTTTTAGTATTTGTGACATTTCTAGCAACACCAGTCAGGCATCTGACAGATAGTGGCATGCGTCTGCTACTCCATAGAAATAACACTGCAAAAGCAGCATGTCAAGAGTATTGTAAAATGTAACTAAATTAATATTAACCCTATCAAACAGATGAAGGCCCCCTCTCCGATGGTGAAAAACATGTCTGCAGTTATTGCAGCACCTGCCTGATTATATACTCTTCTTTTTCATTTTCTGACCTCCGACCTTTTAAAGTTGTGAAATAGATGTTTGTTGGTACTATAATACCCCCTAGTGGTTTGTAGACCACCAATTTGAAAGCTGTATTTGTGTCATTTGACTTTCAGTGTCCTTTTAATGAAACAGGACATTATAAACCATTAGTGAAACTGATGGGAAACCAGTTGATACTATGAGTCAAATCAAATACCATCTTTTGCCAATAAACTGAATTTAATGACCTGCAATTATTCAGGTAGCAGCCATGATACGAACTTGTTAAAATCCAAGTGTAAGGAGCTTCAGTGCTTTCTTCATTGTCTCCTCCAGCACAGAAAATCAAAACTGTTCTTGATGAAAGGAAAGTACATATTCAGTCCCATAATTTCTTACAGCATTGCTCAAATTATTTCCTAGTTGTACTTTGATTTGTGTAAATAAATATGACAAGAGGGTTGGTGTGAGTTCTCTGTGGCAACAGTAATATTAATACAGTACATACATACATATACACACCCTGGCCACTTTGTGTGGTACATCTATTTAATTGCATTTTAACACAAATAGTTAATTAAGCTTCCACATGGTAGCAACTCAAAGCATTTAGGCATGTAGACACTGTCAGACAACTTGCTTAAGGTCAAATCAAGCCTTTGAATGGGGAATGAAGGGGACTTTTAATGTGAGAATGGTCTGAAAAACAAAATATCCAGTGAGCAGCAGTTGTCCAAATGCAAATGCCTTGTTGATGTTAGAGGTCAGAGGAAAATGTGCAGACTGGTTGGAAATGACAGAAAGATATGAAGAATACCATCTCTGAACATACAACACATTAAACTGAATAAGATGAGCTACAGCTGCTAGAATCCAAACAGGCTCACTGAAACATTAAAACAACAAAACATTGCCTGGTCTAAAGAGTCTGGTTTCAGGTGCAATATTCAGATGGTAGGTTCAGAATTTGGGGTATGAAGGGATGGGTCAGTCCTGCCTTGTGACAACTGTCAGGCTGGTGGTGGTGCAATAGTGTGGTGGGAAATGTTTTTGCACACTTTGGACCTCTTAGTACCAATGGAGTGTCGTTTAAACCACACAGCCTACCGGAGTGTTATTGCGGACCATGACTTTGCATGTGACAGAATCCTGTTCAACCCTAAGGTCAGTTTCACTGCAACACAAATGGCATTGCTGAGGACCCAGAGGAGTTTGTAGAACTTTAACAAGAATAAAATAAATAATTGCCTTGATTATCTTTTTTTTTTATTAATATAGAAATGCATTTTTTTCTAATATTTGTATTACATGTACTAGTTAAATTAAGGTCAACCCAAATATTTTTAACAAATTGACTTTTCATTATCTCTTTGTGTCTTAGACCACTCATATCTGAAAGCAATGGGTAATTTGGCACAAATACAGCAAAATGCAATTAGTAATACTGAATGGGATAAATACTTATTGTAATTTTAGATTTGCGTGATCTATGACTCTTAAGATAGCTGGGAGTCTATTGTTTGCATTTAATTCACTTGCACATCATGCTCCTCACCCTTATTTGTACTACCTGGTGATAACCATCAGTCACACACTGCATTTATCACCCCTAGCTAATATAAATAAAAGAGATCAATGACAGCCAACATGTCCAGCTGAAGTATAAACAAATGGTACGAACAACTCAGCAAGCCAAAACATATAAATTATTTAGTTAACCCCTTATGGCCAGGCACCTATATATGAGGACATCACATTTTTGGATGTCTGTACCATAATACTCAATTCTGTGTAACTATACCCTAAAATAGTAAATTAAAACCAAAGCTCAGGTCTTAAAAAGTCCCTTTTTATGAATTTAATATTAATATAATAGCAAAGCATACATACATGCATGAATATTACAGAACTTTTCTCACAAGATTTTTCAGTTGTAAACTGCAAGAGTAGGGTGTATGCACTGGATTTAATCCCTTAATATTGAATGTTCTGATGTGTCTGATCATAAGATGTTCCAGTATCTACAGCTGCTATTTGGGAAATCGGGTCAAGGATAACAGAAGCATTCAAATCCATTTCAATTTTTTAATTTTTAATGAGACAAAGTTGTAGCTGAGTGTGGTTTGGTTTAATTTACTCTCATTTTTACTAATGGAACTGACAGGAAGAACAAGGGACCGCACTTGAGCATGAACCATATTGATTGTCCACCTGCTTTAAGGTGGACAATTATTGGCTAATAAGAAAGTGTGTGTCATACAGTCATACAACACTCAAGGGACTGTTACAGGTCTTAAAAGGGAACACACATCTACTGTATCTGTGTCATTTTGAAAGTCAAATGAAAGTTTAAAATTTCAGACCAAAATCTGTGTGTAGCATAGAAAATCACCATGGACACCATAATGGGAACTGTTATATTTTGTCAAGTACCTCTCAAGTGTTCTGTACAAATGCTTTGAAGCAAGGGAGGAAGACAGAGCTAAATACTTTTCCAGAAATAGCTTTACAAGTATGTAAAGGTTTCCTACATTTATGTATAATTTCTGCAAAACATAATGGAGTTTCAATTTCATAACTGAAAGCATGTCAGACTGGTTCTCTCTTATGTATATTTACAAATACAGAGTTCATTCATTCCTTCTGTTTGTCTAGTAGCTCTTGAACATTATTCAGTCTGTGGTGCTTGAAAAGACAGAAAAGCAAGTGCTGTCATATTGTTACATGCTGCTTTTGACTGTTTTCTCACACATACATTTGACTGTAAAGTCATGTGGTTTGCATCAAGTACATGCTGTTAAATAGTGAGTTCTGTTTGCAGAGCTCTTTGCAGATCTTTCGTGACTGCTGCCTGCCACTTTGGTTTAACTTTCCCAAAAACATGAACTGTAAATTACATGAAGAGGCAGATTTCTTTTTACAGCTGTGCTGTAATTATGCAGGCTTGAAAAAAAGCCAGTTAAAAGTGACAGATGTTCAGCAATGTTGTGATTTGTTTGGTCCTAAATCTTAAAGTAAATAGATGAAGGCAACGGTGGATGTGCAGCCTTTTATTATAATGATGAAGACAGATGAAGAGTTCAAAGTTTAATAGTTAACAGGTTGACATCAGCAAACAAATTTAGCCTTTGAAAGATTTTCCCCCAACCTTTTGAGGGTGCATTGTTATCAAGACAGTGATATACACAATAATCTATTACCTGATAGATTTAACGATTTTCTCTTTTCTCAGCAGGTCTTCCTGACTAAAAGTTGCGGTGTCTGTTAGTCTCTCTTTTCTGTCCTCTCTGCCCCAACCAATCGGCCACATGGCTGCCCTCCCTGAGCTGGGTTCTGCCGGAGGTTTTTCCTTCTTGTTAAAAGGGAGTTTTTCCTTTCCACTGTTGCCCCTTGCATGCTCAGGACAGGAGATTGGTTCGAAGTCAAATTTTTTTGCAATCTGTTGGTTTTACTTAACTAAGCTATTATTTATTATGCATTGGCTCAAATTGATTTTTCTGTAAATTGCCCTGAGATGACATTGTTGTGAAATGGCACTATACAAATAGAGCTGAATTGAACAGAATTTACATTTTTCATATGCAGTAATTACAATACTTGTAAGTGTGCTACACTGGATGTGTGCCAGGTTCAGCCACTCTTTCTGTTATCCACACATTCTAGTATTGATAATACTATGAGTGTTAATTTTGCTCCACATACTTCACATACTGCTCATATTTCAAATTTGAGCTGTTCTTTGTGGCCTAAATTAAATTTTTTTTAGAAAGTTAAACTGTGTATTTAATTGAGTCCCATGGTCATCCCTGACTGAGTGAAAATCCTATAAATCACTTAAAACACGAGAATTTAATGCTGCACAAACATGGCTTATCTCTGTTTGTGTAAGCTATTTTCAATGTTTTACGTTTATTAATTGACTGTGATATCTGACAATTTTCCTTGTCAGAAAAGGAGGAGAATAATTTTCTACAAACAGTTATCAAGGAAGAAGAGTTCATTGTTTCGTACACAGTGAAGCTTTAGATTCGTTCTGCAGGTACGTAGGCACAAACAAGATTTTCCTATTCAGGTTAGCATGTGACACGAACACCTCCTAATGCCAGCCTCTCTTATTACTTACGATGCACAAACAGACAGGGACACACAAATGCAACCACACATTCATCACAGAGTTAAATCACTGAGCTTTAAGTGGGATGAAACATTAAAAAGAAGTCACATGGTTTACATAGTAGCACTTGTGAGGATAATTTGTGTGTAGTTACTAACAAACAGGCAGACATAATCATTAAGGAGTAAGCTCTCTCTCTCTCTGCATACATATAT
>JBAMHW010000016.1:16069286-16094997 GCA_037177495.1 Rhadinocentrus ornatus | reverse complement strand
AATAGAATAGAATAGAATAGAATAGAATAGAATAGAATAGAATAGAATAGAATAGAATAGAATAGAATAGAATAGGGATAGGGTGAGAAGCTTGGTGATCCGGGAGGGGCTCAGCGTAGAGTTGCTGCTCCTCCGCATCGAGAGGAGCCAGATGAGGTGGCTTGGGCATCTGGTCAGGATGCCTCCTAGACGCCTCCCTGGTGAGGTTTTTTTGGGACGTCCCACCAGAAGGAGGCCTGGGGAAGACCCAGGACACGCTGGACAGACTACATCTGTCGGCTGGCTAGGGAACACCTCGAGATCCCCCCGGATGAGCTGATGAATGTGGCCGAGGAGACGAAAGTCAGAGTTTCCTTGCTTAGGTGGCTGCCCCCGCGATCCAACTCCGGATAAACGGCAGAAAATGGATGGATCGATAGATTAATGAAACGTACTCATTTAATTCATGCCTATAATGTTATCTGATATTAAAGGCAGATAACATCTTTGCTCATGCCAACTATCTGACATCACCTGCAGGTCTCATATCCACCAGCAGAAGAGGTTTCATGGGACATTTCACTTCATTTACATGGTGTTTGATTACTAGGTGTACAAAATCACAGGAAACATAATACATTGAACTCACAAGTTTAGTTTGAATTAACACAAGTAGAAAACTCAGAAGTCCTCACTTTGATAATTGAATTATTCAGTTTTCTGTGCAACATGTGCAAATATGTGCAGCTTGTACAATTAATACAAGTTAATGCAGCAACATAATACACCTGCAGCACGGTTGTTATGAAGTGAAAAACATCATCCTGCTTCACTGCTGTGTGTATTTGTTATGTTACAATGGAATTGTAAACGTAATAAATATCTGTAGTGTTTTTCTTCAATCTTAGTAACTGCACTGAAAAAAAATTGATAGAAAATTATATGCCTTCTCCTCTTTGCCCTCATCTTTTCAGCTACTCTATGATTCTGTTTGAGATTGCAATTTGTTGTGACCTCCTTTCCGTGAGCATGACAGCCCTCTCTGCAGATTACAACCTTCTGCTTTCTTTTGATCTTTGTTTTGTAACCAGCAGAGCTCTCTAACAGGACTAGGCTGAGGGAAGGATGATGGCTATCATGTGGTGGACAGACGCTCTCCGTCCAAGTAAGAGCAGCTAAACAACAAAAACTGAATTGTCCAATCAACAACTGTGTTTTTGATAGATATGGTTGGTAAATATTTGATATGCAAGCAATATTCTGTACAAAGTTATTATTTGCCACTGAAGCCTGTCTCCTCAAATAAACTTTTCTCGTGGTACCATAATGAGACCCACATTCAAGCTGGAAAAAATGATAAAACACAACAACAAAAAAACAAACAAACAAAAAACAAAATAAAACAAATAACATGAAATTCATGCCTGTGGACATATAGATGATGATAAATTTGTTAAACACACAGCAGATAAACATTTACCTGGATTGGAGAGTCCAAAACACAGATTCTTTAGTTACAAATGGAAAAGTGCAACAAATGAAGAAGCATGTGGAGTCCACGGGCTCCAGAAGCAAAACATTAATCAAGGACAAGCAGAAAACTGATTGTTATCCATTTGTTTAGTCTGACTGTTTGGTGTGAGTGCTGGATTTATGTTGGATTTTTCTTTAGCCATGGTTACGAGCAGGCCTGGGTACATAATGCATTTGGTTTACAACAGAAACCTTCATACATCATATGTTTGTCATAGTGCGATAAAAGGAAATCTTTAAACTAGTTCAAATGCACTCACTGCCATCTAGTGGAGGAGAAGTAACACCTCATTCCCCAGGGACAGGTTTTGTAAACTGCCTCTTTGGGAAGTATACTACTGAATCTGGTGACTGATTAAGGTTGGGTGGCAGAGGCGCGGAGCATTTAATTTAAAACTTCAGTACTAAGGTAAATGGAGGCAAGCAACAATAAATTTCAGATCTTAACATTTATATACACAAAAAACATCAACCAAAAACAAAACAAAATGACATTTGTTAATCTTACATGTCATATTCTCCTTAAAGTCTAGCAATATATATACCATTCCATGTAAAAGGATTTCAGTGTCTTATTACTGCCTGTTTAGTTGGTTTAAGAACTCCAATAATCTGTTTTCAGTATTTAATGTTTATTTTACAGGAACAGGCACAATACAAACTGTATTTCATGCCAAACATTGCTAAAATCTAATATTCATCTGCTACCCTGGCCAGAATCAAGTGCACATGTAGGTAAATGTTAAAAAGACACACTAAACAATACTGATGTACAACAAAATTATAAACAATCGATGTAGTTAAAATCAAACAACACCAACACTGCCACTCTCAATCAGCTCGGCCCCAGAATGTTTGTATTTGGGTTCTAATTTGTCTTCTGTGAATTGGTTGCTAAATACTGAGTTGATGATTCCTTTTCATCAGAGCTCCTGGTGTAGGAGTATCTGGTTAAAAGACCCAAAGCTTGTTCCCATCACTCTTGCTTATCATCTCACATGCAGCTTCCGAAAGATTTGGTTCAGTTGCACTTCAGTTAACTGACATGCACGCACATCTACACCACTTATACTGCTAACTTTACATGCTATCCATTTTTATATGAAGCTTATATTTTAGTAAATAAACTATATATTACTGGCATGTTGTGTGTCCTTTCCTATAGGCTGTGGCAGACGTTTCTTAGTGACTGCTAAACAACACTTCCTTTAAACTGATTTAAAAATGTTTAAAAGTGCTAAACTGTCTGATTCTCAACGGCAAATAAATCCAAATCCCTGGTGCCTTGACGGAAAACAGTTTTTGTCCAAATTTAGATTATAATGTGACAGAGACATCTCCTATTAACATCAAGCCAATATGACATGCCACAAAGTGTGCCAGAGGCTTTGGTGGTTGTTTATTAGCAATCCTGTAGAAGAATCTAACAGTGAGCATAACCAAAAGCAGAACATAAGCCTATAATTTTGAACTAATACTTATTTACAATGATGGCATAAAGAAAGGTAAAGCCTGGAGACCAGCCAGACAGTTTTGCATTACTTTTGCATTGTGCAATATGGGCCTCATATACAAAAAATATGGAAGACAGAACTATAAAGTTTTCTGTGTCCTGTAAATATAAAAAAGATTTAAACATCAAAGATCAAAGACATTCAAAACCTACTTCTTTAAAAAAAACCAAAAACGCAAATGGTTTTATCTGTTATCAGGCTTTATCATGGGAAGTATTGCAATATCCATTTTTGGTGTGTTTTGTTCACTTGGAAACATTAAACTTAATTTTGGGAGGTGCTCTTGTGATTATAAGGGAGGCGCTCACTCCTCAGCCCCAAGGGACAGGGCTGGACTGATGACTCCTGTGATGTCTTTCTCAGAAGTGGCCTCAGCTGTTGTCCTCTGCTCTCCATAAAACACTAATGACTTTGTTTGAAATTAAATGGGACATATGCTTTGCAATATATGACTCATTCAGTCTGGTTCCTTTTACTAGTTTTTAATCCAACAGGGTGAAAGGGAAATGACGACAAGAATAAAAAAACTAAATAAAACAAACAAAAGAAAACAAAAATACTTGAGCCACAGCTAAGTGCATCTACAGTATATATCCAGAGCAATACTGGTTGTATTATATCCCAAAATGTAAAAAGACAATGTGAAGCGATATGATTTTATGTTGTGGAAAAGAGCTGTTCCTGTGACCCTGCATTTGAATGAACAGGTATTGCTAACGAATGGGTGGGGATAAAGTTTGGGGTCCATTTGAGCTATAAATATGAATAAGGGATGGGATTAGTAAATACTTGTCATAGATCTCTAGTTTTGCATGTTTTTCTATGGTGTTGCTCCCGCAGAACCATAATGAATAAACTAATTAAATCTACTGTATTTTCTTTGCCAACTGGGTCTTTTTTCTATAACAAGTAAAAAAGCAAAAAAATAAATAAATCCTCTCCACTGGTTTCCTTATAATGGATGTACAATTAGTTTGTAACATTGCTTTTGAGGAAGAAATCAGACAAACAAGTAAATTATTAAAAAAAATTAATTGCCATTTATAACGCTTGAAGTGGCCTCTGTGCCAACAGCCAGTCATATTGAGCCGTGTTTGGTTGCTAGACAACGAGTCGTCCAATTAGCGCTATGTTTGGTTTGTGTGCGCCGGTGTGTAGACGAACTTTTGGGGGGGGGCAGCAGATTGATGAATGTAAGTTTTCAAAAGATTTTGTAATGCATCTGTTCATCGTGTAAACACTTTAAACGTCTCCAACCGTAACTACTCCTGTTCATGACAAACAGTTGTTATTTAGCTTCGAAGAGGTTTAGCTATGAAGAGGAGCTTTCGGTGATTGTAGAGGTCGGTAGTTTAACTTTATACACACACACACACACACACACACACACACACACACACACCCACACACACACACACACACACACACACACACACACACACACACACACACACACACATATATATATATATAACGTTTAAATTTTATTTTTTTTCTATAAAGTAAAATGAAAACTACTTAACTTATTCCAGAGGGATTAACAAACCCATAAACCTTAACCACTGATGCAAGGACAATAACTTAATTAGTTTTCTCCTCTAATCCCATGCAATATCCGTCATTTAAAACAAACCACAAATATTCATCCATACATGAATCTGACCATCTTGACCCTGCAACTAACATTTCACTCTGCTTGTGCTTAGTTTTGAATTTGAATGAGTAAATTATGATCTTGAGTTAAAGGTTAACACTTTTTGTGTAGTCAATCTAAACTAAATCTGGCCTTGTTAAGCTTTGCGGCTGTAGAACGCTTGCCATCTGTCACATCAGACGGATTTATTATCACTGAAAGCATATTGTACATCCCCTAATTAACTCAACTTTTCAGAGGTAACATGTAAAGAATTGGAAAAAAGTGGATAAAAATATTGTTACTAGAAAAGTAAATATGCTCTAAAACCGACTTTGTCTCTTTCTTTATTCACCTCTTCTATCTTAATAGAATGGTTGTAAATTGTGGTGTAAATTTTATTCAGCAACTCAGGGAAGGTTTAGTAGTACAGACGTTTTCTGGTCAGGTGGAATAAGATCTGTACCTATGCTTCTTTTATTGTCTCTCCCTGCAAACAAACCAGCATGTTGTCTGTCTGGGATTAGACTGATCAGCTGATTAGTGCATTGAGATAAGAAGGCAGCCTGGTCTCCACCTGTAACATGTTAAATACCACAATACTGTCGACTGACAACACTGTCATCAACATTATAATTCTAATAAGCTTTGTAAGAGGCTCTTTTCATATGCATACATTTAATGTAGAATTCCAAACAATCTGTTGAGACTCTGTTTATAAACATGTTATTCATTGTGCTGTCTTTCCACTTCTCACCACAGCATGTGCACTTCCAATGCCTTGTAATCCATAATGTGGTGCCTGGCCACTACTAATCTGACCATCTATTTCTGGACTATGTAGGTGGATCTTGTGGCCAACATTGGTAATCTACACATGCAGTAGATGAACCAGTCACATAGCCTGGCGGCTGCATTGTAACAATGCCAGAGTCCTCTATGGGTAAGTTTAGGTTTTTGACTCCTTTAAAAACTAGTGAGACTATGCTTTGTATGAACAGGTGGCTGTTTTCAGCTGCTGGTAACACTTTTAACTATATCAAACACTGTACAGTATTTTGTAGTGTTGATTTTTTCATGTTGGCATCTCCATAAGTCAGACTAATATACCTACAGTGTAAATTAGTATTGCAGTGTTTTGCCTTCAGTTTTTAGTTTCATGTGCTCTAAATCAGACAATATCACAGCTGAATGCTATTAAAACTAACTTTTCCTTTAGTATTCTCTTTTAGATAAAAACGTTTTCTTTTATTAACATATGTTAAATTGGTATAGGGCATTTTAGTGTATATATTTGACCTGCTTTATTTTTGCCTCATACAAGTCAAGGACGTCCGCTGCAGCTCCGTTGAATGTAGGACGCCCCCCGTGAGGCCGTTCAGCCAGTCGTCTCTGCCACTGCACAAAAATTCCTACATGCTCAGTACCTTCTGCACACAGCACAATGTGCAAGAATGTCTGTCACACATCAATCAGGTTGGTGGTCTTTAATGCATTTCTGATGTGGTAAATCTTAAAAATCCATCTGCCTAGTGGTCGACTATATCTCAGTGGAATGAATCATGTGTATAAAACCAATCTGCCAGGTTTGGCTGGTAATATTTAGAACCCTAAATATTATCAATCTAATCTCCAAAATTGTATGAAAATTTGTTTTTTCAGGCACTTTTCCATAATATGCAATGAGTATTCAGTGAAGGGTTAAAGAGAATGCATTGTCATGGTTCTCCACATCCTTCCCTCTTCCTTTGCAGGAGGTGTCATCACTGGGCCTCCCACCAGTTTGGACAGAGTCAGGTGGTGACTCAGAGCTGAAAATTGTGGCTGTGCTTAATTGCATGTATGACCTGATTCAGTTGCATCGCAGGGGCCTCAGAACACTGGAAAACATGGAAGTGGAGCAGCTGAAGTCCAGCAGCAATGTGGACTACCTGCAGGTCACCACCACTTGTCTGAAGGTAAAAAAACAAACAACTGTTTCTTATTCCTCTGTTTTTGATGTGGTTTTTGAAGAGAATGCATTGTTGACATTGCCTTTTGCATTACAAGCGATAAATACCAAGTTTATACTAAATAAATGTGGATCCAGAATTAGAATATCATGTCTTTACTCTTGTGATTACTGAAAATTCAATTCTTTTTCTGAGTTTTCAATTTATTAAGTTTGGCTCCAACAGGCATTACTGACGTTTATTCTTGCAGGAGCAGCTTGAACTTTCGAAAAGAGAAAACACAGGACTTTTAGAGAGAGAACGACAGCTTCAGCTCAAAGTGAAGAGTTTGCAGAACTGCCTGAAGAATGAAAAAGAAGAGGTATAATGTTAACAACACAGCGGCTAAAAACGTGGAATGATTTTATTACATCTCTGTGGTTTGCTTCATACATTGTCTCAGGAAGCATTTACAAATGTTTTTCCTTTTTTTCAGGTGCAAAAACTTCAGAACATAATTGCAAGCCGGGCCAGCCAGTACAATCATGATATGAAAAGGAAGGAAAGAGAATTTAATAAATTGAAGGAGCGACTGAATCAACTATTGGCTGGCAAAAAAGAGAGAAAACAAGGTAACATGGAAACAGTCTTTGCACCAGTACTGAATATTTTAGAACTAAAGGCCAGTCAAGCTATTACTGTTCACAAACTCTGCATTTAAACTGGTCTCTCCAAAACTGTGAAAAAAACAGTTTTACAAACAAGTTGCAAAACAAAGCAGTAAATCTGAAATAAAACCTTATTTATGGTTTTACTTATGTCTAACTAAAGAACAAAATGGGACCAGCCAGAGGATTAAACAAATATGTTTGCTTTTGCATTGCAGCTATCACACAATTGCTGTCATTGACTGGTGTCTTCTCACCGTCTGTTTAAAGGTTGCAGCTCAAAAACATGTCAAACATAGTAAAAAAGAAGAAACATGGAAATTTCAGCAGTTTGAGCCAATTTTCACAGGCTTCCTTTTCTTTCAGAAGTCTTAGAAAGTGGTTTATTTGCACTTGCAGGGCTTCCTCGATCTTAATGAAATCTCTGAGAAGTCTCAGTTTGACTTTAAAACATGCACTGAGACGGCAGAATTTTTAAATATCTTATTTTCACTCTGCTCTGGCACTCTTGACTCCTCACACTTCTTGATCTGGAAGGCCTTTTTGTGAACATAAGCCTTCAAAGCTCAAAAAAGGCCCCTCTAATGTGGTGTGCCTTTTGGTTTCACCCTTCTTAGCAATGAAGCCACACAGGTCCATTTTTTTTGTTAAATTATGACATCTCTTTTCACTGCTTTAAAGATAACCTCCAGATTGATTTGCCTTTAAAAGCTGGTTAAGTCACATGTAATCTTTTATTGCATTGTCTTGACAGCGTTTAACAGTGAATGTCTTTTCTTTAAATTAGCTGAAAATTAAACAGAAATTGTCAATTTTGGAAATTATGTTTTTCAGATGTTGACAGTGCTTTGGGTCCTTTATCCTCTTATTGTAAGAAAAACATTAAAAACCTTGGGAGTGGTCCTTGATAGTGTTTTTAAACTTTGTAGACTGCTGAGAGCAGTAGTCATATCTAGCTTTTTCCATCTGAGACAGTTAGCTTAGGTAATGCCATAGCTTTTAGCTAATGTCTTTAAACATGTTAATTAATCTCTCAACTGCAACCCTCTGTACTCTGAATTGGACCAGTCCTCTATTCACCGTCTCCAGCTGGTTCAAAATGCAGCAACTCATCTGTCAACTGGTACAAAACAGAAGGAGCATACAACCCTAGTGTTAGCGTCTCTTTGCTGGCCTACTCTAGCTTGAAAATGTCCCCCTTTTTTTAAGTCACTGAATGTCCTGCTTATATTTCTCAGCTGCTCCAGCCAGAAGCTTTAGGTTCAGTTCTCAACTGATTTTATCCATTTTCAGGACAAAACTAAAATCTTGAGGTGACAGAGCCTTTTCTGTGGCAGGGCCCAGACTATGGAATAGTCTGCCTCTGGATTGGCACAAGCACAGAGTCAGTTTTAATATTTACTAATGAAGCACTTTTATGGACTGGCTTCTAGCTCAAGCTATCTGAAACATTTCTTTATTTTAATTTGTTTCATTGTTTTTAGTCTTGTTTTTAATCTGTTGTATCGTTTTAATTGTTTCTTGCATGATTGTCACATATTTTAGTTGTATTTTAGTTTGTTAAGCATTTTGGGCAGAATAAGTTATAGGAAATGTGCTATATAGACACATTTAACCTTGACCAGCTGGGGTGAATGTCTTTGTAGGCATATATACCACCATGCAGTTTAGTGGGTAAAATGTTTTACTTGAGACGGGTTCATTTTGTGTTAATCTACTTAGAATGCCTTTGAATTAGTTTCTCGGTATGTTTAAAAAAAAAAAAAATTCACAAGACCTTTTTCTAATCATCTGTATTTGTTTTTCTTGCCTTCCAGCCATTGACGTATTAAACAACATTGGTAGAGCTGATGGGAAAAGGAGCCTTTGGAAAACTGATAAGACAGAAGCAAAGTAATTCAGTAAAATAATTATGTTTTTTTTTCTTTTTTCTATTTTGTCATTATGAACCTTGTTTTGAAAGAACTTTTAAAATGACAATTATGTAAATGACAACCTGAAGGAATACTGAAAAGAAGCCCCCAAAACCCAGCATATTCAGATGAAGTAATTCAGTCCTTCTTTCTGTGGAATCAGCTCCACTTTTTCTAGGTGACACAAATGTTATTTTTAGAAGTATAAACCAGAGGAAGTTCTGTTGGACAAGCTTGGGAGCTGCATCGCTTTTACAAAATGAAATTATAATTGGCTCGTGTTCTATAAGTTATAAATACAACAAATGATTTTGTTTTTCATCCTAAGGCACGAGGGGGAAATGTATAAGACTCTGCTGAGCGACTATGACACCAAACAGAGGGAGTTTATGCAGGAAAATGCAGAGTTAAGGAAAGTGTTACAGCAGATGAAAAAAGACATGGTGTCCATACTGAGCACGAGAAAACCAGCTGTTAGAGGCGACAAACATGAACTCGGTGGTACACAGGTGGGACATGTTTTACTTGTTGCTATTTACCATAAATGTGACTCCCATTTTCACAGCTTCATTTGTTCTAATATTCTACACAATGATATGCTTATTACAGTGTTTTTTTATTTTTTACTTTGACTATTTTAGGATCCAAATTAGATGGAAATATTCCTAAATCTCGTGCCTGTAAAGGATTTTTGTAGTTCCATTTTCATTTTAGGGTACTTCAGAAGAGGAGGAGGAAGAGGTCTTTGACTCCAGTAAGGAAAGCATAGATCTGTATTGCATACATGCCCGGGAAAAACTGACCAACAGTATTCGCCTCCAGTGGAGAAGACTCAAAAGCCACGTTGAAAGACTAGACAGCCAAGGTAGTCTTGATAACTCAATATACCATTGGTTTAAATTGAGCTATAAATTTCAAGGGATCAGAGTTAAACACTTTCCCTCTAACCCTCCCTCTAACCTTCTGCATTTTTATACCATTTACCTGGTAAACTGAATTTAAGCTACAGACAACAAAGCAAGTAAATTCTTACAGCAACCAGAATGTGACAATTTTTATAAACAAGTCAAGAAATATCTAGTTTTATGCAGAAGCAACATAAACAAAGATATTTTGCAGCATTGTTAGAATAGAACAAAATCTATGATATAATGAAAATTGAACAGAAATTCTAACAGGTTAAGAGTTTAGTATTACCAAAATACCTCCAAAATCTAATTTTACCGCTCAACAATGTTTATTTTGAGGTTTTTCTTTTTCTTTTAGACAAGGCTGATTTTCTGTTTTGTCTTTTCAGTATCTTTGGCTCAGATTGGCCAGAGTAAAAACAGTGAGGCTGTTCCCCGAGAGACTCATGAGGATGAGATGAACAGACTAAAACTGGAGATCCAGCAGTGCAAAGATTTAATTCAAACACAACAGCAGCTTCTACAGGTAAAACTGAATTCATCTGCAAAAGTCAAAGTCACTACAGAGACAAAGTACCATGTTAATTTCACCTGTAAAAGTCTTTAGGGAGTTGTTACACAATCCAGAATATACCAAAAAAGAGGTTATGAAAAGTACCGGTAGAAGCATTTTCTACTGGAAAGCAAGACTGAACCCCTCATATAAAACTTAGTTTGGTTGATGAAAGAAAGAGATTTTATTTGTGATATAAAGCACTTCCAAAATTAGTTTATTTTTGGCCCAGGCTATAAACTGTTCCCACTCTTCTTGCAGCAGCAGCTGGGCTCTCAGTATGATGAGGAAACAGCATCACTGCCGAATGACAGCTACATGCCGCAGGAGAAAGAGCGCCTCATAGAGGAGTGGAAAACCTTGGAGGAACAGAGAAAGATCTTTGAAAGGGAGAGGAGGAACTTCACTGAAGCAGCTATTAGACTGAGTCATGAGGTGATTAAAAACATATTTTAGGAAAGATGTGTGCTTCAAATTTTTGACTCCAGCTGAAATGTTTAGACTTCAGTTTTTAAATGACTTTTTTTCTGATTTATCTCACAGAGGAAGGTCTTTGAAGAAGATCGGGCATCATGGTTGAAACAACAGTTTTTAAGTTTGAGTCCATTTGGAGACTTAAAGAAACTCCCATTGTCCAAATCTACAAGTGCCTGTTTGATTTGTAAGTGACCATTCCTTAAAGTTTCCTAAATGGATTTTAAAACAAATTTACATAACTTTCAGACATTAAAACTCTGTGCTTCTGATTGATTTTGATGGCACATTGACATAATGCACTTTCTTGGAGCCGTTGTTGCCCTGCATCATCCTGGACCTAAAAAAAACACACTTAAATTTTTTTTCCAGTCCAGGTGATTACATTACAAATTTTATTTTAAAATTTTTTTTTGCATTACGCCACTGCGACGCTTGCTAACAACTGTATCTTAATACATGTGCCATTTTAAACGCACACTGATTCAGCAAAGGAATGCAAGAAAGCATTATTAAAGAAAGTAAGAAAAGCAAAGAAGGTGACAAATCAAGATATAAAAGATAAGAGTCTACATTGACCTGACTTTTACTGGATGGAAAGAGCTCAGAGAAGCGACAGGATGAAAGACGGATGCTGAATAAGCCTGCATTAGGGGTGTAAAAGTGCAGAAATCTGCCATAGTTCATTAGAAATCACAGGTGCTTCCCATTTATTTGGAAATTTGGAAATTATGAATAATGACACCAAGTTTTGATTGCAACGTTTTCTAAATATTGGGAATTGTCAAAAGTGAAATTGATACATAATAGCAGTTGATTAAACACTAACCAATATGCTGTTCATGGGACTGTAATGATGATGACAGATAAAACTAAGCAGATTTTTAAGTTGAAACAATGAAATATTTTTCAACAATCTTTCTCAGATGTTTTTTTTTTAAAAGTTCTTAAAAAAAAGATTTATTCTGATTTATTATGCCATTTTCCAACAATCCTTAAATTATTTTCCTATTTTTGCAGCTGAAACAGAGGTGAGCGCACCTTTGGCTCAAGAAAAGCCAATTGAATATCATTCTGACTCGTCCTCCCCTACACCCACATCTGTCATGTCCTCTTCCACAGCTGAGCTGTATCGCACATTTTGCCTTATCCCAAAAAACAGGTATGGTTTTCATATTTGTCCTCTGATTTCTAAAATAATAGTACGCATGTTTATCATTTATTGTCTGTAAAATGTGACTTTCAGCTCAAAAAAACTAAAAGAAACCACTGAACAAATTGAAGAAGCAGGCACTCTCCATGGAAATGTTTCCACCCAACGCAAACAGTGGTATGACGGTGAAGACCTCAGCAACCACTTAATGACACAGGAGAAGAACAGCTCTACATGAAGCCAATAACTTTAATCATTTCAAGCAGAAAGTACATTATTATTCAGTGATTATGTAAGATTTAAGAAATGTGGGATTGGTAGACATCTACTGCCTGAAGATAGATTGTAAATGAATGGGCATAAACAGTGTAAGCCAAATGGGTTCAGGTAGCTGGTGTTTTTTTTTTAAAATTTTTTTTACTTTGTTTGACAAGAATAAAATTTAATGTAATAGTTTTTTTTATTAGTTAGTTTTAGTTAGAGTATGTAGTAAATTATTTATGTGTATGCTCTAAATCTAAAGATCAATCTTGTCTTGACAGTCATGTTGGTTCTTATGTGTGGCAGATGAATCTGAGGAAAGTTTATTTTTTATTTATCAGTGCAGGTGTGTAAGAACACAACACATGTCCTGCTTATGGACTGATGCTGCAGCTAATGTTTCCTATATTGACATTCATGTTACGTCTAGTGAAGTTACTGTGGCAGCTGTCAGAGTTATAAAATTCAGCAGTCTAATGTATAAGTTATTATGTTGGAAATAGAATTTATGATGATATGCAAATCTAACAAATTACATAATGTAGAAAATCCACTGTCATGGTAGTCTGAGTGTAATTTCCCTATTTATTTATTAATGAGTTCATCCCAGTGGTTGCATGTTGATAGATGGCTGTCAGTTACTGTACCTTTTTAATGCAAAATGACTAGCTCTAATAAAGCTTATATCTTAAATAAATCATTGAAATACAACATGTTTTTTGCAATTTGGCACTTTATTAGTCTGTGTGTAAGAAATAGTGTTTTATTTGTACTGTTAGTGTGTGAAACACAAGGATCCTCAGGTGTCTGGAAACCCCTAACAGCTTCAAGCCCTTTCCAATAATATAACGTTCAATATCGTGTGAAAACCAAAACTCTCTTTACAAGTTAATTATTGCCTAATATCTAATAGCTTTAATCAGAGCTTTGACTTTTTTTACATTGGACATTAGAAATGAAGCATTCTGCAGTAAGAGCATCTGTGGTATTTAAATATGACTGCATTAAAAATATTCAAGATGAGAACTTTGTAATACCAATTAGCTTTTTTAAACACAAAGTCCTATTTCTTGCAGAAAAACAGAGGCTTTAAACATTTCTTATATTGCATAGTAAACACGGACCAATGATCAATTAACCAGTCAACACAATGCAGCTTTTCTTGTAGCTGCTGGAATCTACTGGCTGAAGTGTAACTGTTTTTAAGGGTAACAGAGTTATCCACCAAACTCTCAAACCCCACTACCCTAGTGTCTGTCTGTACTGAACACACTGGTTAGTACATAAAATATACTAGCGAAAAAATAAATGTATTTGGTGTTACCTTCTGTTGTTCATTCAGAAAACACAGGTTCATATTACATGGTAATGTTCATGCTATACAAGCTGAAAAAGCTAATACTAGTTAGTTTGCAAACATGCTGATAATTAACGTGTTGCGAAACAATTGGATAAACTGCCTTTATTTTTTTTTTTTACCTTACCTCACAAGTTGCAGTTCATATGACGATATTGCAGTGACCTTCCTACCAACACCAGAGCTTAACAA
This sequence comes from Rhadinocentrus ornatus, assembly GCA_037177495.1. Taxonomy (NCBI): domain Eukaryota; kingdom Metazoa; phylum Chordata; class Actinopteri; order Atheriniformes; family Melanotaeniidae; genus Rhadinocentrus; species Rhadinocentrus ornatus. The sequence continues at coordinate 16,080,928 of JBAMHW010000016.1, read as the reverse complement.
GACACTCTTGTCTTGTTAATCAGCTCTTTTAGCCACAGCTTGATTGACAGGTGTTTACTTTGATTCCCATGTTGATAAACTTGATAAGCCAGCAATTGAAATTGGGGTAGCCACAAAGGTGGCCAGTGAGATTTCAGAAGTGACAGTGTCCCACTGTGCTATGTTAGTGTGTGACTGAGAAAAATGTCCACTATAAGAAAGTATTTAGTGGAGTCCATATTCAAAGAGAGTGCCTACTGAAGAGGTAAATAACTCTGTAATCAGTGTCCTGACAGACCTGTTCAAAAACTTATTTTCAAATCTGATCGATCACAGGTATTCAGCTTTTTGTAAAAATGATAGCATATTGAAGATCAATAATTTACTCAGCTGATGTGAGTTATCAAGTCTTTTTTAAATACTTTGATATTACAGCAAGAGGCTGCATAATAGTAGTTTAGTTACCAATTAAATAAAATAAATGTGACATTATAGGACTCCCAGAGTTTAAATGTGAATAGTTTGAATGAAAATCTCCCAGTCACAACCAGATACTGAAATACTCAATAAATGTATTTTTTTTAAAATGCAGTTTATTTAAAGTTATAGTTGAAAAACAGACATGATGGTTTCAAGCACACTGGGCAGTACAGCTGCAGGCAAGGTGAGCCTCTGCAGTTTCCTTCAGATCCATGCTTCTGTCGAAGATGTTGCTCAAACTTTCAGGGGTAGACTCTGCACAAGGAAAGGGACCAAAGAAGTCAGGAACTGCGGGATTTTTTATGCTTTAAATTTTTGTTTGTGTTTTTGTTGTTTTTTTTTTTTTTTGCACACTCACCATCAGACACACAGTTGAAGCCAACAGTGACAGAGGTGGTCTTTACTGGGAAACAGCCGGGCAGACAGCGGAGCACAGGCTCAACAGAGTAGCATGTGGAGTCCTCACCATGTACATTTACCTTCTTCTCCAGCTGTACAGATTCAAGCTTCAGACGGCACTCTGGAAGAAAATAGAGTTGATAAATGAGTTTCTAGTAGATGCAGAAAAAAACTTGCAAGTGCAGCCATCATGTCAGATAAAAATGGAAAACAAATTGGGACATTTACACATGAATGCAATTCTAATCTAAAAATGATTGCTTAATGATCTCCATGTCTTACCAGTAGTGTCCCTGCAGCTCTCTGCTGGCAAAACCCAGGAATGAGAAAAGCTGACTGGGTTCTTGGTCAGGCGTCCATTGGGTGTGCGATACTCCTGTCGAACCTCTCCATCAGCCTTACCGCAGAGTCCACAGGTTTTTCCTTTCATCCAGTCCACAACTTTAATCTACATTACAAAATCGAAGAAGACATTAGGAGAATAAAACATCAATTGTTTCTGGCATAAATGAAAACAGTCACACTTCAAAGCTTCTAATTTCTGCAGAAAAAAATGATCATGTATAGTTTTGCTTTTACACTCCAGGAGTCCTCGTCAAAGTAGACTTCATGAAGGCCATGGCTCGGTGCATACACAGAAACGCCCTCTGCACTTTGTCTGACCTCGATGGAAGCTGTAAAACAGGTTTCATGATTAGTAGAACTATCAATTCAAATGATTCAAATTTGAAAAAAAATTTTTTTTACAATATAAATAAAAAAGTGTATAGAAACCTGTTGGATGCTGGTATGGCAGACTGGTCAAGGGTATTTCCATTCCATTGACCTTTACAATCACGTTGCTGTCTTTGGGGTAGAGATCAATATCTCTACAAGAAACAGGTTTTTTTTCCTTAAGTATTGCTAACTAAAATGAAAAAAAACTTACATTTTTTTTAATGGCTACTCACATGTCAGAAATTTTGACATTGATATGGTTTTGCTCCATGGGATCTTTCCTCAGCAGAACCATGAACTTCAGTTCTTCTGTGCAGTCCTGTGCCAAAACCTGGTAGCAAGAAGAAGGCATCCTGTTCTTGTATGTCCTGTTGTTGAATGTGGTTAGTGTATCTTCGAGGGCGCTACATTCAGCTGGAAAGGAATAAAAAAAAGAGAAGGACATTGCTTTTAACTCTGTTTGTTGGACAAAGTCATGGTAAGTGTGATTAATTTTTAACAGCGACATTAGTCTTTACCTGCGATAGCCTTGGCAAACACATAGTGGGCTTTAGCAGGGATTTCTTCAAAGGGGGTGAGGCCTTTGATCTCACTGAGTGGCAGAGTGATGGGAAGACGCACAGTCATGTTGTAGACAGTGCTCTGCAGGAAGACATAATCTCAGTTATTCAAACTTGAATTAGGTTTTAATTTGGGAAAATAAAATGACTTTTCATACCATTGGTGTTTTTGCAATGAAATCAATAGTCCTCTCAGATGATGCAACCATAGTGAAGGAGATCCTCCTGGTGCTGTTTGCACTCTTTACACGAATCAAGTCAGACATCATTTTTGTAGGAATGTAGTCATAAACCCTGGAAAAGAGTTTTCCCAATGTCAGATTTTTCACACAGTCTACATGGCACAGGAGTGGGCTTACGCCAACCAGCATAAAGTTTCTTACATCTTTCCATAGCGTTTTAAATAAGATGGTAGTCTTTCCCAGGACATTCTTAGGCGAGCTGCAGGGCTTGGCCCAACAAGACCAGTTTCACCTGTAATCATGGTGCTGTACTGCTTGCAGTCTTCTCCCCAAGAGAATTTAGCCTTTAAAAAAACAAAAAAAACAAACCATCAGCCATTTTAATAAAGTAATCTTCTACAATATTTTTATTGTAATGAAAAACCAAGGCAGTGTCTTACCGTTACTTTGTGCTTGCTTAACAGAATTCCATCAGCACAGATCCTCCAGTTGTTTTCAGGAGCCAGGTCAGCAAAAATAATCTGAAGTCTAGCATTTGGTTTGTCAAGGTAGGCAGCAATCTGGTATCCCTGCAACCTGTTGTCAGCTCTAACTGCACGGAAGATGATGGCAACATAGGCAGCCTCATCGTCAAGGAATTTGTTCTGTGGGGATACACATGGTGTATTGGACCAAGCAACCACATTAAATACATTAGAAAAGAGGGTTTTACTGTTATGCTATTTTTAATTATTATTATTATTATTGTTTCTGATGACCAAATTTCACCTTTCTGTAGATAGCTTCAAAGCTTGAAGCACTGCTGTTGCTGGTGTATTCCTCTACTGAAGTGAAAGCCTAAAACAACAATATATTAGGAGAATGAAGTACCTGGCAAAAGTTGATGTATCTTCTCACTATTCATTGTTTATTTAGAAACATTATAAACATACCTGCTTATGGTTCTTCTGGAACTTGTGGGAAGACACCACTTGCTGTTAAAAAGATATAGTATCATCAGCTCCCACACAGGTCATGTTGAATTTCTTTGAAGTTACAAGATTATATTGAGATGTTTACCCTTGAGGCACGAGAGCTGGAGTGAGAGGAACTAGAGCTAGCACTGAAGAGAGATGCAAGGCTTGATGCAGAGCTGGTCCTGGATGAGCTGCTGACAGATCTTGAGGAGCTGAGTCTGCTGCTGCTGCTGCTGCTGCTGCTGCTACTGCTGCTGCTGCTGCTGCTGCTGTTGCTGTTGCTGAGTAAATTATCAGCCTTTCTGATGGAACGAGATGAAGAGCTAGAAGATTTGGAAGAGGACTTGGAGTAACGACTTGAGGAAGAGCTGCTGGAGCTAGAAGAGGACAAGGAGCGGTTTCTGCTTGGAGCCAGGATTCTGTTGAGCTTCATCAAAATTGGTGCTCCCTTAATTTCCTCAGCACTGAGGTTGATCTGTTTGACGAGCTTCTCTGCAGCCTTTGGTCCCACTCTAACTTCCATTTCTAGTCTCTCAATCGCATCACCTTCCACTGAAATATCATTAAATACTGCCATTAATACCTTGTACATAGTGCTCCTATATAACACACAAAGTTTTTTCTTAATGCTTACTTGGTGTGACAGAGAAAGAGACAATGTGACGCCCAGCCAGTCTGTAAAGGATAATGTCTCGGACAGCAGCACCATTTTCAGTGGCAACCTTAAAACAGGCCTTGAGTCCAGCACCAGCGTACTTAACACAGTACCTCTTTGAGAATGAACGAAGGGTTTTGTTGAACTTGACAATTTCATCTTCCAGGGGAAGTATCTCTGAGGATAATGACTATAAGCAGAAATATATTTTGATTATTTCACTGCAGATCCAATTTTAAGGAATCAAAAACTTTTTTCGAAAGGTTTTCACACTAACCTCAGCAGATTCTGCATCAATCTGAGATGACAAAGTCTTGTTTGAGTAGTGTGACAAGTATTTGGTAGGGATGATTGGAGTTATTCTCTCAGTGGTAGGATCCTCAATATTTCTTGCCATAGCAAAGGTCTCGACGCTGTTATAGAGAGACAAGGATGTAAGCATGCCGAATCTGGTGATAAATCTAGAGTAGACATTAAATCTCTAAACAATGAGTTAAATGTAAAACTTACTCAACAGCTGTAATGTTTTCAGGCACAGGAACAGGAAGAACTTCAATCTTAAAGTCACCATCTTTGATGTTAAGTCTTGCAGCAATCTTGGCTGGCACAATGGAGTAGAGTCTAGCTCTTGATACCAAGGAAGCCTGAAGAATGGCGGTGTTAACTCCCATCACAGCATATGTGTTCAAGGCAACGCTAGAGAAAGGGAACGTTTTTATGTTCAGTTAAATGACAAAATATTCTGCACCCATTTTGTGTGAAATGAGCTGGTTAGAGATTGAGCTTACCTGGGTCTGACTTCAGTCTCAAGCCTTATGTCTGTCTCCAGGAGGTGGGTAAGGGGGAAGTCCTCTGGCAGACGTGGTGTAGTTGTGGGTGTGACTAAGAAGACAATTGAGCTCATGAGTTACCTCTGCATATTACTACCTACATAGATTCCTTTTATCTTCTAAAAGGGATTTGTCTATTACAGTGTTTTTTAATGAGCAAAGAACTTATTTGATAGGTCTGAGGTGATAGAAGCTCAACTGTGGATGTTTTCTGGTTTTTACTTACTTTTAACAGCAGCTGCAGCCACAGCAGCGGTGTACAGACTGAGCTCCATTGGAAGACCAGCAGCAGTGGGGAAGATGCGTCGCACCTCAGCAGCCAACAGAGGCTTAGCATAGTGTACATGGACACCAGACAGGAGCAGAGCCTTCAGAGCATCTTTTGCATATTCCTGAACAGGGAGTCTGCTTGCCAGCTGCAGGGTAAGATTATTTAATAAATGTAATGTTTTTCAAAGCGTTCATTAATCAAGAAATTGACAGGTCTCTTTTTGTATCATACCGCAACAGCCTGGTCAATCATGGCTTTGTCAATGTCAACGAAGGCGATTTCTTGTCCAAAGAACTTGACATAGATAGAAGCCAAAGGTTTGCTGGTAGGCAGAGACCTCCACTGAGAGAGCTATGGACAGGAAATGTGGGATGATCATCATGCTGGAGTGCATATGAGTTCATTTTTGCCTTTGTAACTCTCACTGTTGCTTACAGCTTTCATGACACGCTTCATCTTGGTGATCCTGTCAACGCTGTCAATTAGTGTGGGGTTTTTCAGCAGAATTTCCTGAAGTCCATCACTCCTCACTCCAACCTAAGAAAAAAAATCAACAATATTAAAGCAATAACTTTTAAATTAGCTGCTGAACAGGTAGACAAATTTTAATTTTTGTTTTACCTCCAGAACATCAGCAGCAGCTCCAGTAAGGAAGGCTCTGGTCTTGGCGACAACAGACCTTGGCAGAATGGTGGCGGCATCATTGATGTAGAAAGCTGTAGCAGCAGCACCAATCATGAAGGTACCTGAAGAAGAATTTAATGATGTGCATTTAGTTGATGTCATAGTAGAAATAAAACTTAAGTTAGATGTGTTGTAGGCCTTACTGTTGTAGGCGTCTACATGGACGGCTCTGCTGTAACGGTAGCTCAGTCTGTCCAGCTTAGGGCTCAAGATTTTCATGGCAACACTGCAAGCTGCAGCACTGCAATAAAAGCATAAAAGAAATAACTGAGTATGGATCAGCTTGTGCCGATACACTTAAAGATAAACATGAATCAGAGATATCTCTTACACTGAGGGGTGGATTGTGGAAGGGCTCTTGCTCAGGGACTTCATGTGAGAATAAGTGAAGCTGGCAACCTGCAAATTCTCCTCTGTCTTGACAGTGTTGGCAAGAGTTGTCACTAATCCCATTGAAGGCTTTGTCTCAAACAGGATGATGCAGGAAAGCATACGAAGCTCTGGGTGGATAGCCTTGTCCATGTACAGCTGAAGAGCCAATTCTTGGACCTAATTCCAGCAGAGGAGAAAGCAAACTCAACATGGAGTGTAAAGACCAGCACAGTATGAAATACTCCTCAATGTTCTAAACAAACCATTCTGGGCTCTTTCTTTGCAATGTTCTTCATGGCCATAATGGCTTCAGCATGGATTCTCAGTGGCAGAGATGCAGCAGTAGTGCCATGAATGGACATGATCTTTGTGATGGATTTGAGGCTAGAAGGATGTCCAGCATTTCCCAAAACCTTAATATACAGGATGATGTCCTCTGTCTCTCCCTTAGATACAGCCTCAGCAAGACGTTCTTGGATGGGCTGTTTGAAGAAAATTGAAAAATATCAAGTTCCCTATTTCTTACTCATTTGCTTCTTTGAAATTTGACGCAACAGCAAATATTGTTAATATTACCTTTATAAACTCAGTAGGACAAACGTCAATCTCATAGCAGTATTTGTAAATCATGGTACCGTAGCCAAGGAAGACAATTTCACGCAGAACCGGGTTGGTCACTACTTTTTCTGTGGTTGTCAGAGTCTAGAACAGTGAAAATGTTGAGAAATGTTTTAATGTGTTCATTCTTCTTATTTACAATCACTTTGGGGTTTACAAACCTCAAACAGCTCGATAGTCTCAGGCTCTGCTGAGACCATGTGAACAGCTGCAACCAAAGCCTGAATTGTCTCAGCAATGCTAATGTCATCAGCCAGATATTTCTCCTTGATGAATCTAAGAGCAGCAGGAGTTCCAGTGACAGGGATGGCATCCAAAAACCAGTGTCTGAAAAAGCAAAGGACAAATTAAAAATGTACACACATTCTGTATTTATTATTATTATTTTCTTTTTCAACATGATTCAAATGTTTAATTACTGAAAACCACCTGTGGGAATACATCTTTTCATATTGGCTCCAGAACTTTTCCAGGTCTTCATAGCGAACTGCACGGAATAGCTGAACCAATTCCAAAAACTTCAGAGGGGCATGTTCATTGACACTTTCCATATTATGGGTAACCAGGTGATTCAGAAGCTCTTCAATCTAAAACCACAGATTTAAAGGGGTGTTACTAAATACTGTATGGTGAAGACTTACACATTTTTATTCTTGACTTCATTTATGCTTTAAAGGAATGAGTCTGAAATCATACCTGAGCCTGTGCATTGGTGATCTTAATGAGGTTAAGGGGTGTCTGAAGAAGTTCAGTATAGAACTCGTACTTAAGAGACCCACGATGAAGATACTCAGCTGAGATGGCTGGAATAGGGGCTTTCTCAATCTCCAGGAATACTAGGGATTGCCTTTGAAGTAATGTGAAAAGGTTAAGTTGCAGTTATATTTCATCCAGATACTACGTTTTTACATTCTCAGTATCTTTTGACTTACTTGGTCTCCATTTGGGCAGCTCCGCTGCTCTCAGCGAAAGGTGAAAACTGGATCAGCTCATTGACAGATGCCTTCAGGATCATGACTCCACTTGCAACTGGTTTCATGGTGTAAGTGAAGGATGAGGTACCTCTCAGGTTTTTGTATTCCTGTAAATACAAACAATAAAGTTGTCTATTCATGCAAAATTTTGCTTTCACAGATGTATGCATGGTACAAAAGGAATTTTAGCTTACCTCCTGACACTTGTCACATTTTTCAGTATATGCCAGCCCCATATCTTTAATGATCCTTTCCTGACAGTGGTTCATGTCCCTGGTCTTGGTCAGAAGGATCCGTTCAGCCTTGATGTCTTCACTGATGGAGTAAAGGGTCTTGCACACACCCTGGGTTCCAGCCTGTGGAGCAGGGTACCTATTTTAGCAAGGAGTTTTGACTTTATGTATTGATATTAAGAATAAAGAGACTTCTGTGGGATCTTTGACAAACCTCCTGCAAATCATAGACATTGTGTGTCCTCTTGATGTTGAGCTGAAGGATGTTCAGGATACCTCTGTAGATGTTCAGCACGAAAGTTGAGACTTCTTCAGGTGCATAAACCTTGCCGACAACACCATTGGTATACTCAAACTTAATAGGGATCAGAAATTGAGGTTCCAGGGCTTCAGTCAGCTTGGCTGCTTTGGTTGCTGTGTCGTTTGGCCAAAAGCCACTGTACTCAAACAACTCAGGGTCCACAAGCTAGAATTTAGGGACATTTTGACCAGTTAGTTTGTATTTTTAAGGTAAAATTGTTGTTGCTTGCTCATGACTTTGATCTTTACCTTCAGCATATATGTATTTGGGGCTTCAGCACTAATCAGAACTTTGCACTTGATTTTGACTCCGGCTCTTGCCCAACCCTCCTCAGGGAGACCTCCCAGGAGGAGTGCCTCATACTTGTACACATAGGTCTTATCGGCAGCAAAATCCGGAGCTATAAGCACAATTTTGTTCAATGAGACGTAATATATCATATCCTAAGCAATATGAAAAGGTTATGATGATCTTTAACTGTGAATTCTGAAATGTACAAGATTTTAAGATGACCATTGGATTTCTCTAAGGTTAGCTGGAGTAAATGTTGCATAATGATTAGTGCATTTTAAGATTGCAATGAAGAACTGAACTTACCAAAGTTATGACTTTGTCCAGCTAAATGGAAATGCAAAAATTTAAATGTGTCAGAAAAAAAAGATATATATTTAAATGTAAACCACAAACAATTTAAATCTTACACATGCTGCCAACAAATGATAGGAAAAAATAATAAAATGTTGCACAAATACAACAACAAATACGATCAAAGCACTAAAAAAAGACACTATAAAAAAATACTGTAAATTCACAATAAAAAAGCCAATTTGTGTATGTTAAAAGTACCCAGTATGTTATTTGATGCTGTTTAAATTGAATTGATTGGAAAAAATTTCAGTTTAGTTCTAGATCATTTTAGATAAAATTCTTTGAGCTTAGGCACTTAAAATATTACACAGCTCAAAATTTTACAGAAAGTCTCTATTTAAATATGCAACATTAAACTTGTAATTCTTTTGCAAAATAATTCCTTAAAGAAAATCATAAAAAAAAGAATAACTAAAAAATAAAATGTAAAGTACTAATTAAAGCTGTGTCTTTAAGAGTAGCACTCTTCTAGAAGGGCAGCATCCCACTTACCCACAAAGGCCAGAGTCAGGGCTAGCACAACCGCTTTCATGGCTGATGGGGTTGTGATGGTCTGTGGTGACAGGTAGCTTTTATAGCAAAAATTTGTGCTGACAAAACCCACCTGTGATGTAATGACAGTGAGAGCTGAACCATTGCTTGTTTGATTGCTGCACTTGATTTGATAGATAACTTATTGATCCTTTAGACCATCAGAGGATGACAAGTTAGGGTCACCTGACCCTGTTCTCTTCAAATATGCCAAGTCAAACTTGATAACTGTGTCCCAAAATGTTTGCTATGTTTCACGTTTCAGCAGTTCCTGCTTTAGTTGAAAATGGCTTCATTATTTTTCTGGCAGTTGTTGTAAATCTTGTACGTTGATACTGTTTAACGGCTGAAAATGTAGCTCAGAAAGTAAACATGTCATCCTTTAACTGGAAAGTCACTTGCATGAAACCCAAGTCCCTAGAAAGCATGCTGAAATATCTTTGGGTAAGATTCTGAACCACTCAGTGTATTGCAATAGGTTGATTTGATTTACATGTAAAATATGGTACAAAAGATATTTTAAGACCTAGTAATGACCCTCTCTTGATAAGTAAAACCTATGATAAGAGATATCCACCAAAGCTAAGAAATCTGGTTTTCTCTATCTTTACAGATTTATGAAACATTTTATTAAAGATTAAGAAAACAACAGCAAATGTTATTTTAGTAGAGCTTTTTTTTCTTTATTTTGCTGTTACAATACTTTATCCATGTGCAATTTACTGTTGATGTATGCTAAATTTAGTTGAATTGGACCTCGTTCAAAACATAGTCCTATAATTAATGAGGAAATCTCTGGAATTTTTCCATCAGATTAGTTTCAAAGTTCACACAAACAGGCACCCTGACTGAAGTTGTTTGATTACATTATTTGTTTAGGTCAGGATGACCACTGAGGTCATTAAATTTGAGCACAACTGTCTCCTGTGACTGTGTCATCTGTATAAGACTGAATTGACCATTATTGTCAGGACCTGACAGAGCATTTAGATTATTTCTTGGTGAAGAGGAGTCACATTTTACAGTTGTGCTCCTTGTTTCAACCTTTCTCTTAAAAAAACAGTCACTATGACACCTTGAACTTGCTCATTAATCATGATATGCTGCGTTAACCAAAATGTAATTGTCATTCATTAAAAAAATTAGACAACAATCAGTTTACAGTTTTATTGTGTATAATAGCTTAAACTCTGGGACTGAATAGTAAACGTTAAGAGCAATCTACTATGCACATTCATATGTATTGTGTTAAATAAAACAAACAAACAAAAAACTGCACTTACACTGCAAATATATAACATCTTTTATTTTCCGGTGGAGATACTTCACTTTAGCTTTATGGATTCTCCTATCATATCATCATTTTCTTATCAAGACAATGTCATTACTAGGTCTTAAAATGCTGGTAAACACACCCTCAGATGAACAACAGCTCATGACATACTGATCTTAGTCATTTACAATTTAACAAAACTTTATAAAAATGCTGAAGCATTGCCTGAAAACTAAGATAGTTTAACAGCTTGTAGAACCACTTTTTGCAGGAATTTAATGTATCGTGCATGTTATTAGCCCCCAACTTAGCCGTGGGGGGGTTTGGCCTACTCTTCTTTAGGCAAGGCAATGGAAGGTAAATTTATTTGTATTGCACATTTCATGTACAAGACAATTGTACATAACAAGACAAACATAAAACATTAAAAGCATTACAGCAGGTTGCATGGAGCAATAGCAATGCAATAAAAACAAACTTTAAAAGAAACAAATTAAATTAAATAAAAACAGAAAGAAAAAACTATAAAAAAAATAGATAAATGCAAGAAATAAAGTTCCAGAGTGGGGAAAAACAGTATTAAAACAAGTTTCAAGTTTAAAAATTCAAGCTTAAAAGAAACAGATGCTGATTTGGACTTCTAAATAAAAACTATTGAAATGCAGCAGAGAACAGGTGGGTCTTTACCCTGGATTTTAAAAAACTGAGCATTTCAGCTGATCTGAGGCTTTCTTAGAGTTTTTTTTCCAGACGTGTGGAGCATAGAAGCTGAATGCAGCTTCTCCATGTCTAGTTCTGACTCTAGGAACTGATAAGAAACTGAATCCAGATGACCTGATGGTTCTGGTAGGTTCATACTTGGTCAAGTGGTCACTGCTGTATTTTGGTCCTAAACCATTCAGAGCCTGCAATGGACTGGTGACCTGTCCAGGGTGTACCCTGCCTTTCACCTGAAACACTGCTGGGATAGGCTCCAGCT
>JBAMHW010000016.1:16056564-16068882 GCA_037177495.1 Rhadinocentrus ornatus | reverse complement strand
GGTCTACAATTTTGTCTCTGGTGTCTTTGGACAGCTCTTTGGTCTTGGCCATGTTAGTTGTTGGAGTCTTACTGATTATATGGGGTGGACAGGTGTCTTTATGCAGCTATCGACCTCAAACAGGTGCTTCTAATTTAGGATCGAAAGTGGATAATAAGCAGGTCTTTGAGGGTCAGAATTCTAGATGATAGACAGGCGTTCAAATACTTATTTGCAGCTGTATCATACAAATAAATTGTTACAAAATCATACATTGTGATTTCAGTTTTTTTCTAATTTTTTATTATGTCTCTCACAGTGGACATGCACCTGCGATGAAAATTTCTGATCCCTCCATGTTTCTAAGTTGGAGAACTTGCAATATAGCAGGGTGTTCAAATACTTATTTTCCTCACTGTATGTACATTCCTGGAGTAGTCATTGCCCAGTAGCATCCTGAGGCTGAAAAAAACCACACTTTTTCTGCTGCAACGTTATGCTACTTGAGTTTCCCTTTACCCACCACGTCACATGCCAGCAACTGGATATCAACATACTAGCTGTTTTGAATGCCCTGTGGCTGATTAATAATAAAAATAAAAAAAAAAGCAAAAAGACATTATTTAAAGAAGTGAGGAAAGTAAGACAGAGCAATTCATGCATTTTTTAGTACCGCTTATTCCAATTCAGAGTTGCAGGGAAGCTGGAGCCTATCCTAGAAATAATCAGGGGAGAGGCAGGGTACGCCTTGGTATACAGCTTTAGCTGTGGGACTGATGGCCTCACATCCAACTCCAAAATACTGCATAGAGCCCAGGTTCTCCTGGAAAATCATCATTTCTGAGCCACTGAGCTTCACAGTTCAAATGAGATGTTTCTTTTCTTTATATCTTTTTTTTGTAAACATCTTCATGTTGGTCTGTGCTAAAATTTTGTGTACGTTCTAACTACGCTTTTCTGATTTTGTCTGATTAGATTATGTATTTGCGACAAATATTAATTTGTTGTCATGTTTTAAGATTGTTTGAAGTGGAAAAAAGAAGTAAAGAATTTATTTAATGAAAATGTGCTATTTATTGCATTACTAAAAAGCTGTCTTTTTGTTCATTCCTGCCCACAGAGCTTCAGAAAGAGAGCCTTTGCACTCAGCCGATTGTTTAAAATGTTTGTGTTAGTTTTTTACAAAAGTGTTTAATTTTTGCAAAAGATCCTAGGCCTCATTTAGCAAACTGTGCGTAGCAAAGCATACTATAGGTGGTGTTTGTGGCGCAAAAAGGAAATGCTGTGCACTTCTACTTTCAGATTTATCAAAGCGTGCTCATGCACATCCTAAATCTGTTTCCATTTATAAATCAGAAGCGGGTGTATGTTAGGGAACATCTTCTCACTCGCTTTGGAGAAAAGTGTTTGCTAAAAAACAGTACTGATGCCAGTAATTTGTTTTAATTTATAAAATCAATATGTACAGATGCATCTGAGATTGGTAACAGTTTATTTAGTGTTAAATAATATTCCTTTCTAGTTGCTGGGTGCTCCAGCTGTGTGGGCGGTTGCAGAAGAATACAATCACCTTTATTAACCAGGTGAACAAGGAGTTACAGGAAATAAAGACCGTCTTGACAGAAATTGGGACAACAATAACAAAACGCATTGTGTCAGAATAAATAAATTAAAGGAAATTCACCTCTTGTGTGTTTCGTAAACTTGTGTCTACCGTTCTGCTGGAATGAATGACCAAAGCTTACTTTTCGCACTGACTGCTACATGCTAACAGCAGATTGTGCACCTTATTTAGCTGGATGTATTTTATAACATTTTAGTTGTTGAGTTTCCTATTAATATCATCTCCCTTTTTCCTGAAATTCCTATCCCCCCCCCCCGAGTGTACGCTTTTAGGAGAATTAATATCCAATGTGCGTCTTTATTCATTTCTGCAAACAGTTTTAATATTAAACATGTGGTGTAAAAGGTAATAGTGGATTGTGCACAAATGTCTCACATTTCACAGCATTTCCTTGATTTTATTCTGTACCGGTGGTGTCACGGTTTCCCGTTTCTCTAGATTATGTGTGTACACCTGGGTCACAGTTGCCTTGAAGTTGCCTTGAAGGTTGGAACATTTTCCCGTCATGTTTTTCATAAATCCCAAATGTTGACTATATTTTGGCGTAGGGCGGTTTTTGTTGCTATGCAAGCTTGATTAATTAATTATTCATTTGTGTGTGTATGTGTGTGTGTAGGCTATGTCCTGATACATTGACAGAATTAAAAGATATAACTAGATTGTTCTGATGATCACTTTTGCATTTTGATATATGTAAAATAAACAAAAATATTTGGGTGACAATTACAATGATCTGTGTCTCTATTTTTAAGTTTTATCACAAATGAAAGAAGTTGGCTAACCTTACAGAATATAGAAAATGAGATGAATATAGGTTAAAATATCTCTCCTAACATGTAGACCTCATTTGCTTTATGTGCTGATGTGTGGTAATAGTTTCAGGAATGAACAGCCATGAAAAATATATAATTTTTTTGATTTTGTTAATGGTATTCACAACAACACATACACAAACTTCAGGATCTTCTTTTATTTATTTATGCTCACAAACTTCCATACAACATAAAATAAAACTTATATGACAGAAGACAACGAGTTTAGGCACACTGAGCAGTGCAGCGACAGGCCAGGTGGGCCTCTGCTATCTCTCGCAGGTCAATGCTCTTCTCGAAGATGCTGCTGAGACCATCAGCACGGTTCATATTTGACTCTGCAACAGTTAAAAGTGCAAAACAGTTAGAGTTTGTCAAATGGCAATGTTTTACAGTTAAGTACCGTTTTTTTTAATAAGTTTTGCTTTCTTGCAGACTCACCAATGGGCAAGCAGTGGTAACCAACAGTAACGTTTGTGGCTCTAAGTGGCATGCAGCCAGGCAGACAGCGCAGCACAGGCTCAACAGAGTAGCATTTGGAGTCCTCACCCAGAAGGCTGACCTTCTTCTCCAGCTTCACAGATTCAAGCTTCATGAAACAATCTGAAACTTTTAATAAGCTGTGGGTTAGCAATGCAACATATTTACATAAGGCATTTACAGAAGTTCTTAGCTTTGCCAAGGTTCTCATATTTAATGCTTTTAGAATACTTGGGGTTAATTGTTATATACATTTCTTTAAATCCTTGCATTTAACAATCCTTATTAAACAGACACTGTAAGCACTACCAGATTCATCGCGGCAGCTCTCTCTAGGTACAACCCAGGAATGAGCGAAGCTGGTTGCGTTCTTGGTAACCCGTTCATTGGGCAAGCGGTACTCCTGTCTGACTTCTCCATCAGCCTTTCCACAGAGTCCACAGGTCTGACCTCTCATCCAGTCTACAACTTGTACCTGGAAATCAAACAGACTACTTATTGCAGTAACAGGTATAGACTGCTAAATTTTACAAACCCAACATATTAAGATTTGTTACATCACCTTCAGAGCAGTGGAATTTAACAGGACCTCCTGAAGGCCATAGCTTGGAGCATGGAGAGAGACGCCATCTCCTCTCTGTCTGATAGCGATGCTGCCTATAATAAGTAAAAATATGTGTAAGTTTGCAATTTTTAGATTTCTAGCAAATAAATGATCAAAGACTGGTAGTTCCGGTTAAGCTGATGAAATAAAAACCTGCTGGATGCTGATATGGCAGGTGGCTGACAGGAATTTCTACTCCATTAATCTTCACCCTCACAGCATTGTCCTTAGGATACATGTCGACATCACTGTGAAAAACAGTTTAAGATACTTGTTAAAGTGGTTTTATGCATTTTTGCGTTATGTCTCACAGACAAGATAAAAATACTGGCTGCACTTACATGTTTTCAATCTTGACATTGATCACATTCTGTTCCTGTGCTTGGTCCCTCCTCATCAGAACCACAAATTTGAGTTCTGATGTGCAATCCTGAGCCAAGACCTGGTAGCAAGCATGGGGCATCTCGGTTTTATATTTCCTCTTGTTGAATGTTATCAGTGTTTCATTTGCCACAGAGCACTCAGCTAGAGTGAAAAAAAAATAAATCAGAAGTTAACCACTTGAAGATTGATGTTTCAAAGTATTTAATATGCATGATTTTTTTTTTTTTTTCTTTTTTTTTTTTCTTTTTCTTTTTTTACCAGCAAAGGCCTTGGTAAATATGTAGGAGATTCTGTCAGTCAAGTTGCCTGGGTATGCTTCAAGCTCAGCAGCAGTGTCTCCAATTGGCAGAGAAATGGGTAGACCCATTCCAGTTTTGTAAATAGTACTCTGTAACATTTAGTGCAAAACAAAGCAGGTATAAACCAATTATACAATATTAGGCACCAACTGTGACTTGTATGTACATATGAAAACCATGGCACAATACCCCACCTTTGGTGTCTTCAACACAACATTCAAACTTGTCTCATTGGCAACAGCTACAGTTATCTTGATTTCTTTTGGAACATTCTTGACCTTCAACTGGCTTACTCCATTATCCACAGCAATACGGGAGAGGTACTCAGAGATCCTTGACAGACAAGCAGGTTAAATAATCTTTTAAAAACTTTTTCAAGTGTAGGTCCAAATGAGTGTTGAGCCGTAATCGAGATGGACTTAAGGAGGGAGAATGTCAGCATTTTACATTTATTTTATACTTCTACATCTTTGACACCTAAGAAATTAATCAAATTGTTTTTAATTGCTCCTTAGTTTGTAACATTACCTCTTTGCATATTTTGTCATTCTCTCAGGGAGTCTGCCCCAGGCCATCTTCACACGGACTGCATGTTGTTTAGCCACAACACCGGTTTCAGCGATGATCGTTGTGTTGTATTGCTTGCAATGAATGCCCCAGGCAATCCTGGCCTGAGAGAGTATTTACTCAGGTAAATTTCTTACTCTACATTTTTCCCATGAGGTGAAATTAATTTATAATAGCGTTTTACCATCAGCTTGTGGTAGCTCAACATCACACCATCAGCACAGATTCTCCAATTGTCATTTTCAGTTAGGTTGGCAAAAATGACTTGAACTCTGGCATTTTCTCTGTCATAGTAAGCCGCTATCTGGTATCCCTGGTTCTTGTGGTCAGCTCTGACAGCTCGGATGAGAACAGTAACAGCAGGAGCGACGGTGTTGGAGAGGTACTTGGTCTGAAGTACAAAGAAGAAATTAAACAATGTTGTGATTCTATCTTTTTACATTCTTTTATATTTTTTGCAGCTGAATGCTTTGAATATCTTGACCTGAGGACTTACCTTCTTGTAGATGGATTCGAAGCTGTGGGCACTGCTTTTGCTGTTGATGCGCTCTGTGGATATGGAATGCTGGAAGAAATAAAAAGAAACCACACTTTTAGGCTGCTCATACAAAATGCATGATGTGGCTGTTTAGATCCATCTAAAAATTACCTGGTGGATGTGGTTCTTGGTGAAATTCATGTCATACAGTTCTTGCTGTAATAAAAATAAACACGTACATAAGTTCTGCATTTTTTTTACACTTCAATTCTCCTTATTTTTGCTTCTGTGGTAAGAGGTGACTTGCCTTAGACAGAGAGCTGGACCTGGAGGAGCTTGAGCTGGAGGAGACACTGGAGAGGAGAGATGACCGGCGGCTGGATGAGCTGCTGGATGAGCTGCTTGAAGAGCTCTTTGAAGAGCTGCTTGAGCTGTTGCTAGAGGAGCTGCTGGAAGAGCTCTTTGATATTATGTTAAACAGGTCAGAGAGATCAACTGTCTTACTTCTGCGCCGAGAAGAAGAGCTAGAGGATGTCTTGGATGATGCAGATGAGGAGGAGCTTGAACGGGAGCTGCTTGACCGTGAGTTGCTGGAGCTGGATGAGAATGCCGTGCTGTTCTTCAGACCAGGAACCAGAATCTTTTTGAGTTTCATCAGAACGTTCTTATCCTCAAGAGTTTCCTCCTCCTCACTCATGTTAATCACTTTAATGATCTTTTCAGCTGCTTTTTCTCCAAACTGAACCTCAATTTCAATCCTTTCAACAGCTGGTCCTGAAGCTGAAATACAAATAAATAAATAGAAACAATTGTTTGTGACATATGTCTTACAAATGAATTACCTTAGTGACTTCAGTTCTTACTCACCTGGGGAAACCTCAACGGTAATGGCATGCTTTCCAACAACAGCATAGAGTGGGCTCTCTCTGAGAAAGGAGGCGTTACGAGACTCAACCTCAGCACAGAACTTGATTCCAAATGTTTCGCTTGCAGCACACAGTTTCCTCATAAAGGCTTTGGGAATTTTTATTTTTCTGACAAGCTGATGTGGAAGGTCAACAGGGATGATTTCAGATGATGCAGACTGTAAGACAACAACAGCTGGTCACCACATTTATGTAGAGCAAGATGGTTATTTGTGTTGTAGAAAATGGTCAATGAATCAAGCTCACCATGCTGCTATCCAGAGACGACGTCATCCTTGAAATCACAGAGGAGTAATTCCTTGATGTCGGTGTCACAAACTCAGCTGGGAAAATGGGTGTGAATTTGGCAGCTGCAATGTCTTCCACATTTCTTGCAACAGCAAATGTATCAACCCTTTTGAAAAATGAACAATTAAAAAAAAAATTGGACTAGCTAAAAATCTTGGGGCAGATTTAAGTTGGTGATAGGGATATGTACATACAATGCCGATCCAATTGTTTTAATGCCATGAACAGGTAGGAGCTGGAAGTTGAAGTAGCCTTTATTCATGTCAAATCTTGCTGCCATCTTTGCAGGAACAACTGTGTGAACTTTGGCTCTTGACACCACAGCAGCTTGGAGGAAAGCTGTATTCACCCCCATAACAGCATAGGTGTGCATGGAAACACTGCAAGGAACAGATGATAACAAAATGAAAGGGAGATTCTGAAAACTCTTTTTTGTTTAAATAGCTAAACTGATTAAAAAATAAAATGTTTAATTTGTTTAATCTAGTGCCGCATTGATCACCTTGGAGCAATTTCAGCTCTCACAGAAATATCAGATTTCAGAAGCTGGGCAGGGTGGAAGTTCTCAGGCAGAGGTGGTGAAACACTGGCTTGTACTGAGGAAAAAGAACATCTTAACTATCAGTGTGATGTTCTCAAATCCACAGCTGCTGAATTACACCAGCGAATATTACCTTCAACAGATGCAGCAGCCACAGCAGCAGTATAGAGACTGAGCTCCATGGGAAGACCGAGAGAGGTGGGGAAGATGCGACGAACCTCAACAGCCAGCATTGGTTTAGAATAATGCAGTGTGTAACCAGACAGCACAGCATCCAAAACCTTTCTGCCGTAAGTGCGAATTTCAGGTCTGTTTGCAAGCTGCACAAACAAAGTTGCTCATAAGACCAGTGCTTAGGTCCAAAAATAACATTAACTAAAGGCCAAAAAACTGTGGGAAATACATTACCTCAATAATCTGCTCAATGACTGTTTTGTCAATGTTTGCAAATGCAATTTCCTGTCCTAGCACTTTTACATATGCAGAGGCCAGGGGCTGGCTTGAAGGATAAGCCTTCCACTCAGAAAGCTGCAACAAGAAGAACATTACGAGTTAAAAACATAAAGAAAATATACATTATTAGCATATCGTTCCATAGATCTGACATATGTTAAAGGAATTATGCTTTAACATAGGAACGGTTCCTTAAACTTACTGCCTTAATAGCTTGTTTCACTTTGGCGATCCTGTCGGTGTTCTCTGGAACATCACGGATTTTCAAAAGGGCCTCCTGGATTCCTTCAGCTCTCATTCCAAACTGAAGTTAAGAAACATAAAGATGTGTAAATGTTTTACAAAAGAAAGGGCATAAGGAAATGCATTGAGGGTATAAAATAATAATCTGGACAATTATACCCTAAGTAGAAAAAATGTGTTGATTTCTTTAATATTAAATTAATCTAATAGCAAATGTTTCTTTTTACTGCTATGACTGGACATTGTGCAAATAAACAGGTTAGACGAGTTTTCTTAAATAAAACTTGCTGTTACACATTAATGTAATTTGTAAACACTGATGAGCTGTAGTCTTAGCTTTATATTTAAGACATAATTCTCATACCTCAAAAACATCAACGTAAGCGCCGGCCATGTAGGTGCGAGCTTTAGCCATGATGGCTCTGGGCAAAACAGTTGCAGCGTCATTGATGTAGTAGGCACTGGCAGCTGCACCCAGCATCCAAGGATCTGCCAGGCAGAAGACAACGTGTCAACCCATTTATAAGAATCTGAAAACTGGGATTATTAATCTTGCTTTTTTTTCCCTTTTTTTGTTTTTAATTTTCTTACCGTAATAGGCATCATAGTGGAAAGCTCTGCTGAAGCGGGAGCTCAGTCTGTCATATTTGGGGCTGAGAATCTTAATAGCAACGTTACATGCGGCAGAACTGGAAGAAGAATTTTAAAGTTCAAGCAGCGGATGTCCTCTAATTAAATGAGAAAAATAATAATAATTATGGTTCTTACACAGAGGAATAGTCAGGGGAGGTGGTCTTGGTAAAGGCCTTCATGTAGGAGTAGACAAAGCTAGAGACCTGCAGGTTTGGTTCTTTCAAGAGGCTCTCAGCAAGAGTAGTCACCAGACCCATGGGAAGCTTAGTCTCAAACAGCACGATAGTAGCAACCATACGGAGCTCTGGGTGGAGACTCTTGTCCATGAACAGCTGAACAGCCATGTCCTGGATCTAATTCACAAAAGGTGAATGCTATAAGTACAGATGCACATGAAAATATAAGCCTGAAGTATTTTTACTGTAAGTGAAACAAAGGAGAAAGTGTGATCTCACCAACTTGGGCTCCCTCTTTGCAATTTTCCTCAAGGCCAGAGCAGCATCAATGTGGATTCTGTGGGGGAGACTGGAAGCAGTGCTACCAAAGCCAGGGAGGAGCTTCATGATTGGCTTCAAGCTGCTGGGGTGTCCGGCATTACCCAAAACTTTCAGAGCAATGGTGAGTTTATCATGGTCATGTTTCTCAAGAGCCCTTATAATTAGGTCATGGACAGGCTGAGGGAGAGACGAGAAGCTTTAAACTTAAAGATTTAGCAGATTAATATAACTTACATCAATCACATATACAAACAATACATACCCTCACAAGCTCAGATGGACAAGTAGGGAACTCTGAACAGTATTTGAAAACCATGCTGCCAAAGCCTAGCATAGCAATCTCATGCAAAACTGGGTCTTCTTGAATCTTGGGGGTCATAGCCAGGCCCTGAGGGTTGGCAAAAATAAAGAACTAGTTATATGTAGCAGTTTGAATATCATTGTAAATATAAACAATTGATTATTGCCTTGCCTCTACAAGCTTGATGGCCTCCAGGTCAGCTGCCACCAAATGTACAGATGACATCAGAGCTTGGGCTGTTTCAGCATAAGTTAGATCACCGGAAATAAAGTTCTCCTTAATGAATTTAAGGGAAGCATGAGTGCCAATGGCAGGGACAGAGCTTAAGATCCAGTTCCTGGGAAAGAGAAGCACTTACAAGGTGATGATCCATAGCATGTTTATTTTGTGATTCTTCTCTTGATTGAAAGCGGTGTTACCTGTAATCGTTTCGAGATTTGAACTGATTCCACAGGGCTTCAATGCTCTCATATCTGGCCACACGCAGCAGCTGGATAAGCTCAATAAACTTAAAAGGGGAATCTTCATGGGCTTTATCCATATTGAGGGTTACGAGGCGGTTCAGAGTCTCAATAATCTGTCATGAAGAAAAATATATCCCCATGAAGAACATGTAGCTACACCATGAATTCAGCACTAACTGACTGCAAAGAATGCTTTCTCAAGCACCTGAGCCTCTGCATTGCTGATCCTCAGAAGCTGAACTGGTGTCTGGAGGAGTTCACTGCCAAACTCGTACTTCAGCGATCCACGGTGGAGATAGTCAGCTCTGATTGGCTCTACTGGAGTCGTCTTGATGTCCAGGAAGGTAAAGATTTGCCTGTGCGCACATGCAAACATTAAATCAATCAGTTGTCTGAATCTTTTTACAGGAAATAGTACTTAGAGTGATATTTTGCATTTTTCTTGTAATTTAAAGAACATACTTTGACTCCATTTGGGCAGCACCATTCAGGATGTTGAAAGGTGAGTACTGGATCAGTTCTGTAGCAGTTGCCTCCAAGATCAGGGCACCAGAAGTTGAGGGCTTCATGACATAGTTAATGGCAGCTGCTCCCTTCATTGTTTTTCCTCTCTATAATGATAAAACAAAACCCAGAAGATTAATAAAAAAAACAGTACTGATTTTGTTTTGAGTATGAAGTGGGAATGAAATTGTCCTTACAGCCTCACACTCAGCACATCTCTCTGTGTAACCTGCCAAACCGATGTCCTTAAAGATTCTCTCTTGGCAGTGATTCAGGTCCTTGGTCTTGGTCAGATGGATGCGTTCAGCCTTTGAATCCTCACTGATGACATAGTGGGTCTTGCACACACCCTGAGCTCCAGGCTAGTGCAATAAAACCCAAATACAGTTTTTAATAAAAAGTGCTGCTTTTTATGAGTAGAACTTGATGAAAATGAGACATTTTTACCTCCTGCAGCTCATACACATTCTGTGTCTTCTTGATGTTCAGCTGAAGGATGTTGAGGACTCCCCTGTAGATATTCAGCACAGTTGCAGAGATTCCTTCCGGTGCAAAAACTTTACCAACCACACCGTTGGCATACTCAAACTTGATGGGAGTCAAAAGCTGAGCAGCCAGGGCTGAGGTGAGCTTGGTGGCTGGGACAAAATCTTCTTTGGGCCAGATACCACTGTACTCATAAAGCACAGGGTCTACAAGCTGCAAGAAAAAGTGAAAGGTCAGGTGAAATGTTAGAATAAAGGAACTACTGATAAATAATCCTGGTAAATGGATTAAGTTTGTAATGGAACTGCATTACTGATTAATTTTCTTACCTTTAGAATGTAGGTGTCCGGAGATATTGCGCTGATCAAAACATTGCTTTGGATTTTTACGCCTGCCCGTGCTAAGCCCTCTTCAGGTAGGCCACCCAGGAGATATGCTTCATACTTGTACTCATAGGTCTTTCCAGTAGCAAACTCCGGGGCTATGACAGAAAACAGCATAATTGTATTTTAGTTACTCTGTAAAACCTCCAATAACTGAATATGCTGGTTTTTTTTATAGGTGAAAACAAATTACTTACCAAAGCTGATTTGGTTGCCCGCTGCAAAATAGCAATAAAATATAAAATTTTCATTCATAAATTAGCCAAAATATAAATATTATGAAATCATTGTGGTAAAACTGACATGTTAATAATCTCATTCTCTTTTTCTTTTTTTTTTTACAAAGCAGGAATGTATTTGCTCACACACAGTTTTTGTTCCTATAAAACACAATTTTTCTGGGAAGAACCTATCTTTATTAATCTTACAGCAAAATAAAAACTATTGAAATGAAAATTAATCATAAGTAAATTTAATTTTAAATACAGTTACTCACCCACAAGGGCCACAAAAAGGCCTAATACAACAGCCTTCATGTCTGCAGAGGTGACAGTATCTGTCACCCAAGCCTTCTTTTAAAGCCAGTTTTTGCTGACAGTGCCCATCAAAATGTATCATTAACTAAATATTGACTGTCATTGCTATTAATGTTACTGTGCCCTGATCATGTTGATTTGACAGAATAAATAACAGATATAAAAAGTTGCCTAAACTTGATTTTTCCTGAAATTTCTAAAAGATTTTCCAGGGATCCAAATATTTGATCTTTTCTTTTTTTTATGTTTGTTTTTTGTCTTCATGACCAGCACACGTTGAATGCCATTTATTATACTTTGCGGTATTGCACATCTGTTCTGTTATCAGAATGTAAATGTTAATTTTTAACAAATGTAAATTTTTTTACTTGCAATAATAGCAATTTTATCTAAATATGTAAGAGGTTAAGTCAAGGCAGCCAACTTTTACGTTATAATAATCATCACACTGAAAACAAATACTTCAAAAATTCTATTGTACAATTGCCTAATGAAAATGAGAAAAATTCCTTTTTTAAAAAAAATATTTTTAACACTTAAAGCAAGATTGGCATATTAGTTTTGTTTCTTGCTACTCTAATGCAGAAAAAAGACAAAAAGTATCATGCATATATATATATATTATACATATACACATATATATACATATATATATATATATATATACACACATATATATACATATATACACATATATATACATATATACACATATATATACACATATATATACATATATACACACATATATATATATACACATATATACATATATATATATATACACATATATATATATATACACATATATACATATATATATATATACACATATA
>JBAMHW010000016.1:16041935-16056464 GCA_037177495.1 Rhadinocentrus ornatus | reverse complement strand
TATATATATATATAAACATTTTCCCCAGTCGCCATTTGCTGTTGCAAAATTTACAATTAGAAGTATAAAGAAGCCTGATGTGATTAAAATACAAGAACTGTAAATAAAAAAAAAATCTGCCGAAATGAGCAAAAATTCAAAAGGTTGCAGGATTTCATTAAAATAACTTCTTCCCAACTTTTAAGCAGTGCAGCATATTAATCATGCTTGTGTTGGAACCTGTGACATGCACAGCATATTGATTCATTTAGATATTAAGTTCTGAAGGCACATGTCTGAAGATGAAAAGAGCATGGCTTGACCAACAGCAAAAGGATTTTACATCAAACCAAGAAGCTTCTTCAAGGGCTTCCTTTATTCATTTTCAAGTAAATTGACATTATTTTGAGTCAGAGGTGCCTAAATGTGCCATTATAAGAACGCCAGTTTAAGAATATTTTGCATGTGTATAACTCTCGGGGTCACCTACTTGGGTGTGAGATGAATCATGATTATTTAGAGCTCTGATCCCTGGCGTGATATGCCCCTCATGTACCAATGTTTACATAAACTTTTCTAAAACGGACTCCAGAAGTTTAATTTGCCACTTGATTTTTATGAACAAATTAAAAGTGTGCAAAATTAGCAGTCATTGATCAATAATACTGAGTACATAACGTTACAAAGATTGTCTTTGTGGAAAAATCACAGTGTATCCGCTTTTAAAAAAGAGGAATGACTGAGATTTATATATAAATTGCCTAAATTGATTCATTAATTAAATGTTGTATGACAACGAAAAGCGCTTGTCTATTTCGTTCAGTATCCGTATCCGTAGGAATTTTGTCCCAGCTCATACGCCGTACAAAAGCAATCACGAGTTGACCATTGTAAACATTTGGCACAGCTTTGGCTCAAACTGTTCACGTTTTCTTTTGGTCCTACAAAATGTTTTTATTTCTATTATTTTTATCTTATTTGTTGGTTGTTTGTGGTACCAGTGTGTGTCCGTGTGAGACACCGGAGCTCTGTCGGCAGATTCGGGAGGAGAGAGACTTTGAGGTAACGTTACGAAGAAGCACCCTTAACCAGATAGTTAGCCTGCCAACTGTTAAACTTGGCAAACTTAGCTTAAAACAATCTAACTTCGACTTCATTTCCAACAGTTTGGTGCGTGAAGGTTTTCAGCTAACTGTCAATTAACGTCAGGACGTGATGTAATGTAATGTCAGTGTGGCCGTCCAAAGTAAACTGTTATGACCTCATTTGACTACACGGGAATTATTGACACCTAAACTTCCCTAAATCATGGCATTAATGTAGTCTAGAGGTCATTTTACCCTTTACATATTCTATTATCTGTTTCATTTAAAAATTCTGATTTAAAATAAAATTGTTATGTTGACATTAAAATGTAAAACGTTAGTAAATGGACGAGACAAAGGTTGTTACTGAGTGATTTTGAAGAGATTAGGTAACCTTTCTTGGGGGTGTGTGTGTGTCAAGGAGTAATAGTCATGGAGCTATTCAAATACCATCAATAGTTAAAGAACAATATGACAACTGCTGCATAAGGGAAAGGAAATCTTTTCTGTACTAAATGTGTGGAGGGAAAAAAATGTAAATCTGCTCTGATTATTACATTTTAGAGCAGCTTGTATTTTTACCATTAGAACTCATTTGGAGTCAACTCATTAGAGCTTATCTGACTAATCTGCTAGAAGACAGTCACTCAGACCCTGTCTGAGTACCCATCTGAGAATACAATATGCACGTATTAAAACTTCTGACATAAAGCAGAATACCTGGAGAAAACCCACACAGGCACACGGTGACCATGCAAACTCCATGTAGAAAGGCTTTAGTCAAACAGCTGTGAGGTGACAGTCTTAATTACGATGATGTGCTGCCCACTATATATTATTCATGTGGTAATGAACATAATCATGACATAGCTGACGAAAAATAACAGCAATAGCTGTGGAAGTGAAAAAATGTTAGCACCATCTTCCGTGAACTTTGTTGCTGATGATCTGAAGTTCAATAATTGTTGCAGGAAAAGTAAAAGTAAAAGAAAAAAAACAACTTTTTGTGTGGTCTGTGTTTTTCAGGTGTATGTATTTGATGTGGGAGGAAAGACATGGAAATCCTACAACTGGAGTATGGTGACGACAATTGCAGCTTTTGGAAAATATGATCCTGAGCTCATGTGCTACGCTCACTCCAAAGGTGCACGAGTGGTCCTCAAAGGTACAATAAGTTACTGATAAGAGTCTGACAAAGGTCAAGTGGTAATTGAATCTTCAGTAACTATTCAGCATTTGTTTGTTGATCTGTTTTTTATCTTCCTGTTTTCCTGCCTGGGAAAAGGTGACCTTCCCCTCTCCTACATTGTGGACCAAGCCAACAGGACAGCATGGATAACAGAGAAGGTCAACTTGGCAAAGAGTCAGTTTATGGATGGGATTAATATTGATATCGAACAAGCGGTAGAAACAGGTTCACCTGAGTACTATGCCCTGACAGATTTGGTCAAAGAGACCACTGAAGCCTTCCACAAGGAAATCCCAGGTTCTCAGGTGAAGGAAATGTTTTAATGTCACTCTAAGCATGTGCAGTAGAGAGAATAGGTACATTCCTAAATTCCCACTCATATTCACCTTTTCCTAATCTCTAGGTCTCATTTGATGTTGCCTGGTCTCCAAATTGTATCGACAAGCGTTGCTATGATTACGTAACCATTGCCGAGTCCTGCGACTTGCTTTTTGTGATGTCCTACGATGAGCAGAGCCAGATCACAGGGGACTGCATTGCAATGGCGAATGCCCCCCTCCATCAAACTTTAAGAGGTTTGTTGTCCAAATTCATGTGAATGAATCGGAACAAATTAGCTTGTCAAAACAAAACTACTCCAAACACACACTAAGATAATTGTAATCTGTTGTTTTAGCTTATAAAGACTATTTAGATCTAAAGATTGATCCAAAGAAGCTGGTGATGGGAGTACCATGGTATGGCTATGACTACCCATGTGTCAACCTCTCTCAGGTTTGTAAATATACATTTTTTTTTTTTCATAAACCTGGTAATAACCCATCTTTTACCCATGATCTTTAACCTGACCTCTAGTACCACAAGGATTTATTTTGTGCAAAATCTCAAAACTAGTTTGGTTAAACATTTTGTACAGACAGTAATATTGTCAAATTGTTTGTAATCCTCCTGCCTTTTCCTGTGCTGTCACCATGAGGTTGATGGTGCTAACTACAGGTTCAAGGTCTTGTTTTTCTTTTCAATAATTTCAGTAGGAAGAGCATTTAAATGAGTATACAATCAACCGTTAGGTGCTTTTTTATGTATTTTGGCAAAAGTAAGAAAAAGTAGAATATTCTTGTCCTTGTGTTGATGTGTTGATTCACAAGTTTGGTTTAATTAACAAATTATGAAAACACATTGTTGACAATGAAATGATAGAGCAAGCCACAAATAAAGTATTTAGTTATTGCTTTGTACCTTTTCTTTTTTTTTTTTTTTTTTACCTTTCCTTTTCTTATGTATTTATGTTTTAAGTTCATTTAGTCATCCTGTTGAAGGCATATCCTTTTTCTGCTTTTAATTCTGGAATTTTCTGGCCTTTTCTCATATCAGGAGGGAATATGTCAAATAGCCAAAGTACCTTTCCGTGGAGCTCCTTGCAGTGATGCTGCTGGACAGCAAAAACCATACGAGGGGATTATGGCACAGGTCAGCAACTCCTCATCTGGCAGGCAGTGGGACGACAAGCAGCAGGCTCCTTACTTCTGTTACAAGGTAAATAATCTTCTATACTTTAAGGCTTTTTAGAGATTTCTCATTCATTTTGAAATACAATGGGGATATCTATCCTTCCACCAAATAAGAGTCTAACCAGCTTCACCTTTTCACAGTCCTAGTGAATTACAGCTAAACAAATCCAGCTAACAATTTTAGACAAGGATTTTGTTTAAAGTTGCAAAATCCACACAAACTTCTCAAAGCTAATTGCCTTTTCTACAAAGCAATAAAGCAGTCTTAATCATCCCCTCTGATCTAAAAGTCTTCTATTTTTTCTTTCTTCTACTGTTTTCTACAGGACGAGACAGGACAGATTCATCAAGTCTGGTATGATGACCCACAGAGCATCTGTCCTAAAGCAGACATGGTGAAGTCTTTTGGCTTAAGGGGCATTGGCATGTGGAACGGCAACATCTTGGACTACAGTGATGACCCCGTCGCCAAGCAGCAGACCACAATGATGTGGAATGCGCTGTTAGGATGCTAGCTGGGATACGCTCACCACCACTGCAGGAATTTGCACAACTCTGAGCTCACTCGTTTTTTTTGCCAAGTCAATATATGTCTTTGTAACAGTAAGGGGGTGTGATGCCCCTCTGAAGTCAGGGATGCATGCTTGCACTGAAGCGTTTACTTTAGCTTTTATTACTCGTGACTTTGAATGTAGTGACTTTTCAGTCGTTCCTCTTTTTTAAGCAAATAAACTGTGATTTTTCCACAAAGATAATCGTTTTAACATGATGTAATCAATATTATTGATCAATGATTGCTGATTTTGCACACTTTTAATTTTACCAGCTCATTTGGTTGGACTGACATCTGCTGGTCATTTGATGTCCAGCAGTCCACATGTCAATATGTAAACTAAATATTAGTGGAAATGTAAACAAAATTATGCAACTGTATTGTAAATGCATGCCAATTTTAGAATATATGTGACGTGAATTATTAAACTAATGTCAAACAAATCATATAGTGGTCTGTAAATTAAATCCAATGTGAAAACAATATATTAGTGTATGTGTAGTACTGTTCACTGCAGGTTACCACTCATGTGTCACTTTAGGACACATTGAGCAGTCTGTCCCGTCCAGTGTTTCCCATCAGTGCAGGATGAGATGACTGCCTCTTCTGGGCTAGCTCAGCCTTCAGGGCTCTCAGCTCTGTAGCAGCCTGCATCCTCAATACAGATGTTTGAGGGGGAAGAAACATGAAGATTTGCTTACTACAAGAAATTTTTACTTTACTTTGCTCAGTTCAAAACAATTGTCAAAGACACTTATTTTCATATTTTAAGTTTTGAAAAAGAAAATCAAGTACCTTTATCTCTGTTATTAACTTAATCTTTGTATCTTCTATTTTCCTTTTTAGGTTGTCAATCTTAGTTCTCCGTCATGATCTGAATGATGAGGTCATTCTGAAATAATCTTTTATTTGGTTATTTACATAATTTTTTTTTTTGATTTGTAGAGGGAAAGAACTTTCCAATTATACAGGGCCGAAGTTTGGGTATCACCTGATATGTTTGTGTCTCAGTTGTGATAAACAAATGAATGGTCTGATTAAATTAAACATTTTAAGGAAGTAAACTTATCTCAGTTTGATGGAGTTTTTTTTGGTGGTTTTTAACCAACACTTCAAAGGTCTTCTAGTTTTACCAGGGCTTTTAGTCCAACCTCTTAAAAGCTACCTCTTCATTGTGGAAGTGTTTTTCATATCATCATGCTACTTGTAGATCACCTGGTTTACAGATGATACAATTCTTGCTTTCAGAAGATACTATTTAATCTTACCCACAGTAAATAAAAAAGAAAAGAAGAAAAGTTGCCCTATGTCATGTATTTCCATTTAAGTTTGCAGATATTTAAACAAATCACCTATTTCCAGTTTTCCTGGCAAGGAAATGATGGGTGGCTAAAAACCTTTACACAGTTCTAAATGCATTCAAAAAAGCATAAAATGTGTGATAAAACTGGACCTTAACTAAAGTTCTCCCCTGCCGTCTTGGCTTTCCTCTGTTGTCTCTGGCCTGGAGTTGGTGCAGGAGTGTGTTGTAAAATGTTTCCAGCTCTTGTCTCAAATTTTTCAGATTGTCCTCTAATGGCGCAGTGACCTTCTTGGTTTCGAAGTATTTATTTTTCCAGCTGTCACATGCTTTATATTGATGGGGAAGAAAAAGATAGCTATGGAAATGATTTAACAGGCAATTTTTTTGTTTGTTTTATTTAAAATTTTTTAAGATAATGTGAAGGATTTACGTACCCACCGTGGTTCCTGCAGTGTCTGTTTGGGGATAAGTCTTTCCCTTTCCTCAGCAGCTCTTGTCTTGTCTACTTGAGCTGCTTCCTCTCTTCCTTCACCAGCTTGATTTCCTTAATTACTGCCTCTCCTTACAAAGAAGACAAAACACATCAGCTGCATTTTAAAGACTTGAGCGTCAAGTCTGAGGATTTGTACAGACTTTCTCTTTCAAATATTTAGAAAAATTTGAAAAAGATGAGTTTTCCTGCAAGAATGCTCACGTGATGTCATGCTTTAGCCCAGATGCTGGATTGTTTGATGGATTTCAGCATGTGTACATCTTTGGATTTTGCAACCCTGCAGAACACAAACATTGTTATCAGAGCAAGCAGCTGTGATAGTTTTAATCTCATGGGCAATGCAGTGATAGGATACAAATTGTGGTGTGTGATGAAAGGGAGAGCCCGAGTCTCCAACCTTAAGAAAACTCAGCTGCTCCTGAGTCTCGGTCTCTGTGATATTGATTGTTCTGAGGTTTTCTTGTCTGCATGGCTTCACTGGATCAGCTTCAAGAGCTGTAGATGTGAAGCAACAAAAGAGATTATTGCAGTATTTAAGATAGGTGCCCAAAAGATAATTGCCCAGAGGTTGACTGGCAGATGCACAAACTTTGAAAAAGCAATTAAACAAAAAGCTAAAATACAAAATTTAAAACTTTAACATACAGTAAACATGTGAAAAATTCATAGCATTTGTTCAAAAGTTCAGCTTTATTAGCATTTAGTGGGAGGTGGCTACTGGGAACATTGAGGGATGTGGGGGAATTTAACAAGCTCTTTTGTCTCCATTGGCAGGCTGCACATCTTGGGTGGTTGGTAATAGATCTGCTGGTCTGGGGAACTGCTACTGGTGTCTGGGGTGAAGGATTGGGAGCAGAAACTGCCGCTTGTCTCCACGGTGGGCAGCAGGTAAAGTTCGGGCTGTGCAGCATGCTGACAGGTGACAATTCATTACAGATACACATGAATAAGCAGAATAACTTTCTGATCAAGTGTAAAACAAGAACTTTACATACATAGGGTGGGGCAATTTTTTTCAAATGTCCAGTGCTGTTTAACAGAAATCACTTTTTTGTGATAATTTTAGTTAAACAATACATGTAATTTTACCTGATGAATCCTGCAGCTATGAAACTCTCTGTGGTTTCAGCTGGTTGTTTATTAAGTTTAGCATTCCACTGGTCACCTGGTACACAGAGCACATGGAGCTCCACAAACTTCACAAAAACAAAGTGACAACACATTTCAGTGTTCATCATAAGTCTGTAATCCATTCTATTCACTCTGAAATTGTGCAAATTCCTGTTAATGAAGACATTCTACTATTATAAACTCCATCAGCATACCTTGCAACTGTTTGGCCTTCTGCTGTCCTCTTCACACCTCACTGACTCACAAGACATCTTCATTATCAGTCCAGTTTAAGATGAAACACTGAGTGAGGGGCAATTCCGTTTTTTTCACAGGAAGGCTTGAGTTTTCATGCGTTGTGGCTCTAACTGCTTTGTAACAATCTGCTGTAATAAAACACTCTCAGTTGTCCAGTAAACTTTCTTTTATGAGAGTGCCAGCAGTAGTTTCTCTGGTGCTGATGATTACAGCTGCTTGCAGAAAGAATCTCCTCATGTGACACCAGGGGAGTCTCTATCGGTCCTGTACATTTAATTTATGTGAGCATGTGCATTATTTTTTAAATTATCTATGAGGTTTTTTTTTATTTTTAATTTTATATTACATAAAAAGGGAAGAGGGGTGTTTTTTTAAAAGGGGGAGTTGATGCATTTTCACTACAAGGGAAAGCTTCGCATTAATCTGATGTATTCGGGTTTTAGGACAGGGGCAGGACAAGTAGGCACTGAATTTTCTCTTCTCAAATAGTTTGCCTTATTTGATTTCAGCCTTTTTTTTTTATCTTGCTTTCATTACTAAAAGTATAAAATTATCAACATAGTTTTTAACCTAAAATCTGCGTGCTTCTCCATTTCCATGTTCCACGAAGGGCGCAAACGCGGAAAATCATTAAAATTTCCGAGCTTCACTGAAGACAGCAACAGCTGTCGCTCCTAAAAAAACAACAACCCGGAAACTCGTTGTCGATTAAGTTAGCGAGCTAAGCTATCAACAATTAATTATTTTTAAGTTTTTAATATTCATTCCCTAAAAACTTAATTCCTTCCCACTCTCAGTTATGTCTGGATCATCTAACGTAGTAGCGATGAAGAAAATTGTCCAACAGTTACGTCTTGAAGCGGGTTTAAACAGAGTTAAGGTAACGACTGAAGTCGCTGAGTTGCTCTTAGGGCGTGTATCATTCAGTCAGTTACGGGCTTCTCTAAGATATGTAATGGCTCTGCGCTGCAGTAAACCCGCTGTGCTTAAACTTAGTTGACAGTAACTAACTTTCCGGGGCTCCTTTCTTTTTCTACAGGTGTCCCAGGCCGCTGCGGACCTCCAGCAGTTTTGCCTCCAGAACGCCCAGCAGGACCCTCTGCTCACCGGCATGTCGTCCAGTAGCAACCCGTTCCGACCGCAGAGAGTCTGCTCCTTTCTATAGCACCAACAGGCCGACCGACCGTCGCTGTGAGTACCACCGACAGCTCCTTCCTTTTTAAATAAAGTCAACACTTGCCTGTTCAACCCAGATTGTTTATAATTGAGAAGCAGCGATGAAACTATCTCATGGCTTACTAAAGTCTACAGGGACTCCGCTGTATAGCAACAAGTGGCTTGCCAGAAAATTACTACCTATAAATATAAATGATGTATATGAAGTCTTTAATATATATATATATATTTTTTATAAATGTGCATATTTTACCCAAACCTGTGCTAAAACATTAATAAATGCACGTCGTAACCTCACTAAGTTTTCTTGATATGTACCCTTTCCACACTGAAGGAATTAAAATATATTAGAATTTTATTTATACCGACCACTGATAGGTCTTCTTAAAAGACATTAAATAATTACCTGTTAGAAGAATAGACATGACTTCTATTGGGGGGGGGGGACTATTGTAATTACAATCAAACTTGTGTCAGAAATGGTTTTAGATGTGGAGTAGAAGTCATGTTCTTATCAACATTATACATACTTTTTTTAAAACCACATTGCTTAATGTGCCTGAAAGAAATGTTTTTTTAATGCATCTCATATCAGTTAACTATAATTTTCACAAGCTGTCCTACCTGAACTAATACTCCACTAAAGCTGTGGTGAATAATGCTTTAGTAGAATGCTTTATATTGTAGTTTCTTCTGCTAATGCATATCATGTTTCTGCAGGTTTTGGTCATTTTAGTGCTTTCTGGAACTGGGCTGCAGGATCCTGCATCATGTACTGATAACGTCTCAGGAGTGTTAGGGAATATGGGCCAAACAACTAAAGTTTTTTTTTATATTTTAATTTTGACTGTACAATATCAGATACTTTCCTGTGCTTATGCAGCACACGCATTGTTTTAACATTCTTACACAGAATTAACCTACATCAAGACGCGTGCCTTTTAAAATGTACATTTTCAACTGATTTAAAAGAATAAAAACTATTTCCATGTTAAACTTGCAGTTGCATGTTTTAGTAATTACAATTGTTTTGAAAAATCTGGTAACAGTAAAAAGCAGCTTCCAAGAACCATTTGATCCAAGCTGTTGTCTCCAATTGTTGCCACATGCTATTTGTTCCACATAGTTACAAAAGTCCCCGTTTAGTGAAGTATTTCCCTGCTTCTGTTTTGTTTTTCTCCACTCTAGACTAAAAGTTTTTTCCTTTTTATGACTTGGAATTAGTGGAACTTCTAAGAATAAAACCTGAGCTTTGTCTAAACAGGAAGTTTTGAGAGACCGATGCATTGCAGACTGACAACAGACATTCATATTTCAAGCTCCATTGGAGAGCTTTTAATGGCGAATCAGCTCTTTATTTACCAGTTTGTCTCCCCTTACCCCCATATTATCTACATAAATACTTATGTATCATATTCAGATATGCTGTTCTGCAACTGAAAGCTCAATTAAAGTTTACAAACTCAGCGATGAGAATCAGACGTCTACTTTCTGAAACAAGTTACAATAATTTTGGTCAATTTCACTTTGACCTAAAACAGAGAAGTTTCAAGGAATCACAACACAGTCTGGAATTGAGTCTCTTCCAGCTTTAAACTCCGACCTCTAATGCCAAGTTAAAACTTGAAGCAAGATGTGCACTGGTTGCCAGAGTTTTCAGCAACATCTCATCAATAGTCCAGGTAAAAAAAAAAAAGGAATAAAGGTGAGAAAATTTTAAGTGTGAAGAGTTTTTCATCTAAGAATTTGGGATATTATAAAGTCAATTTGTGCAAGTCCAAAAAAACCTATAGTATGAATATAAGAAGGCATCCTCGTATGACTACAAGAGTTAAAGCTGGAACTTCCGTCTGCAGGCATCCATCTCATGGCGCTGAAACAAAGAGCATATGTCTTACACAGAATTACAGCTGTTTGTGCCACATTTTATTTCTTAAATACACTGGATTACGTTAAACACTAGGAACAGTCTGGTTGTAATGTAGATTTAAGCAAACTAATGTAGGTTGACCTGTTCAGTGAGGTCTACAAACGACCGGGTGAATGCAGAAAACAATCCTTTGGCGTTAAATAGACTCACCTTCAGCACCCACTCGTACTCTCCGTACTTTGAGTCGAAGGTGCCTTTTTGTAGAGATCGCAGCTTGAGGGTGAAGCGAGGTCCCAACTCCTGAATACCAACTTTCTTCTCATTCTTGAAAATATACCTTTAAAAAAATCCATGTTAAGTGTTCAGCTCTTTAAATATAAAATAAAACATTGAAAAGTTTCAGTTGTGCCCTGTTATCCACGTGCTGTCATTTTTCGAAGGGCACAAAATCCTGAGCAATATTGAGCATGAAGGTCAGAACAAAGCTACAGCTCAACATCTAAATACAACTGGACAATATAATAAAATGAGTGCTTGCAGTTTTATCTGAGGCTAAAATTGTTGTCTAATAACGGCATGAAAAGCTCAACTTTTGTGGGAGCTGGTGCAGCAGAAAAAGTTGAAGTTGTGGTTAGTCATGCTAAATATAGATGCAAACACTCATGTCTAGCTGTAACTTGCAGAACGTGATGTGTGTACTGAACACTGGTTGACAACAAAGTATTTTCATACAACTTATATACTAGCAGGCTCTACGAATTTAGATTGAATTTTGAGTTCAAATTTTCACCTGTGGAATCTGAAAAAGATGAAGTCTCTCTGGTTGTGGAAAGTGGCCACCTGTCGACCCACAAACTGAGGATCTTGTGGAAAGAGAGCAGCACATAAGCGGCCAATGGTGTGTCCCAGACGGGTGGTGAAGTTATTGAGGATTACTTCTGGATAGTGTTCAGTTGGATCTTTACCCCGTCTCTGGAGAGAAAATAGAACAGAGACTCTAGCATTACACAGCTAAACTCTTCACAATAGAAGATAATGCTTGGAAAATCAGTAACGGGATGTGACAGCGGTGCAGTATTTAAATCCTTTTAAATTTAAACTTAATTTTAACAAAGATCAGGCTTGATTGATCAAAGGTTGACATCAGTGCAAGAATTATCACTTGGTGGAATAATGGAGCATGAGCAAAGAGGGGGAACGTGTGGAGTTTCTGGGTGAACAAACATCACATTGAACTATAGTTTGAAATGGTGGCGCACCAGATGTCAAGAGTAGGTCAACTTGCCTTCATCTCCTTGCGTAGTCGAACACTGCTGATTTTGAAGTGTGCAGTCGGCCCATCAGGAAGGTGACAAAGAACCATACCATCTTAATACAACAGTCAAGGAAGCTTACATAAATAAAACAGCTCACCAAGTCAAAGTGATTTCATGTTCATCAATATGACTGATCTAATCATTCCCATAAGAAGGCAGAAAGTTTAAACAAATTTAAACATACAAAATTATTTGCATTATTAAAAGGCTTGAAGCAGTGTGTAGCGTGAGGATACTGGGGACTTGGCGATCCTCGTTGATGACCATAAGGTAGGTGAAATTCCTGGCGATGCACTGGGGAATGATCCTCTTCAGAGCCAAACCTCTTCTGTAGTAAACATGGGCATTTGGGATTACTGTGGCCAGCTGCTCACAAAACCTCACCGTCCTCTGCAATACACAAATTACAGAACAATCAATGATGCGTATCGAACCAAATATTTCCCAGTTTATAAATTCAAGTTGCAAACTAATAATAAATTGAATTTATAAGGGCAAACAGCAGCTCTGACCCCTCTGGGTCTGTCTGATGTTGTGATGAGCACTTTGGGGTTTGTTAGCCCGTTGAAGTAGGCAGAAAATTCATCAGTTCCTTCATCGAATGCAACCTGAAAAAACCAAAATATCCACAAATTAATTATTAATATAAGCCGATATTATTTGGGCAAGATTAACTGAAGAAAGTCCACACCTCTTCATCTTCTGGGTCAACTGTTGTCTCATCAAACACCCTCTGGTTTTCTATCGTTTTGGGAACTTCCTTCGGTGGTGCCTACATTGGGTACAGA
The DNA here is from genome assembly GCA_037177495.1 of Rhadinocentrus ornatus. NCBI lineage: Eukaryota > Metazoa > Chordata > Actinopteri > Atheriniformes > Melanotaeniidae > Rhadinocentrus > Rhadinocentrus ornatus. The sequence goes on along the minus strand of JBAMHW010000016.1, from coordinate 16,043,833 downwards.
ATAAATTTAGAGCAAGAATGCCTGGTTAAATGAAAGAAAGAAGAAAAAAAAAAAAAGCCCTATAAATATTGCTTTAAGGATGGGAACATTTGAGGAAGGCACAGCAGAGACTCACCTTATCGCCTAAAGCGTCCCTTTCCTTCTTCTTTTTTTTCCTCAGCAGCAGCTTTTGCTGAAATACAAAACAAAACAGATATGACTTGAAAAAAATAAATAAATCACATTTCAGGAGAGGTAAAACAACACATTTATTTAGTCAGTCATTATCTGTACCGCTTATTCCGTGACGGGTCACAGGGTAAGCTGGAGCCCATCCCAGCATTGTATTAGGTGAGAGGCAGGGTACACCCTGGACAGGTCACCAGTCCATCGCAGGGCCACATTTATTTATTGTTTGCTTAAATAATTTTACTGTCGAAAAACAAAGTAGTGATTTATTAATCACTGTTTATCTTAGAGTATAAAGATATTAATTTTTTACTGAAGTAATATGAAACCAGAACTGTTCTGGGTTACTGAGTGACTAGTAACCCTGCCCGATTAAAACAAACAAAAACAACAAAAACTTTTACCTCAGAGTATATGATTAGTTATAATTTTTATGCTTAATAACTATTTTTTTAATAAAGGCACTCATCCAGATGCAAGTTTCAGATTCTGTTTAAATTGTTTCGGAGTATTTATAAGAGCCCGTATTTATTGTTACATATTAAAATCTTATTTTATGTATTAAGCAGTATTTTTTTTTATGTTATTACAGTCAACTCGTGCAGAAATAGAATTACATACAAGTTTTTTTTGTGTAACTGTCAGTCGGTTTAACTAAAAATGACTTCATTCATTATATCATGGCAGGTTTTCGAAGTCTTGATATCAAATAATCTGGGGTATTAAGTGCAATATTTTACGTTTGAAATAAAAATAGCCTGCTAGACACTTGCCACACGAGCAGTGAATCCTAACTTAAATTGAGACAATTGACAAAATTTTAAGCACATAAAGTATTTTACTTGCATTTAAAAAAATATTAGAAACATTTTATAAAAACACAAGATTTTACTTGAACTATTTTAAACGTGGGTTTTCTATGGAGAACTAAAACTTTACAACAAATTAAACTGAGTAGTTTACTCGTTAATGACAGTTCCGCCCAGTATAACACGTTATTCTTTATGTTTACCTTTCTTTTCTCCTGCTTGAATTTCATGAACATCACATGCCTTCGCTGTTTGTTCTTGATTTCGGACACACTGAAGGTAGGAGGAAAAGTAGTCGCTAACTCGGTCGGCTCCATCTTCTTCTCCTCCACGCCGCTGCTCTCTCCGTTCCCCCCCTGACTCATACTCTCCTCCTTTGGAGTTTTGTTCTTTTTTTTCTTACCTTTCCTTTCCTGCTTTATGGGAACCTCTGTAATATCCATCTTATGTTTTGAATTGTTTTCTCACGTGTAGCAGAGGCTGTCTGCGCTTGTATGTTCACTTCCGGGTCAAGTGACAGGTCAGTGATGAATGTGTGGGACCCCTAGCGGCAAGGAGGCTTACAGACGCTCACATTACTTTCACACCAATGACTTTATTTCTTGTCTTTATTTTTATTTCTTGTCTTTATTTCGAGCCATAGGAATGGATTTGTTGTACATTTCAAAACAAATATATTGTACATTGAAAATAAGTATATCTTACATAGAGGGGAAAAAAGTATAAATATATATGCATATGTTTTATACAATATCATGTCCGACCCACAATGGGTAGAGAAATCACAACAAAGGAATCCCTCGTAATACCAATATTTCTATATATCACAAACATGTTCTCATTTTATACATACATACATACATACATACATACATACATACATACATACATACATACATACATACATACATACATACATAC
>JBAMHW010000016.1:16000725-16011871 GCA_037177495.1 Rhadinocentrus ornatus | reverse complement strand
TATACATATACATACATATATATATATACATACACATACATATATATATATACATACACATACATATATATATATATACATACACATACATATATATATATATACATACACATACATATATATATACATACATACACATACACATACATATATATATATATATACATATATATACATATACATACATATATATACATACATATATATACATATACATATATATATATATATAAATATATATATATATATATATATATAGAGAGAGAGATAGAGAAAAGAGTAATAATAATGACGCTATAAAGCACCATTAAAACAACTAACATCATAAAAATCCAAAGCGTTGGACTAGTCAACCGAAATAGTCATGACAAAAATTAGTTATCAATACTTCTGACAACTGACCAATTAATTCAGCATTTTAAGCAAAAATTTTAATAACGTTTTCTTTTTATCATACTTTAAAAAAACTGCTGATCTCTATTTTTTTTGCATATGATAAAAATAAAGCAACATGACAACAAATATACCAATGAGGCAAATGAACATTAAGCCTCAGGTTTTATTTCTTAATGTTAAAATGCTTCAAACAATGTATCTTACACCACACTAATTTATAAATTATCTTGTCCAGCTGTGAAACCTAAATGAATATTTTGGAATAATTAAAAAATTATGACATCTCCGCCAATAAATAAATAAAAGCATGTGGTTTAGGAAGTATATTAATTCTCTGCCAATAACCGAAATAAAATAATAAATATGCAAAATGATCACAGGCAGGTAAAGGCAAAATAGATTAAAGTTTTATTAATAGGATTAAGTTAACAATTTAGCTTATAAATGATACATCAAAGATTACTGTTATGTTTTACAAGAAAACTCAGGTAGTTATTTCATTTAGAGTGATTGTGTCCATTTGTAAAGCGCTGCATCTAATATCATCTGTAAGAGGGCTCTCTCTAGAAGGAATATAATATTTTTTCCACCCACAAGACAATTCATGTCTTCTCTATTTAGGTGTAAGAATCTGCATATACTTGTACGAGTAATGGGCCAAAGGCAGTAGAAATAAAACAAACAATAAATAGATTGATAGATAAGCGTGGCAATTCAATCAAAGGGTGACAGTGGATAAAAAAAGAAGCGTGCTGTAGTTTGGCAGCTTGTGAGTGTGGACTCTGATATCTTCCTCATCCCCAATGTTTTCTAGGTTTAAGCATTGAGAAACAATAAAAAGCAATAATACTCTTACATTCTGTAACGTTGCAGTAATTTTTCATCAGATGTCTTCTCCAGTAGGACTCAGTATGTTGGCAGTTCAAACACCATCATTGTTCATCTTTCAGTCTGTCAGTCTCTGGATGTCGCCACTGGAATAATAGTTAGCACAGCGCAATTGATAATACGGTAAATATACTCTGTGAATAAAAAATGTGTCAGAAAACACTCAGCGGAGAGAGCTGTGGTGTGTTAATATGCCTACCTCAAACTCATGTTAACTATATTTAAAACAGAATATCAAAAAAAAATATCCCAACATATATTCGACATAATAATACATTTAAAATGGTGTATAACTAAATCAATATAAAGAAACAGCGTTTCGTTTAATGATGGCAGATATTTAATCATCGACTCTTCGTATTTTGTATTAACATTAACGTTTAGCTAGCATAGATAGTTAGCTTCGTTTGCTAATACCAAAATTAACAGTTACCTCATTTTATGAGATTCTAGGTTGACAACGATTGTTTTTCCAAGGTATACACGTTTGTCAACAGACAAAAGTTTCCGAACCAATGCAATATTTTACTAATTAATAAACAACAGTATTTATTTTATAAAATCAAATTATAATCAAGTGAAGCCAACCAGCCTCTTCGCTTTTGCTTCCTTCGCCCACGACTCCAAGTGATCATGGGAAATGTAGTGAATCATTGTTTTAATGCTGGCGTTTGTAGTTGTAGGTCTACATTGCAGGTTTTATTTCACTATCTCGAAACACATCCCCATAAATAGAAGAAGAAGAAAAAAAAACAAAACAAAAAAACGTAGATTTTCATAAAAAGAATTTATTATTGTGACATATCCTTCGTTACATAAAATCTGCTACAGCAAAGTATATTCCCCTTGCAAACACAAGTAAATATGGGTGGGAAAAACGTGTCAGCCTTCTAAATGATGTGCAGTAATTCCACAAACTAAATACAGACACATTTCAGATTATTGATCCCATACTGGCACGTGTGACTAGCTACAAAAACTCATAAACTGATTTCTTTCAGTCGGAAGTGTGAAGTGGCTCAGGGAAAGGTGCCAACATTTACATTAAACATTACACATATGCAAGAGGGCAAACAGATGAATAGCTGTGGATCTCCAAGACATTTTCTGGGAAGATTTACACACAGGCAGTTTGTACAGAGACATGCTTATTTCCCAGGTGTAGTTTTCAAAATTGGTCCAAAAAATAAAATAAAAAATAAATAAAAAAGATTGTAACTCTTTGAGAATAACCATCTGTTTACCCTTTAAACTGAGAAAAATAATTATACATCTTCTTCAATAAAACTTCTTACAGGGAAAAAAAACTTTACAAAAACACATAAAACAAGAAATCATTTTAAACAGGCATAAGAGGTCTCAGTGTGCATTAACTACAAATGTTTTATTCCTATAAGGGCAAAAGACAAACCATACAAAAAATAAATAGTCCAATATATTCAGTGTTTCTAACATTTTTGAAAATAGTTTAATTCTCATATATACTGAGCTACCAAGTTAAAACGTACAAATGTTATCATTTTAGACCTTTCTAAATATAAATAAAAACAGCATAAGAAAAAGTTGTGCCTTTTAAATAAAATTTGAGCTAACTAAAATGTAAAATTATGTGCTCAGACTGAGAAAACGTACCAATTCAGGCAAATCATAGATTCCCCAAACCTTTTTCACATTTGGTTGTCTAAGATTGTTAAACTTGATTAAATTGCTTTTCCCTTCATATGCAAAGACTCCATCATGTCAATTAAAGATTAAAACTTCTGACAAGAGTGCATTTTTATTTCAGATTCAGTGTGTAATGAAAAACTGTTATTTCTCCACAGCCCTGAGAAACCAACCAGCAGAAATGACCTCAAACTCTGACTTCTCAGGGTACAGCAGGCAGAAACAAGCCTACACCTATAGGAGTAAAAGCATAGTTTACAAAGGCAGATGAGTTCTGCCATCTGGAAGAAAGAAAAACCACAAAGAGGACTCCGTGGCCTTTTAGGTACTCAACCTTTGACATACATTTTTTTTTAGATAGAACATTTTGACCTGTGAAGCTGCTGAGGATTTTGAGGCAGACATGACATTTAGCAGCAAGGGCAGGCAAAATGTGACAACTAATGGGCCTTAAATGTTGCCTACCGTGGATAGATCCCTCATCAACCTGCATCTCTCCAATGGGAGAAAATGTGCATCAAATATACAAAGACAACACCTTACGAAGAGTGGCTTATATTAAAAAGTCAGATATTGATGTTAATCCCTTAAAAAAAAATTATTTCTGTCCATTAGCAATCTCCAGCTGACCTACTCAGCTTTGCAAAGCAGAATGAGTAAATATTGTTGTCACAGTGTGCAACTGGATGAGAAAATGACGCGAGTATGTGTTACAAGCACAGAAAGCACATGTTTTAACCAAGTAGTAACAAAGTTGAAGGAATACTTTGAGGTTATATTTGAGTTTTCTGGTGTAAGTACAAAGAAATGATTTGGCCCTGATTTTAATGGGATTATGTCACCAGATTAAAATCACTTATCTACTACTTCAATGTTCCAGGCTGGGATACAGATTCAGCAGAAGAAAGAAAGAAACAAAAAGATGGGAAAATATTAGCTTGTAGTCACACTGTTGTACAAACACTCATGCAAAAGTAAAAAAAAAAACACAAACAAATATGGCAGATGCTCAACATATGCTGAGTGCTCTGCTCAAACACCGCAGTTAAAAAAAACAACGCGCAACCCAAGACAAAGCTTGTCCACGTGACCAACACTGCTTCAAATCCGTGCTACGCCTTCATGATCATCTAACAAATTGACCTATCAGCTCTTGAAAAATGCCATGTCAATGCACATGTGTATAAATGTACCAAAAACATACGATTAGTTGTGTGCAGACATACACAAACATTCTCAGATTCCTTCAATGTGAAACCGAGTTGTACCTGAAAAATATATCATTTCATCCCACTAATCGGACGCCACACCACACTGAGGTAAAAAGAAAATGCCCTGTGACCAGATATGACTAATGAATGCTACAACTGATTCATTTCCACAGCACTCACACATTTCTGCTTCTTTTGACACTTAATCCATCTCTTTGATAAACTAATGCTGGAGTGCTATAACTGAGAAATTCTGAGAAATCATCAGTATTTCTGTTCCTTTACTGAACAAAATTTTTATTATAATTTTGGTCATGCTTGAATAATAACAAAAAATGATGTCATATGTATTTCTATTACTAAAAGGAACAAATACATGATTTCAGGTCTTAAAAACACCACAACGATGAATAATGGTTGCAGTCTTGATTAATAAATACTGAACCAAACCCTAAAAGACACTCAAGCATGTAACATATAACAGAAAACAAACAACAACAAAAAAAAACTTAAATTTTTTTTTTTTTTAATTTCCCTAAGCTAAATCACAATTTGTGCAATGCCAGCTAATACGATGACTCTTTGTGCCGCTTGAAAATGCAAGTAATGTTAGATTTTCGTTGCTTTTAAAACAAGGACTTAATAAAGGAGTAGAAATACTCAACAGTGGTAAACAAATCAAAAAATGACAAACTATGAAGACGTGGTCGAGTACTTTGTGTTGCAGGACAGGGAGTGTCTGCATAATGTGCCTGTGAGTAGATCAGTGCTAACTGCACACAGGATCATGGCAAAAAGGACCTCATTCAGCTGTGTGGAATGAAGGAACTAGGCATTTGTTTCGAGCACGCAATGGCCTCAGTTCCATCTTAACCCTCAACAGAGTGCAAATATCCCAAAACACCAGAGCCCTGATGGGACTCTTGTCCGTTCACTAGAAGTCAGCGAACTCTTTTGCACACTTTTCTGTTTGCGAGACATGAATGTCCTCCTCTTCATAGTCGTCAAAGTTGCTCGTGTCTCCAGGTCCTCTGCACTTTGGCAAGAAGGGGGCTTCAACCTAAGAATGACAGAGGTGGTCTCTGGCTTAGCAAGAATATTATGACCCAAGCAAATACTGTGCCCATTTGTTTTATAGCAATCAAGACCTACTTTTCGCTCATAGATGGCGATCCAGTCTGTTGTGGAAAACCACTTGTGGTTTTTTATGTCATTGACACCGTTCTTCAGGTTGCCAAATCTCTTTGTCAGGTCTACCTGGAGCAGGTTCCTAAGCAGGTCCTTCAGGTCGGAGCTAAAATGAGAGGGAAATCGTACCTAAAAAGAAAAAAAGAAAAAATCTGCATTATCCGAAACAAAAACAGAAAATGCACAAACAATATCAAGTTGATCCTTATGACATCACATGTTTTCTATTCTTGTGTACCTTGCCAGATACAATCTTTTCATAGATCTGGATGGGCTGATCAGCAAAAAAAGGAGGATAACCAGCAGCCATCTCATAGATAAGAACTCCAAGTGCCCACCAGTCCACAGCTTTGTTGTAGCCCTGGAAAAAAAAATCACCATATTAAAGGTTTTACTGTAAGAGTGTAAAACTACCTCAGATAACAACAGCAGAAACAAGAGAAAACTAAAAACAGCAACACATTGCTCTATGCATCGCTCCGTTCATCAGCATAAAAATAATTTTTTGTTGGCTTTATTATCTGCCTCAGATTATCATCTTTCAGGTTTAGAGACAATTAAGTATTTTAACTGTAATGTAAATTAGTTTGTCAGCAGTTTGTTCTGCAGCCAATGACAGGCTGATGTCTATGACTCAAAAACCTCAGCAGACACTGTATCTTCCCTAGTGATGATGCACCAGGTCTTCACAGCAGTCAGCTTCGGTTCTTGTTTATGTCAAAGGATTATGACTTCCAGTCTCATGTCTGTGTCAAGAAAAACACACACTCAGCAGGGCTGAGGTCAGTCCACCACTTAAAGACACTCTACTGTTTGACATCGAAAGCCATTTGTCCATCCTGTTTATTTATTTTTTGCCCAGTAAAGCAAACAAACTCAAGGATATTTGCCTTGAATTTATCTATTCTCAAATAATACCCAAAAGTACCAGACAAATAATTAATAATCTATCAATAATCCAGATAATGTAAATTAATCAACATCATACTGACGAATCCTAAAATAACACCAGGGACCTGCAGAGTTAGTAGCTAAACAATAGTAAGTTCAGGTTCAGCTCTGGATTTTCCATGGGACAAAGGTGGGTAATGTCTTTCACAGGTGTGTTACCGCAGTAACATATACTGGAAACCTGACCTGCTTCAGAGAAAGTTAGGGTATGAGACCAGAGGTCAACATGTAAATGCATCATCTCACAATCAATTCTTTAAAAAAATTGAAAGACAGAGAGAGAGAGAGAGAGAGAGAGAGAGAGAGAGAGAGAGAGAGACATAAGAAAGATTGCATGGTAGTGTGTGGACAATGTGTCCCCCTCTGACTCAAGCTAAAAACAAAATGTTGTTTGACCTTCAATGTTTTTCATCTGCATCAAATGTCTGTTTGTTCACATCCACATGTGTAACATAAAATATTTTTTAGATTATTTCTAATTTCAGGTCAACTAAAAATCTTTTGACTACATTTTTAGCGTCTGGATGATAGAACATGGACCTAGACAGTTTCCAGAAGTCCACTGGCTGGTTTCAATGTCTATAAGTTTTTATTTGGTACAATGAGCATTTAAAACAGACAGGACAGCATCTGATAAAGTAAGAGTACACATAATTATTTGATAAAATACGCATTGTAAATTGTCCACTTGAGCTAAAAGTAGAAATGACAATGATCAGATAATTAATTTACACATTGACATAGCTGCATTTCTATTGTTAAGCTTTCCTTCATGTGTCCTGAGTCAGAATCTCTGAGTTGAGTTTAACTGAATCAGTAATAGTCTTTTAGTACTGATTTGGTAGATTCCCACTGTGATTGAGCCAGATCACCTAAGGCACCCTACATAGAATTGAACCTGTCATGCAGTACAGGCTCAAGATGTGATGGTGTTGCTCTACATATTAGATTTGTGCTTATTAAGTTATCCTTTCCCACAAACTGTAACAACAGAACAGTAATCTAGAGACTACATACACTTCAATTAATAAATTCTTGTGTAATATTAAATACATAGAATATTCCTTTTAAATATACTAATAAATCATAGTCCAAAACAGACCAAATGTGTTTATTTTAGAGCATGAACCACTAATGGTCTGTTCCTTTCCATGCTTTAAAATCAGAATTTCTCAGTGTTAGGACTGTGGACCCCTTACAGTCAATGTTTTCCCTGCTCAAACACAAATGACTCAAATGACTAGGTTCTTTTATGGGCTTTTGCTGACCTTCACAGAAGATGATGGATTGATGCATTCATTTGAATCAGTTGTGTCAGAGCAAGGAAACATCTAAAACATGCAGCAAGCTTGGCTCCCTTCACCAAAAATACTTTAATTAAATGACATAATTAACAGCAAACAAAATGTCATGTAGAAGTTTGCTGAAGAAACAAGAGACTTGATTTTTATTTTTTACAGCATCTAAGCATGCTCCTGCTTGGACAGCAAATCCAGAATACTATCAAGATTTTATCATAAAGATATCCTATAAAATCTAGACCACCGCGACCCGCAAATCATGACTGTAACAGCTATATAATATAAAGAAACTTAATCTCAAGATCAATTTAGGCATAAACAAAGTCACAGCTTACACTTTTATTTTTAACATTTTGAGTACTGAGCTAAACCAATGAAAAACATCTTACTGTCCTGTAGGGCTGTGCGATGAATCAAATTTTAATCACAATTACGATTTGGTTTTTCAACGATCATAAAAATGAAATAATCTGATTGCTTTGCTCTTTCGCAGTTTGCTCTTGTGCTGTTTTCAGTTGCAAATCGAGCGCCACTGGCATTGCTGCGCTGCGCTCTGCTGCAGACTCCTCCCACAATCCCAGCCCCTTTGGTTTAATTTAACTCGAGATGCAAACACCTCTCAAGTTATGGGCTGGACACTCGGGAGGCGAAGTCGCTCCTTCTCTATTATTTTTCTATAGAACTTGCGCGATAAGGTAAAAATCACTGCCCTCCTCCAACCAAGCGACATCCGTGCCTGTGAAATGTTGCGCACGTTCACGTAGACGTGCACACGGCGGCTTACAACGCGACACAAGGAAATAGAAAAATTTTCAGTTTTTGTGTGTCGCGACTAAATAATCCACCAGCTCCCAGAGACAGAGCGAGATAAGAAACGTTATAAACAAGCGGAACTTGTTTTCGCACCAAAGACCAGCGCTCAGTTAACACAGTGAACAACCCGGGATTTAAGAACCTCATCAACACTTTGGACAAACAGTATCACTGCCATCTCGTCACTATTTTAATCGCGTGTCTCTCCCTGCCCGGTATGATAAGTACCATGAGGGTGTTGTGAAGGAAATGGCTACAGTCCAATGTTAGATTATGTTGATTTCAATCAAAATAATCGTGATAATTATTTTTCCCATAATCGAGCAGCCCTAGTGTCCTGACACCTTTCAACCCTACTGTAGTAACATGGGTGGGTATGAAGGGCTCACCTTGCTGAGGATGATCTCTGGAGCCAGATATTCAGGAGTTCCACACAATGTCCAGGTCCTGCCTTTTACTCGTTTGGCAAAGCCAAAGTCTGTGACCTGAGAGAAGAAACCCAGTAGCATGACAAGAAAATCAAAAGTCAAAGTAACGAGTTACAGTAAAATTATAAGCAGAGGCTATGCAGACAAAGGTACACGTGGGTATGTTTTTAAATGTGACTTTCACTCAATCTGCTTTCTTATGCTGTTTTTCCAGTACTGTCCCTCTGATCCCACATTCATGCTGAGCAATGTGTTCTTGATTACCTTCTCAGTTACCTTCTCAGTCAGTTGGTTTATGTTTCTCACATAAATTTCACATCAGATTTGTACCTGAATATATCCATGTTGGTCTATGAGAAGGTTTTCAGGCTTCAGGTCTCTGTAGATGAGGTCTAAGGAGTGAAGGTACTCGAAGGTGAGCACTATCTGAGCTGCATAAAATCTTGCATGGTTTTCACTAAAACATGTAAAAAAAGAAACTCAGACATTGGTGTAATATATGAACACAAGTCTCACCTAAAAAAAGAGAAAAAACTGTAAATTAATCATTAAATAAGCTAAAAATCAGGAGCACCGTACCTGAACCTTCCAGTGCGTCTGAGATGTGAGAACATTTCTCCACCAGGCACATATTCCATCACCATGTAGAGGTTTGAGTTGTCCTGCCAGAGAAGAAACACATTTAACTACAGTCACACTAAACTATCACCACTAATAAACACCATTCAGAAATACAAATGCAATCTGTTTTGTGTATATTTACTTTGCAGATGAACTATGGCTGACAAGAAACACTAAATTCATTTTTAAAGAGTGAGAAAAAAAGTCTAAATTGCAAAAGCAGGATTGATGGTTCCTCTGTTATCCCTCAAATGTCGATACTAGCACTTCTTGGTTGTAAATTAGGTTGTTGTTGTTGTTTTCACCTTCAAATGCGAGCTTTGCCAGATATGTACAAGCTTGAAAAGTGGCAGCTGCAGTAGACGAATACAATAAAGTAACACCAAAGACCAGTACAGTCATAAAAGTAATTTGAAGAGTAAAGTACAACCTCTTTCATTTTTAAGGTTTTACAAATTAGGACATAAGAGAAAATCACCTGGGCCTTCTCAACTCAACTGCTTCCATAAAGATAGGTAGCAGCCAGGTGCTGCAAACCTAGAAGCACTCAGAAAGCGCAGACCTCTGCCAAGCCATTGTTCAGTTATTTTATTTTGCCAATGATTGTGGCTATTATTTTTAAGTTAGAAACTTTAATGGCAAAATTATCCCTATCTCCTCGTAGTAAAGAATTCTTTAAAAAACTTGTTCCCGATTCCATTTCGGAGATTTTGTCAAAATCCATCCATTACCTTTTGAGTTATGTTCCCAGACAGACAGACAAACCAATACCGCCAAATACAAGACCTCAGAGACTCTATAGGCTTCAGTTAATATGTTAAATGTTCATGACTGTACATTTTGAAAAAGACTACAACTAAGGCCCTTTTGGAAGGATTTGCTCTCTAAAAACAACATGGCAGGTGTGTAAAGTTGGACATGGAAGACTAAACGGGAGATGTTCAGCTATTATGCACAGAAACCATTTGTAGTGACGATCAAACACAAACACATCATACCAACTGTGAAGCATGTTGGTAAATGAGTTATAATTTGGAGACTTTAAGAGAGTTGTGCCAAAAAATCTCAGTGAACTGAAATAATGTTTATAAGAGTGGGTTGATGTAAGAGACGGATATGTCACAAAGAAAACAATTGCACTGATCAAAAAATAAAGGGAACATATAATCATTAACATCCTAACTCTCCATCTGTCCAGTCAGGATGTAACGCTGATTGTGAGTCAATTTCACCTGCTGTTATAAAAATGGAACAGAAGTTGTTTAGGGAGTGCAGCTCATCCAGGATGGCACATCAATGTGTGCTGTGGTAAGGTTTGCTGTGTTTTCCCAGCACAGTGTCGAGAGCATGGAGGCTTTACAGGAGACAAGCCAGTATACCAGGAGATGTGGAAGGGGCCATAGTAGGACAACAACTTTGCAGCTAGGCCTGTCGCGATAAGCAATAAGTCAATAAGTCAATAAATTGCACGGTAAGAAAAAATGAGGGGGATAAGTTTTCCGGCCGCGATAATTTTCATTAGTTTTTTTTTTCCCTATCTTTATTAGACAGGCGACATTCGTGCATGTGAAAGGTTGTGCTCGTTCATGTAGACGTGCATTACGACGCGACACAAGGAAATAGAAAAATGTACAATTTTTGTGAGTCGTGACTAAATAATCCACCAGCTCCCAGAGACAGAGAG
>JBAMHW010000016.1:15965688-15984900 GCA_037177495.1 Rhadinocentrus ornatus | reverse complement strand
CTTTGAGGGTCAGAATTCTAGCTGATAGACAGGTGTTCAAATGCTTATTTGCAGCTGTATCATACAAATAAATTGTTGAAAAATCATACATTGTGATTTCAGTTTTTTTTTTTTTTTTTTTTTTTTTACGTCTCTCACAGTGGACATGCACCTACGATGAACATTTCAGACCCTTCCATGTTCCTAAGTGGGAGAACTTGCAAAATAGCAGGGTGTTCAAATACTTAATTTCCTCACAGGTGCACACGTAGAGAACAGAGGCATTTGTACCTATGAACCCCCCCTGCTACTATAGCTACTATACGGCCCAAGCCAGTAATAGATTAAATGTAGATGAGACAAGTGGCTGATCACCTTAATAAAAAAAAACAAAAAAACATTTTGAGGGCAAAATGAACCACAGTCAAATAATAACAGAACTTGGCTGGTAACTGGTGTTAATTTCCCTACTACTTGGGGTAGCTTCCCTAAAGCTTGGGGTAACCTTTTAACAAACCACTGTAAAGATGCTATCTGTTTGAATGAATTACCCTCGAAGGCATACAATTAAACCCAGCTGGCACAAGACAAATTGCGATGATGGAAACGCTTGACGCACACATATCTCACAATGGTTCTATTAAACAGCAATAATTCCAGCAGCTTCAGAGCTCCATGGAGCACTTCCTGCACTGCTACATCCAATGCCACATGTGTACGGTCTGTGTTCTGCTGTTGATTCCCCAGTTCACTTTTGTGCAAAGAGAAATTACATACTGATCCACACTGTGCACCGCAGTGACTCTTTGATCGGTCTAGCCACTGTTGCTGTTCTGCAGCTTTAAAGTGTGTTTTCTCTTCTCCTCCACAGGCTTTTCTACCCCCTCTGTCCACCCCTCCCTGTCTTTCTCCTCTAGGGGTTGTAAATAAGCCTGGATTGTGTACATCCCTAAGGGGTCCTCCCTCATCTGCACTTCCTCACTGCTGCAACCCTTTCTGACTCCCCTGCCCACCCAAACTCCACTGCTTATGCTGCTTAAGAGGGCCAAGGATATGCTCAGATGATCCATTGGTCTATTCTGAGCCCACATTGTCTGCACTGCCCTAGACAGCGAAGAGTAACTAGTGCAAGCCTGAGAAAACCCTTGGAGGGTGCTGTGAGCACCCTGTGAGGCCCGCCCGCCAAGCCTGGCAGAAAGCTTGGCTTGTCCCTTTCCTCCTGTAGCCCCTGAGATGCCCTCCCCTCTAAATGATGGAGGTGAGTAAAAGAAGTTCATGTCTCTCAGGACTGATGGGGTGACTGTTGTAGCTGGTTTTTCTGCATGTCCTTATACATATAGTGTGGCACAAGTACAGGTTCATACATACATGCAGTTGTCATCATAATTTAAAGATCATGATGCATGGAGTTACACCACACTCGATACACTCACATTCTAGCAAAATAAACAAACCCTACTAAATTCCCTACAGACATAAGGAAAGTACATTAGAAGACTTCTGTTGCTTTGCATTCTGGGGCACAAGCTGTGACTGTATCTAGTTTTGTGTGCTTTCTTCTCCAGAGGATCAAGGAGCATCCCCCGTGAATGGGCCATCTGTGGGCTCTTATCAGAGCAGCGGGAAAAGGAAGGTGCACACCAAAAAGAAGAAAGGCACTATCACTGCCAACGTTGTTGGCACCAAATACGAGATTGGTATTGTTACTTGCATCCCAATAACATTTACAAGAGTATGTGAAATAATTGTACAAAACTGTGTACAAACAATAGTCAGCAGTGGCTAATACTCAAATGCACCATTGAACTATGATGAGACTCTTCTATGGCTGAGCTTCTTTCTATGACACATGAAAAGCTTGCTTTTCATTGATGATGGCCGATAATATATCCTCTCATCGACTAGAAAGAATCCTGAAATGGTTCATCAGCAGTAATTGGAGTTGTAGTATTATTATATCATAATTGTATTTTTGTATTTTTCAGTGTACAGCTCAGACAGATGTAAGGCAAGGTTAACATTAATGAACAATCAGTAAATGACAGTTTGTTTTGTTTGCTTGGCTAATTTTCTATTAGATTAAGCTAAATTGTGTTAAATTCTTTCAACACAATGGAGTTTTAGGTTTGCTAATTTGTTTTGATTTTCCAACATTTTGGGTGGTCCTGCAGGTAAGATTTATGTGCTGACACAATGGACTGATTATTAATTGTAGAAACAGCTCTCAGTATTGCTTAATGAGTCCCTAACAACAACACAAATCCAATGCCAATGTTGTCTCAACAACTAAATCCAATTTGATGGGGTGGATTGTTTGAAGGAGTCTGTTCTTATTCAATGCATTAAATTAAACCTCAAAAAGCTGCAGTCCAGCTTAATGGCTCACAACGTCAGCTCAGCCTTATATACATACATAAATCTTTGTTGAGGTAATTTAACTTGGCAGTAAGGTTTTTTGAGATTGGCTAAAACAGCATTGTAAGCACTCCTCACGTGTTCAGTATATTGTGCAGTAGCAGCGCTCTCAGGGGTGAACTACAATGAATGAAACTAAGGAGTCAGCAGCAGCAAGGAAAGTTAGAGACTGCTGAGATCCTGTAGGTAGATGGAAGTCTAGCTGTGAGTCAGTCAGCTAGCTGTGACGAGACCCTCACAGTGGCCATTTTCAGAGTACTTCACGTCTATTCTGAGAGAAAATTAACTTCATGGTCCAGATGGATGGCTGTTTTTTGCAGTTTTGTTTTTTTTGCACTTGTCTTTCTTTGTCTTAGAGCTAAAAGTATTACAGGTACAAGTTAAAGGTGTGGCTTAATTGTTTTGAAAACCTGCTTAACGCCAACTGAGGAGGAAATGTAAATTGTACCGCTTAAGACTTCTGTTTTGTAAGATGTGTCAGAAAGGATCGATTATGACTTTGTTGTACTCAAAGACCTTTCTGGTAACTGTGAGCATATGCCCGCTGTGATGTAAACCATTCTTGTTCCAGTTAGCAAAACACTGTTAGTCTTTACTGAAGCTAACAGATGGATGAAGTCATATCGGAAACATCTTTTTCCCATTCAGTGCCATCACGCAACATTAGGCAAGCCTTCTCCAGGTTTGTGGGAGCTTCCAAGAAATTAATTAATACCTTGTTTCGTTAGGGCACATGAATTTTTCATTACTCCTTGAATAATGAATACTTGTTGGATTAATGTCCAAATGGGCTGCCACCTATCTCTCATACTATAGGGTTTCCAGTGGGATTTGAATGCATTACAGTCTATTAATTTATCTTTTTCAAGAGAGGCATTACGATTAGCTGCTCTGCAGCCATTCCATGAAACATAAATATTGCTGTGAGCTTTTTGATTTATAAGCCCCCAGATATATATCTCTTAATGAATGCAACACTAAAGCCTTGCTAAATGTTTAAGGCAAACATTAATCTATAAAGCATAAATCTTTGTTTTGTGGGTCCTCATGATATGAAATTCACATTTTGCATCCATAACTTTACATTGCAAGATGCTTTACTGTCATGGATACAACTCCCTAAGGGGGTTTTTATTGGGAAAAAGTATTGTTGTGTGAGACTGCTTACTAATTCTATAAATGCAATACAAGCTAATGTTTTTTTTCCCCAGTTCGTATTGCTATCAATGAAATAGACTTCATCAAGACACGTGATGAGGATGAGACTGCCAACCTCATCTGGAATGACTCAGCTGTGCAACATGAGAAAATCGCTGAGCTCAGGAACTATCAGGTATCCAAGACTGGCTACTGTGTAAAGCTAGCACATCTCAGTTGGGCTCACAGTGGCCTCAAGGTTAGATAAGAGAGCTTAAATGCTCTTGATAGGGATTTTAGGTCCTGAGGCTTTTCTGATCAATAAAATAAAATAAAAAGAGTTTTAACCTTTAGTTAGCCTAAGTAAAGCCAAAGGCTAAAAAACTATAAATATCAAGCACTCATAGGTGACCCCTTAAAAAAGCTTTAGCTTAAGCTTTGGAATTAAAAAGTTTTGTGGTACTTTTTTTTTGTTTAAATTATATGCATTTAGCTGTCTTTTTCTTTAAAAAACTGAAAGCTAACAATGTTTCCATCAGCTCGAAGAGTAAGGTAAAATATCCTAAGAGATATGGTTAATGAGAAGAAAGGATGTTAGTGATGATAAATACATAACAGCTACAAACAAATAAATAATTTTCTTGTCTCATTTTTAACAAATTTGGGATTAAAACTGAAGATTTCTTGATTTCTTTCAACACTACTAGAGCTGAACAAACCATAAAGCTACTATAATTCATAAAATTTTGCACAAAATTTCTCAATAATTAATAAATGAAGCAACCATAATAATCAGCACTGAAATGTGAGATAATTCAATTTCTTTACCTACTACAAGTAGGTAGGTAGTATTTCTTTACTACCTACCTACTAAAGAAACACTGAAGTTACAGTGTATAACAACAATGCAAACATATAAGTAAGTCAAATTATTTCCAAGGTGTAATACAACATGGATCTATAATCATATTTCATTTTGAGCTAATGAAGTTTAATTGTAAAACTAGTTGCTATTTATTAGGATGATGTATTAAGAATTGAGAAGCACAGATTAACACTAGTTAGTGTAAAAAATGTTCACTAGTGTATAAATAAATGTAAATTCGTAATCTTTTGCAGAGGTGTAGAAGGAAAAGAAAGGGCAGTGCAGGAGGTTTATGAATAATGCAGCTGGTGAAAGAAGTTCAAATTAAAGATTAAGTCAAATAGTAAAACAAAAAAAAACATATATATTTTTTTAATTTAAGTGAAACGAAGCTCTGGAGAGAAGATCCCAAGAAGCTCAGAGAGGCAGTAAATAGGAAATATTGGTGCACTGTACACAGTAGGATGTGGCACAGAGATCGAGAGATTGACAGGTAGACTGACAAGCTGTGAGCAGCAGGAGCCGGTAGGGAACATATCAAATGTCACAAGTGATGCTGATAAGATGAACCTAAACAACAAGGGTTGCTCTGAGTTCCTTGTACTGGTCTGAGAGTGATTTTACCTCTATTCGACCCCTCTGTCCTGCTGAATGAACTCGGCTGCTCTCTCTCAGCATCAAGCATTAGTGATCCATCTTCCAGAGTGCTTATTTGATTAGGCGGGGCACTAATGATCGATTAAATCACAGGCCAGTCAAAAAGAGTATGGCTTCTTAGGATAGGGGCAGCAGAAGTTCAACTAAGTAGACTGAATATTACAAATAGTGTAATAGCTTAACTTGCTGTAATATTGCTAATCTTTTACTGAGAGCTGAGGCTTTGCTGTTATTTTGGTTATTTATTTTATTGGTCCCTCTTGCTGCTGTGTTGTTTCATGAGATAATTTGTCAGAAGAAAAGTAGATTTATATCAACAGTTGGTTTTGATTTCCGCTCGCATGCCATATAGGCTTTTGGCATTGGCATAATTGTGCAATCTCCTCCAAATCCCTGATTATGCCTGTCTCGTTTTTATAATAATCATCCATTCTTTATACACTCACTATTCTTGTTTTTTTGTCTCCCCTTTCTTTCCCTTTTTCTTTTTAATTATTTTCATTTTTCGCTTTAGTGATGTACTGTGAGTTTGCTGTCAAACTTCCGTTTGTATGAGCCTAATTAACGCCCGTGTTCAGGCTCATTTGGTCAAAGAATACAGAAAACTCTGAGTTTTTCCTTTACATCCGCCCCCTTTTCGGCATATTCAAAGCAATTCATTCAACTGTCACCGCAGGAGCCTGTGATGCAGAACCAATTACCTTGGCCCCTCTGAGTTGAGATTGATCTTTTTTTTTTTTGTTTCTTCCCTCCCCAACCTTTAAAGTATATTTAAAAAAAGAAAGAAAAAAAAACATTGTAAGCTAAATAAGGGTTGAGAAAGGTCTCAGCATCACCTTTTTGTTTTGAGTCTGTAATTGGGCATAAATGTCAGAACATTGTAAGCTCACTTCAGGTTGCTGCCTTTAATGTCCTCATTTTTATGAAGGGGTGGGGGTGGAATTGAGTGGCGTAATGGCCCTAACAACATTATTATGTCTGCCTGTCCCTCTGCAGAGAATTAACCATTTCCCTGGCATGGGTGAAATCTGCCGGAAAGACTGCCTTGCAAGAAACATGTCCAAGTAAGTCTTTCTGTCTTTCTTAACACATAAACGTGACTCCTTTAGATCAGTAACAGATGCAGAAAAAACACAAGTACTTTAAAAAGACACAGCTGGGAACTTATAGCACCTCACAATTCAAGAAAAGTAAGCTTGCAATGGTCTGAAGCAAAACATTAATCTTTAATCTAATAAAAAAGAAAGAAATGGAAAACTCGTGATTTTTCAAAAGGCATGAAATTGTGCCTCTCAGAAGAAATTATCCTTATACACTCTCCCTCTTGCTCTTTCCTTTAATTTTTTTTCAGAATGATCAAGTGCCAGCCTCAAGAGTACAGCTTCATACCCAAAACCTGGATCTTCCCTGCTGAGTACACTCAGTTCCAGAACTATGTGAAAGAGCTACGCAGGAAACGCAAGCAGAAGACCTTCATTGTTAAGCCTGCCAATGGCGCTATGGGTCATGGGTATGTCAGAAGCAAGCAAAAGTCCCAGAATAATCTATATACACTGATTATAAGACTAACAGTGGGGGCAAGATTTAAAGGGGAGGAGAGGAAGGAAGGAAAGGAGGAGGAACCAGTAGTAAACTGGAAGAATTTAGTAGTAAACAAATGCAGAACAAGCACAACAGAAATAAGGCTCTAAGAGGTTTGTTTCTCTGGGATGTGGCATGATGGCTGGTACCAGACTGAGCATTAGAGCTGAGAGGGTGTGGTGAATCTCATTGTGGGCTTCATTGTCCTTGATGGTCACTCTTTCCATAAATCAGAGATTATCGCTGCCATTGGGGACACGCACACATATCCACTCCATCCCTGGCAGTTCCTGTACTTCCTTCCCTGAAGGTCTCTGCATGTGATTATTGGATTCTTCTATAAGGCACCATCAGCAGAGACCAGTCAGACTAGAAAATGGACAAAGATGGCTGCTGCAGGGGACTTGATCTCTCAATAGCATCTCTTTAGCAAAAGATGAGGTGGCTGTGGTATCTGAATGCATATTTCATACCTGTAGTCCCATGGGCTGAGAGCAACCTCAGGTTGTGATGTCGCAGTGTCATTATATTGTATATGTTCACCTTCTAGAAGTTGAAATCTTGAAGTAGTTATCCTAAATTTTTTTTCCCAAACTAATTGGTAACAAGGTCTTTTGTTTATACAAAGTCTGCATATGCATTCATGCAGGCAGAGGAAAATTCTAACAATTAGGCTCTCTAATGAAACTTAATGATATTTATTTTGGTTGACATTTCCGCATGAGTACACTATCCTCATATCCACTATCCTGAGTAACCTTTAAGGCAGAAGTTAGTCTTGGTTTTATATTGTTTTTCTACCATTTCAATGTGGGTAAATAGTTGTGAAAAAATGAATGAAAAACGGTATCCATCCCACACAACATTAAAGCTAACTGTGGTCTCAGTTAATTTCTCCACTAGCTTTGTCAAGAAAGCAGAACATTAAATGGTTGGTTGAGCGTGGGAGCTTTGCTTTAAGTGATGGAGACTTTGATATTGATCACAAGGTCCCCTACTTTAAAAAGAGCCAGATGAGCAGGATAATGTTTGGCCATCTAATCTAGTAGGAAAGCCCCCTAGCTTTTGCAGTTGACTGAGAGTAAAGGAGCAGAACCAGAACACCTTGGAGAAATTAAGAAGATCCTTGGGAAAGGAACTTTAGTGTTTTTCCTTTACTGTATAATTCTGACCATTTTAAGTCACTCACAGTGGATGAATTACTATACAAATTTATAATGTAAAAAGTGGTCAGCAACAAATTTCTTAAAGTGTTTCTTGATATAAACTACTTAACATATTCTACTGTTCTTTGGATGAGCAACACAAAATTATTTTGCTCCTAAAAATAGGAGGAATTCAAAACTATATCAGCAAAAGGAAAATAAAACTATATCTGAAGTGGTTTTAAGTGTTGTAAATAATCCTGTTTCATACAATAAAATATAAACTAAAAAGTATACATTTTTTTAACACAAAATATAAACCCCTTTGGAAGAAGATTAAGTGTTCGTTTCAACATTTTTTTCATTGAAAATCTCTATGTATAAAGAAATATTTTCACCAGCACCAATAGGTGGGGATATTGAAGTACAAATAGCTCAGTATGCCTCACCTCTCCCTCTAATTCTCTTTGAATTTGTCCTTTCTGGTATAATGTGAGCATTACTTATAACCCCATGCTGCACTAAGCCCTTATTTATTAAAGAATAAAGGCTGAATTATTGCAATACATTAAGAATATGAAAGATGATGAGTTTAGCTCGACCACTCAATAGCAGGCTGCTCACAAGATTAGATTTTTCTCTCCTCTTTTCTTATGGTGTGACGCGGCAGGAAATTAAGTTATATCTACCCCCTGTAATTTATTTTTCCGACGGCCAACTAAATGAAGTTATTGTTTATGTTTGAGGCCTAGCTTGTTATAAGGGAAACAAAATAAAACCGCGTGCAGAGCGTAAAAAGGCGAGCTCCCCTCCAGTTCCAAATTAAATAGGCAGGGGAGAGTGGGCTGTGATTATCTGACACCCGGCTCATCAATCATGTCGTCTTCTCCTCAGCTACTTCTACTTGACTAACTAACACTGTTAACCCTGTCCTCATCATTCAGCTTGCTGTCTGCCTCATGTGGTCGGTCAAGCCCCAAACAACTTCTTGCTACTTTTTCTTTTACTTGAGTACTGCGATAAGCAGGCCAGTGAAGTCCTCATCTGTAGTAGAAAGGCTACTCACAGGCAGGAGCAAAAGCAGATTGTATGCTAAAGTAGGTCTACAAGTTTCCTCTGACCTATAAGAAGAGGAATGCTGATCCTAATCGTACTTTATGCTTTTCCTCTTGGATTTTTCACAAATAAAGCTTCCTTTGAGGCTTGTCTGCAACATATTTTTGCTTCATTACAGTTAACTGATTAGGTAAATTATTTGGTTGAATTACAACAAGGTAGACAGCACCAGTCCAAGGTTATTATATGCTCCGGCTGTGAATTATGCTGTCCCCTCTGATGTCTTGGTGCGCATTATTTCAATACCTTAAACCATATTTTTTTTAACTATCAAGTGTGTACATCTTGGCCAAATTGTATGTTTGTGTGTTGTGTGCCTCATTGGCTTTTTGTGCACAATTGAGCCCTCCAGGCTGTGCATGTAACCAATTTAGCCTGCGTCTCCCTTAACTATGAGTGATGGTGATATAGGTCAGTTTTTTTGTGCATGGTGGAAGATTGTTTAAAATGATCCTCCACCCTTCTTGCACACATACAAACTCCACTCAAACGCAGACAGGCACACTTTGAGATATTACACCCCCCCCACATCCTTGCACAGCCACATGGATGTCCATAGACTAACACAACTCCGTCTTCAGGCCAGCTTGCAGTGGTCTGCATACTATAAGACCTGAGTGCCAGTGACATGAGACCAAAGCAAATGAATAAGAGTGGAGGTTGAAACGGAGCAGAATGTCTGTTCTTGTTAACATGTGCAACCTTTAAAGGCCCTAACAGACCTTTTGATGCACTATGCCATTCAGACTACGTGGGTTTTAACTGAAAAACTCCCAAAACAAAACAAAACACAATGTTCTCCATATGTTTGCAGAGTATGACTAAGACAGAACATTAATAATATTGTACCTTTTCAGTTATATAAATTTGTTTTTCAACTGTTCTATTTGAATGGAAGATTACCACAGTAACAGCATTTTTGGAAGGTTGTTTTTACTGACAAAGCCAAACGGTTCGTACTTTCCTTTTCATTTCCATATATTTTCACAAAGGCCCTGTTTCCACTGAGCAGTTTGGTCAGTACTGTTTGGAAGTTTTAGAATGGTTTAAAATGGTCTAATTCAGATCAGCGTACCCACTGCAAGTCGGACTGCCACTGGACCTAACCATTAGACCAAATGCCTAGCGTTGTGTCATACTAGCGCGACAACAAAAAACATGATGCTACAAACAACGATGGAGGCCAATCAACAGCTTGTTTTTATTCTGCTTGGCTTTTGGTTCTTTGTACGAACGATACATGCCACATTGTATGACCAGACCATACTGTTGCTTGCAGGCATCTTTTTTCTAATATCTTTCCAACGTCCAACTGACCCATGAACTGAACAGCATTGCTGTGTTTGTTTCACGCTTTTGTCATGGCCGTTGATGTTTTTCTGTCTGCTAATCAATGGATTTTATCATTAGATGCCAGTAGCTCCGCCTTAACTGTACCGTAGCATTTTTCTATGGACCTACAACTTATGGGGGTCCATAAATGGTTTGGTATGGTTCGGTTGTATAGGCCCCTTTTATAGTGTAAACACACAAAAGAGCATACCGGACCGCATCGGCCCGAACTGAACTGCTTAGTGGAAATGAGGCTTAAGGGTTTTAATCTGACCCTTTCACTCCCTTTGACTACATGTTTTTAATGTGAGTGAGAAAATTATTCTGCACATACTAAGGACTTATTTCAATATTCTCTGCAATGATGATGTCTACAGCTTGTATAATTTATAGTTAATATCCCCCAAAAAGCAGTAGGCCAATGTTAACGTTGGTATATGAAGACGGAAAGTATCACCAGAATTGGCAGATGTATCATACCTGAAATATGTCCTCAGCTTTTCCAGATGACTTTGAAATTGAATATTATAATGAAACACATAAAATCAGTATCTTGTTTGCCTCAAATTTTAGCTTCATCATGAATATAAGACAGTGCCAATGTCATTATTCTTATTCATGGTCTGCTATGCTCCCATTTATCATTTTTTTAATTATCTTTTTGTCTTTAGCATGCCATATTTTATTATGCCACTATAATTTCCCCCCCGAGGATTAATAAAGTTTTTGTCGATGTAGGATCTCGCTTATCCGTAACTGTGAGAAGCTGCCAGCCCAGGAGCACTTAATCGTTCAGGAGTACTTGGAGAAGCCCTTCCTCATGGAGGGCTACAAGTTTGACCTGCGCATCTACATCCTGGTCACCTCCTGTGATCCTCTTCGTATTTTCCTTTACAATGATGGCCTGGTACGCATGGGCACAGAGAAGTACCATGCGCCCAGTGAGGCTAACCTGGTGAGTGACAGATAATAACATTATCATTAGTAATCGATGCTGCAGCCTTTATTTGTGCAGCAATTTTAGTGTCAGAAAGGATGTGCTTTCATTTGGAAAAATAAACACAGATAGATACCTTTAAATAGTGAAAGTGTCTTTCTGTGTGTGTGTGTGTTTCTGCCAACAATGCTTAATATCAGAGCAAAGACATACATACGGTTGAAATCATATACAATAGTATGTTTTGTTCTTTGGCCAATTACAGTGGCCACACAGCAACAAAGAATAAAAAGACTGGAAAAAAGTAATCTACAAATGATTATAAAAAGTACACATATTTTTATACACATTTAACTGTGCATAAATGCAGACAGCCTGTCCTTGCATCTCTTCTAATATCAAACCGTTCATATCTGCCTTGAGGTTCTGGAACTGCAGAAGCCCAGACTGTTGCAAATGGGAGGGGTTTGAAACACAGACACATACTAGCAGAGCTTCCTACCAAGCATGATGACTATTTAAAATATGAATGCATGCACACACATACACGCATAGGGCATCCTGGATCCTTCCTACGACACAAGTTGTATTGACTAAGTTGCTGTGTGACACATAATGGAGTGAGTCAGGACATAGAGTTGGAGTTTTAGTCCCACAAATTGACTTCGTAATAGCCATGAGGGACACTGCATAAGGACAAGGATGTATTGTCTTCAAGGGAATGCTGGAGGGATGATATTTAAAGATAAGGATACAACAAGGGTTATACAGTATAATGAATAGTTATTATATCTATTTAAGTACAGTTTATAATAGATTAACAAACACATTTTTTTCTGAGATTAAAAAATAATAATTTCACAGCTGTTTTGTTAATTATGATTAAATAAATATTTTTAAGTTTTGACTGTTGATGAGACAAAGAAGACACCTAAAAATGGAGTCCTATTCTTTTCATAAGTTCTTAAACTTTGCATGTGACTATTGGAATCCATATAAAGGATAATTGAGAATTAATTTATAATTAAAATGTTAATTTCTTGCAGGCTTAATCTCATTGTTTTTGCTGTTAAACTGCCCTGTTTGTATTGCTTTAGTGAAGTTATTTTTACTTCTTATTGTTTAAATATTTATTTGTGGTTGTTTTATGCAATTACTGTACTGAGGATGTATGTGCTGCAAATGAGCACCGAAATTATGAAATAGAGAGAATTATTTCTGCATCGGCAGAATAAATTAAGGAAATAAAGGAGTAGGATGTTTTTTACAAACTAAAAAACTCTTTGCTACAAATTTGATTCGTCATTACTATGATTTCTTTTAAGTTTTCAGAGCTTATTAAAAGATGGTTTATTAATTTACATAAAAAGACCCTTGATCAAGAGGTCCCATTTAATTAAATTTTAATAAGTTTTTTGTGGTTTCCCATCATACGTGAAAATGACAAGGCTTGTTTTGAACATTGCATTTAACACATAGAGTTTCTCACAGATTTTTGTTCTAATTTAGGAGTTATGACTAGATGCATGTAGTACTTCTGGTACCTTTTTTGTCTCCACAGAGCCAGCTCTACATGCATCTGACAAACTATTCAGTCAACAAACACAACGAGAACTTTGAGCGAGACGAGACAGTGGACAAAGGCAGTAAGAGGTCTATCAGTTGGTTCACCGAGTTCCTTCGCATCAATGACTACGACGTGGCCAAGTTCTGGGGAGACATCTCAGTATGTTTGTAGTTTACTCGAACACAGCAAATTTATGCAAACACAGCTACAATCACATTCAGACATATAGTCTTGGATATTTGCTTCTACAAAAGCAAAGGATGGTCAACAAAAACAGTCAACAAATGCAAACATTTGCAAATGTAATCTTGCAGTGTACTCTCATATATACACATGCTGTTTCAACTAACCAACACACAATGCTTTCAGTACACAAGTGGACAGGCTCAGGTTTGATATGATTTGTTATGACAGTGTTTCAGGGAGTTTGTTTAATTCCAGGAAGAGCTTTGTGGAAACATCATTCCTTGAGGGTGATCTTTTCCTGTCTGGCATTACTCTCAGCTCATCCACATACCTTGACCTTGTTCATTTTCTTTCATCATTGTCTGTTTGAAATCTTGTTTTTTTTTTTCAACTTCATTCCTGTCGAGCCCTTTTGTCTTTCCTTTTGTCTCTTAGTTGTTTCTTTTTGACCCATCTTTTCAAGGGTCCGTTCATGTTTGTCTTATTCATCTTTACCTTGATTTTTTGTACATGTTTATTTGGTCCCTCAGTCCTTGTTTTCTGCTTTGTCTGCTTTCATGCTGAACTTAAGTATAAAATGACATAGGTTGTTACCTTTTTCTGGAGGTGAATTTAATTTCTTTTCTAAATCAGCTTTATACTTTTCCTCATAATCATGTCTTAAATGCTTTACCAGTTGGTCCAAGTGAAGAGAAATGCTTCTTTGCATTTTTTTTCTTTTTCTTTGGACAATCAAAATAAGAATGAATGTTTTATTTTAACAATTGGTTGATATAAGAAATAATAATATAGTATATAATATTGTAATAGTAGTCAAATAGTCACAATTTGAAACCGCAATGAGATGTTAAAAACTTTATTTTAGCATACCCTAAACCAAGTGGTACAGATAGCTCCGGCAGGTTTAATTCCACAAATATTTAATAAGATTCATTATAGTTACGGAACAATTTCTTCACTTAAAGGTAAAACAGGCAGTTAAAGGGTTAAGTATTTCATGTAATCTGTCCTTGTACTCCAAAAATTTCCTATTTTTTAATATTCATTCATAATATTCATTTAGCCCGTTACCTTGCCCGTTACTCAGCCATGACATGCAGTGTCTTTTTCACTCAGTCACCATTTTATTCCCACACTTTCCTAAGTTGCACCACTTACAGTGGGTGCTGCTGCCTGTCAATTCACATCCACACACAACTCTGCTCAGTCCCCTCTTCTCTTTTCATCTCCTCTTACATTTTGTTTCTGTTCCGACCTTGAAGACTGACCATACTCTTGCTGCCAATGGCAATCGAGAGTCAAAGTTTGTTTGCCAATATATTGTCCATGAGGGTTAAGAACATTGTGCTTAATTATTTTTTTCATGCGGAACACTGACCTCCCTTTCATGTTGAAGTGTATTGATGTGCTGAGTGGGGTCAAGGTTTGAGCAGCAAAGCTGCAGCTTTTTAATGTTGGTGTGAATTTGTCAGCAGGGTCTGACTACTAATATGCAAGGTAAGATTTTTTTAATTTGCTAAAACACACACACACACACACACAAGTATGCCAAATACTCAGAAATTTATTCAAGTATTCAGAAATAACAAAGGTTTTATGAATTTTTTTTTTACCAGATTCTTATTAATTCTTACAAATATATTGCTATTGAAAGGATAATAAATCACAAATTCTCTGGAGATTTTGGTATTCTCCATGATCTCCATTTTTTTTTAGACTTTTTAATTTATTATTCTTTAATATTTTAATTTGAAATATTCAGTCCTACTAGTTCTAATATTTTTTCAACGATTCTTTCTTGTTGTTTGAACATATTAATTTATTTCATGAGGAGGGCTTTTAAGATCGAAATTAAATACTAAAATTTTCAAAATTATTTTGTTAATTATTTGAAGGCACGAAATTGGGTAACAAATTTAAAATGCTACACAAATTAGACAATAATCTTTTAGGGAAAACAGCATGGTGGTAAGTTGGTGGGAAAAGCGGGGATACAAACAACGTTATAAAAAAAAAGTTATAAATAAATATAAAAACAAATTCTAGAGGGTTAAAGAACAAGTATATTACAGAAACACAGGCTAACATCCACAAACACGGGGTGCTTGGAAGTAGCCACTGCTGGGGGCTCAGGATAAGGAGAGAGGTGACGTGGGCAAGGACAAAGAACACACACACACACACAAACCAGCTAGTACTAGGGACTTTAGGCAAAGATGTGGGAGGGGGACCAAGTGTTTGTGCTGAGAAGCCTGTGGGTCAGACTGGTAGATGGATTGACATATAGATGGAGGTGTTTGAGTAACACACAGAGTGGAAAAGGAAGGGAGGGGTTCAGCCTTATCAGGCGAAGGCCAGACCACCAAACCCCCTCTCCTGCACCCAGCAGTCCGAGTGGACTGGGCAAAACTGCAGGCCAGCAGCACAGCGTGGGGCTTGCCTGGTGAGGGAAAGCTTTGTGCTGAGTGTGCTTGTGTGTCAGAGTGAGCATGTTTACCACAGCTGCACAGTGGGGTAGACTGGTAGGTAGCAGCCAGCAAACATACATGCAGACAAAAATGCGCACAGGTTGGAGACCACTAGCAACACAGATAAGCCATTACCAGCACTAGTAAAAGCCCATGCGTGAGGTTAATTTGAAATACTCTGTGTAGGTAACAGTTGGAGATTCACTTCTATTATTAACATGACAGAGAAAAACACCAGAACTCTAAATTAACCAATGTTTATGTATTGATTTAGGCCCTGACTCTGTGGAGAATGTATGTTGCAGGGATGAGTATGTGGTGTGATCGCTTCATTATCAATTTAAGTCTGAAAGTATCATTTGTCTGTAGCTGCAAACTGCAGTGAAGAAGATAGATTTTTAATCATAATCTAAGGAAAAAAACAAAACTTCAGTTTCTTTAATACAGGCAAAATTCAATAAATATCATATGTACGATCATGTTTACTTTCCCGGTTCAGTTGGGTGATTCTTTTTTGTGTATTTGTTTGTGCGTTCGCCTTTGCCAGGAGCTGGTGGTGAAAACACTGATAGTGGCCGAGCCCCACGTGCTGCACGCCTACCGCATGTGCCGCCCTGGCCAGCCACCAGGGAGCGACAGTGTCTGCTTTGAGTTGCTGGGCTTTGACATCATCCTGGACCGCAAACTGAAACCCTGGCTACTGGAGGTACAAGTCTGAATCTTTTTGTCTGTTTATGTCTTTTCCTTGCTACTTGCTATTTCTACTGTTTTAGTTGGGAAAAATAAACTTTTGACTACTACTTTAAAGACTTTGCTTGATAATTTGGAATGTTTGAGTTCTAAGTTATTCCTTTTATAAGTTTTCTTTTTGTTTTGTTTTGTTCTTTTTTCAGTGTAGTAACATTTTATTATAACATTTCTACTTTTATGTTCAACTTGCCTTTGCTGCCACTGAAGTGACAGCAGCTGTAAAACTGAAATAATGTGAATAAGCAGTTGTGAAGGAAACATTAGCACACATTCACAGAAATCCTTAACACACACCGATTTTACTTTTATATCCTTGTCCATACACGCAAAACACCCACACAGTGTCTATGCACCTCCTATTACAGGTATCCATGTAAGATGAAAGTTAAGCATGCACATACAATTTCGTACAAATAAAAACATACAAAGATGCATGCATATAGCAGTATGTAACAAAGGCAAAGGCTCATGCACATGTAAACAATGAAAAGGTAGGCCAGAATGGCGGGATGACTAACAAGAAAGCACCAACCATTGTCAGTTTTTCAAGTCTCAGTCATTCCCAAAATGGACTGAAATCCACTCCAGGATTTCTGTCCCACCATTGTGATGTCAGCCAGTCAGTTAAAGTGTGACCTAAATCCTTTAACTCAAAGTGGCTGCATCCCCGCCCCCTTCCCACAAACTGACTCAAAGATGAGAAATGCTGCAGGAATAATAGTTTGTTTTCCTCATCATGCCAACCCAAAATAACATTTTCCAATACTCAGATTTGGAAAAAGTACTACACTTGAAAGTGTTTTTTTTTTTTTAAACATTCTTTATCATTGTAGAAATAGAGTATTATGATTACTTTATCTGTTGTTTCTTTCTGTATAGCAGATCTGTTATAGTTTTAAACACAATTATGAACAAAGGAGAGCAAAAGGATGGAGCTCGTTTTGGCTGTTGGTGCACTGTGACCGTATGCGTGTGTGAGTGTGTGTTTAAATGTGTATGACACATAGCAAACAGCCGTGAATGCAGTTGTTCCACTTCAGCGGTAATGATCCCCCCTGTGCTACTAGCAGCTCTCTATAACTCATCAATTAACATCCATTGTGCACATGCACGCACACGTACACATACTCACAACCCTCCTTCTCTTTCAAGCAACACTAACAGCGACAATCATTTATTTCCAAAATTCAACTGATTAGTCAGGGTATAGTTGCAAACGTAGACAACAGCTCAAAAATCCTCGCTGCGCACGCTGTCAAGCCTGAAAATAACTTTATTACCTCGTCTTAGCCCGTTAGCGTTGATTTCTATCCTGCAGGAATACAACACACAAGCAGGCCCAGAGGCTCAGTGCCACAAATGAAACCCTATGGCAAGCCCTTAGGTCTAAATTAAATTTCTTTACACACATTATTTTGCAACATTTTGTTGTAACCTGAATCTATTTCTCACCATTTCACCATTTTTTTTATTTTTTTTTTGTTTCCTCTGAGTCCCTACAAAACAGTAAAAACTGTGTCAGGAGTTGTAACACAATCTAGGCCTCACAGGTTTGTTTTGAATTTGTGGACTCCACCGCTCTGGTTTCCTTATTGATGTCAGAGTGAATTACATGTGCCACGCCTCGTTGGGGGCTTTACCCAGACTGCTGTTCCGACAATGTCCTCTCTTACTCTTAAAGACGTCAAAGTTGGTTGTTGGACAAGCAAACTTGCAGCCAGGAAATGAAAGTTCAACCTGTGTAGACTCAAAGCCAGTCAGATACCTGAAAGCTAGATGGTATCATATACAAGAAACTGTCAAATGACATTAGTTGTGTCCTTTGCTTTTGTGTTTTTGTCATCTGTCTACTGAGTGTATTTAGGAGGATGGGTTGAAATAAGAAACATAGCCTTTCACATCCGCTAGTTATACCCCTTTTTTTGGGACTATATATTCAAAATAATATAACTCCAAACTCCTGTTATTAGAGGACAAATTCTCTTTCAGCCTGTCACTGTACGAAAACCATCTGTGACAGATATGATCCAGCAGCTCTTTGTTGTAAGCACAAAAAGAAATCACTGCAAATATACTGATAACAGACACACATACTCTGGAGAAAGCAACCCACAGACCACCACACACCTGCTAAATAGCTTGTCACAAGGGTGAAAACAGAGAAGACAAGAGGGATGGCTCTCAATCCAAGGCCGGGCATCAAACAGGCGCATTGTGCTCAAAGCAAGTATCGAAAGGGGAGACGAGAAGGGAAAAAGAGAGAGCCAGGCTTTTGTGTGATCCTTATCTTAATTCCGTGGAGTTTTCAACACAAGTTTTACCTCCGATTGACATTCAAAACATCAGCATTACATGGGCAGACACACATACACACACACACACTTGCTCAAATGGCGTAATCCGAGACGTTCACTTTCATTAAACAGGCCCAGACAGCATCTGTGTCTCGTATAGGAAAGGCGTTTCATTGAGCCGTGATTTTCACACACACACATTTAAACACACGAACACTCTGATGCACACACATGCATACAATCTGCTTAGACTGTAGTTTCTTTTGTCAGAGCCAAGGTTTTTGCTTTAAGAGATTCATTGAGTATTTTCTTTGTCTTTTGAAAGCAAAATTAAAAAAGCTGAGAAAACATAATCAATGCACATTTATTCAGCTCAGCTGGGGTACCGCCTCATGACAGGCTCCGCTTATAAATTCTGCATGCACATAGCTGTGCCTTAAAATTGGGATGCATGGGTCAAAGAGAACGGCACACATTGCCAAATCCAGAATGAGCCACAAGGAGTGCATCTACTCAATAGCAAAATATAGCAATGGGACAGCATTATCACTCCCCAACTCCCCAGTATTAGCATCCCCCAACTCTCCCCCCTTATCCAGGGCCCATGTGCTGTAAGCCGGCATGACAAATGGTGTCAACTTTGGTGAGGAAGATGAAAAAAATATTAGAAGTTCAGAGGGGGATGGTAGAGGAGCGCTGAACGTAGACACATATACACACACACACACACACACACACACACACACACACACACACACACACACACACACACACACACACACA
>JBAMHW010000016.1:15952618-15965588 GCA_037177495.1 Rhadinocentrus ornatus | reverse complement strand
CACACACACACACACACACACACACACACACACACACACACACACACACACACACACACACACACACACACACACTCCTGCTTATATTTAAAGAGAATCCAACAAAGAGCCAAATTTGTTGTTCTCATGAGGTCCTTACAGGTATCCATGAACCCAGACATAAGGACTGGTGGATTGAGGGTTAGTCTCATTACAAGCGCTGCATCATCCCATCTTTTTTTTTTCTTTTTTTTTTTTTCTTGTTGTTTCCCTACATGAGGCATAAAAAAGCTCCAGCTGGTCAACTCTAAATAACAGGCAAGTGTTTGTAGTGAGCACGAATAATTAGAAACCTGCCTGGTCCTTGCAAAGCCGTCTCTCTAGTGACGAGACTCCCGGCAGTGTAAAGGCTGGTTAGCCTGCTTGTTAGGGCTGCGTTCACCGTGTGAGGGTGAGCCTGCATGTGTGTATAAATGAATATGAGTTAGCATTTGTGATTCTAAAACTGATTTGTGTTGTGTCTAGCATCTGGTAGTGCACATGTGTTTGCCTGCACGGTAAACATGGATCATGAGAGACCCGTCGTAGGTTGTTTCTGTGTAAACGTGTCAACTCCCTGTCTCTTTGTGTGTGTATCTGGATGTCTGGTCTTAGTCCCTCCGGGAAAAGCCCTCTGTAATGTGTGTGTGGTTGGCCGTCCTCCAGCCCACAGCCCATCTCTTTATCCACTCACAGAGGCTGAGAGAAATTCTACTTTAACCAAACAAACAGACAAATCAGGAAGCATCAAAATAAAAAGATAAAGAAACAAATAAAACATGTTTGACAACTTTCATGGTGTCTTACGTGTCTTTGTTCAGGATTGAGATACCGCCACATAACATTGCTTAGGCAGCTTGATTATTAGATTGTAGGACTAAACTACCATCTCCTCCTCCATCTCTTGTACTCTTTCCCCCCTTCTCCATGCAGAGTGATTGGCAGCTAATGAGGCGGGCATAGTTAGTTCAAAGTTCTGTGTTATTGGTTTGTTTGTGTCTCCAAGTGTGTGTGAGTGTGTGTGTGTGTGTGTGTGTGATAACAGGCATCACGACAACAGACTGCAGTTGGACATGCTTCCCCAAGGGCAGTGATTCTTCCCCCCTTCCTGCAACTTTTCCTTCTCTTTGTGCTCTACCGCCAATTGTTTCAAGATGAGTTTGGTTTGGCTGTCTATCGTTCAGAGCCAACATAATCCAGACTTTCTTTTCTTTTGAGTGTGTGTTTGTGGTGGGAGAGGTATTTGTGGTCAGTAATCTGCATTGGCAACTGTAAACAGATGCCATGACACACACTAACAAACACAACAGGGATAGTTTCACTCTTCCCTGTCTTTCAACATGCACATCAAGGAGTTTCAAAATTTTCAAAATCAAAAGAAAATCAAAAGAAAATTTTATGTTCCTTTATATTTTCACGATAGTGTAAAAAACGTAGACATTTAAAGTATAAATATTTGCTACCAAGCTACTCAGCTTTTCACACGTTTCTTCAGGAACTTTGGGAGGAATTTAACCCTTTAAACAGCCAAGTCAAACATTTTCTGGTAATTAGAGATTTAAAAAAGGAATTTATATACTACTTATCCTTTACAAATAATTTTCATCTCCAACATGATTGAATCTTCCCAGGTGAAAAATAAGGAGAAGAGAAATAATACAGTTTAACATACTAATATTCTTTTGGAGTCTCTCCTGCCCCTCTCCACCTTGCATTCTTCTCTTGGCTTTGATTAATCTTAAGCACTTTGCGGGATTCATTCTTGTTTGAATGTACATTGAAATCTTGGTAACCTCTGAGGGGGTGTCTTTCTGCTTGTGAACCCTAGGTGGCAGTAGTGACCTATGAGCCATTCCGGCTTATATGAGGTTTATTAAAGAATAATTAGAATGATGTATGGGACTGTCTGTCTCTATTCACATCCATTTTCCCCCAACATGACTATTTCATGGAATAAGTATCAAATTAGGAGAGCACAGGCTTTGTATGTGTGGCAGCTGAAAACATACCCCAACATTTAGTAATTTATCATCAGACATGTATGGCAGTAAGTGACCGTGTGTGTGTCTTTTGTGTCTGTGTGTATATGATTAAAAAGGGGAGGTATAGATTGCACATTTATTAAGTGAGACACAGACATGTACTATGTCTGTTTAAGGGTTAGAGAGACTTAAAACTTATGGAATATTTTGCATGTTTATGATTGACAGTTTCGGATTACAAATGTTTTATTTTTTATTCTTCTTTGAAGCCAAAGAAGAATAAAATTGGTGTCTAGTTGTGTGTTACTGCTTTATGATTTCTGCTCATAACCTTTCTGAGCACCTTCAAAGCACCTTTTGTGTCTGTCCAATTTAATCTCTGTGTATCTTCAAAAACCAAGTCCTCCTGTTCCCTGCCTTCCAGCCCGGCTGGTCAAGCAGAGCATCAGCCTGCTCACTCCCAAGACCTTTACCAGCAGCTCAACACACTCATCTAGAGTTTCCCTGAGTCTGAGTAGACCACATAAAACGCCACAAACAGAACAGAATGGTGATTGATAAGACGGCTGAAACAAGAGAGCGACTTAACAGGGCGTCCAGCTGTCTGTCTTTCTGTCGCTCTGCTACTCATGCTTGCTGTCTCTCTCCCTCTCTGCCTCCCTTTCTCATTCCACCATTGTGCAGCAACAAACACTCCATTCTGACAGCGGCTGAACTGTGCCGATACCCTCGAGTGTGCGGGGCAAAATGGGAGGCTTGTCAAAGCAGTGGTTGTTTACCCTCTGCCTGGAATAATAAGAGAGGGTCGTTTTTTTCTGTACTGATTAATCATGAGCAGCCCTTGTGCTTATTTTAAGGTGTATTCCAGACACAGAATAAATGTCAATGCGGGGAAGCAATTTGTTGTGGAAACAAAGCAGCTGATTGTTTGTGCTCCAGTTTTGTTGCAGTATTATTAAGGTTTATATGGCACAAGGGAAGCCACAGGTACCAACTTCTTAATGCCCATTACACATTGATGGCCATTGTAATTTATTTATTTTTAAAAATAGATTTAACTTTTCATTGAGATGATAACAATAAATGCTATGACGGAATTAAAACCTGAGTTATTTACATACAATAGTTAATGTGTGATATTATATTGTGTGGATGTGAAGAATGGCTTATGTTAGTCTGACTGTGATAGTTTGAGTTTGTTGTTTGGCCATTATTTACTTATTACCTGTCCTCAGGAAATACACTTAGTTCTCAGATGTGCTAGTGGGCCAAATCTTATTAGACAGACCCTGCATCCAAAACCAGAGGCTTTTTCTTTTGGAAATTAATAGACTATATCAAATTTAATAATCCATTTAAATTTGTTGTTTGTGTCTCCCCTCATCTGTTTGTACTTTGCCTGCAGTAAAGATCAGTAGATGCACTTTTCTTTTACAGCTGCTTTCATAAACAATTGGTGGTTACTTTTGCATCACTATCACTCATCTCCAGGAGCAGGAAATAAAACCTTTACATGTCCTGTTTAAATGTTTTAATGTTATGGAGCTCACACTTTGATCTTTGTGTATTTAGTTGGGTGATTTGGTCAAGATAAATGTGTCCTTTAAAAAATTAAAGACTCATATTAGCATTCTGCTTTTTGAGCAAGTGATATTTTTGGCTACACTGATGCGATGCTGAACGAAATCAAAGAATGCGTAAAAAAAAGATTGAATCTTGTCATCTGAAATTTTTATTGAATGTGTCTTGGTGCAACCAAGAGTTCTTTTAAACCCCTGCCAGAGTCACTTAAGAAAATCAGAGTGGGTTTTTTTTTGAGCCTGCAGGGGTTCATTAGGAACAGACTGGTCCAACTTCCTCTGCCAGGGAGGAAAAGGAGAACACAGAAACATGAAGGGAGAAATGAAGGGAGGTAATGACCAGTGAATCAGGGATGGCAAATGGAAAGGTGGGTGAAGGAGGGTCGGGTCAGTGGTGACCATTTAGAAACATTGGGAAAGATAGTTAAAAATGTTGTGGAGATAGAAATGATACAGGAGAAGAGGACTGTGGTATGCAGAGAATAGAAAGAAATGAAAAAAAAAATTGAGGGAGAGCGGAGGGACAGTGAGTGCCGCGGTGCCAGTCTATCCTGTGACAGCTTGACAACACAAATCAAACTAAGAAATGAAGACAAGTAACGAGACAGCCGCCACCAGGATCACTGCCAGTCTGCCTGTTACCTATGGGCTGCGGCACTCTAAAGTCCTACTCTTTTCATTCTGGCTGTCACACCGGGGAGTGCTCTAAATGAAAACAGACCTCTTCCCTTTTTTTTTCCTTTTGTAGTGTTTGAGCTAAGATACTGTAGGACGAAGCAGAGCTCTGTCCTCCTCAACGTACAGCGGGATTGTATACTTCTTTCCCTTGAATGAAAGAGTTGGATAGGGTCTCTATTTTCCTTTTTGTGCAGGAATACATTCATCACCCACCTACTGATAAATGGTTGCTGTATACAAAAAACACACACTTGAGT
The DNA here is from genome assembly GCA_037177495.1 of Rhadinocentrus ornatus. Lineage (NCBI taxonomy): Eukaryota > Metazoa > Chordata > Actinopteri > Atheriniformes > Melanotaeniidae > Rhadinocentrus > Rhadinocentrus ornatus. The sequence continues at coordinate 15,961,073 of JBAMHW010000016.1, read as the reverse complement.
GCACAAAGGCACGTCCATACAAACCCACTTTGTACTGGTGAAGATTTAGTAGCTCACCTGTGGCTGTGACAGCCCAACAAGCCCTGGAAAGGTTATTTAGATACTTCACAGACAACTCCAGTTCAGAATAAGGTTTCTTAAGCTTGTATGCTCTCATTCACTCATGCCCTGTACACACAGCTACACGCATTTAAACATGAAAGCTTCCTTGTAGCGCCATATTCACATGCTTTTTAGGTGCTTGAGGTTCAGATTTGTAGCTGAGGGTTAATTTGTGTGAAGGCTTGGATGGTGAAGGCAGCTGTACTGGTTTTCTTCAGCCTGCCTAGAATATTTCCCCTCCTGCTTCTCCTTTTTTTTTTCTAACTGTTGACTTATGATCCTAATGGACACTCTTTTCAGTAGTAACCTCTCTTTTTGGGCTTCATGCCCCATGGCTGGCAACATAGTCAACATTCTGGCTCGCTCAGTTCCTGGGAGTCTGGCTGTGATGTAAATATTATCTTACATCGCTGTTCCCAAATGTGCCACACTGCAGTGAGCACATTTGTGTCTGGATTAGCGTTGGCTAGTTCACAGAAAGGAGTGAAAGAGAGAGGTGGGGATGGGGTTACTAAGAGCTACCCCTGCAGGCCTGCATATATCTGTAAAAGAAAAAAAAAGGAATATTTGTGCTCTTTTTCTTTGGAGAATAACCTTTTTGGTTTTAAATGGTTTGATGTCATATAAGAGTTTTTAACTTGTCTGCCTCTTTCAACATTTTACACTTATACTCTTATATGGTTGATAGAATGAATCAATTACACACACAGGCACCTCTGATCATTTGTGATTTAACTGTATTCAATGGTTTTCATTTAAGAAACAAACATACTGTAAGGGCAAGTCAAGTATTTCTGACACATATACTCATTCTGACTGCAGGTTAGGGCTGCTGGGAAGATTGGATTTCTTGCTAGACTTCCACAACTATTTGCCTTCATTGAAATTTGTAAAACAGATGTGTTTAGTTTGTAGCTTTTGTTGGTGTTCATAAATGTATTATTTTAGGATTATATGTAAAATGTAATAAAATGCTTATTAATCTGGAGATCTGTACACATGACTGTGTTAGGGTGAGTTACATATTATTCTTACACACTAAAAGGTTTGTCTAGAAGAAGTAAGCTAGTTATTGGCAATAATCTTACTGCATATATCTTTTTTTGTTATGAGTATCAACAAGGGGAAAAAATCCTCTTTGCATTATGCTTCCACGCACAGGTACCTCAGTGGATTATGTTTTTTTGTTATTTATTTATTTTGCATATTGTGTTTGGCTTCTGCATTTTTTATTTATTTTTTTGCTATTGGGCGAGGTTCTGTCTTGTGATTTGTATACACCCTTAAGCGAGTTATCCCTTTGTGCCCCTAAGCATTTGTAATTCTGACATATACTCACAAAAACTCATTCAACAAATACATCATTATTAAGCTATTGAAGTTCAAATAATATAAAACCACCCACCCATGCTATTGTTCTCACATAAAAAAAAAATAAAAAAAAATGGGTGGTTTAAACATTTTTGGAAGATGCCAGGAGGAGACTTGACTTATCTGAACAATCAAGGTTTATCAACCCAAGCCAGCCTTTGTGGGCATCTGTTGCATTGTCTTTTGAAGTCACCTCATAGGAAGATACCATTCCAATCACTGTTGCAAGTTCTTTCTTTGTTTGTCCTTTTGTTGTCTGACATAAGCTATTTCTCACCATGGGATTGAGACATAAAGGAACCTAACAAAGAAAAAGAGAATTGATTTGTTGCGTCAGGTATAATAACTGATATTTGAATACTTGGCCCTGGTGCTTGGATTTCTTCCATTGAAAAAAGGTAAGCTGCTCTTTAATTATTATCTAGATTATACCAGCTTTTGTACTTCAAATCACAGGTGACTTATTTCTTTTTTTGCTCAGCTGAATCTCCCTGAGCGTGTTTGATTGTATTTGATGGAACTGAGCTGAGCGTGGTTATTCTCCGATGCTCACAAACATGACATAGGAGGCCGTGTTGTAATCTTTATACTGTAGTGAGCATACTTAGGTTATCAAGTCTTGGTCCAGGGTCACTTATTTATTTTACACAGATTGTTCTTTTTCATGCACCAACATATATGCCAAATGGGGTTTATGCCCAGGTAAAGTCGCAAAGAGCCTCTAAAAAAAAGAAGAGAGAAAGACAAAAATCTTCCATCTCCATCGCACATATTCTATTAACTCTATCTCTTTTTTTTTGGCAAACTGTCCTGTAATGCTTAGTATTTCACATTTCTGAATTTAGAAGGAAAAATAAAGTTTATTCTTCGAATGTCTCTCTTCTCTTTCTTCTACAGATCAATCGAGCTCCGAGCTTTGGGACCGATCAGAAGATTGATTACGATGTGAAGAAAGGGGTGCTTCTCAATGCTCTCAAACTCCTAAACATTCGGTACTGTTGTCCACCTTACACTTAAATGCATGCAGACAGATGCACACAAATTGTACCGAGGGGCCCATTAGGTTGGTGTGCTGAAGCATGTGAAGCTCAAGTCACACCTTTTATTTCTACAGTGCTCTAAATGTTTAAAGATTACAATCAATTCTCTCAGTTTTCCCTTAAAACTTCAAAATTACTTTGATGCATGGTGCAGTTCAGCCCTGATCTTGTTTTGGTTTTAAACTAATGAGACAGTAGTAATAATGTGAACATAACAGAGGGTTTGAGCTTTGAACACATAAATTATTGTCCTTGTAAATTTGTGTCGGTGTCATATAATGACCAAGGTACAAAGCTATGCTTCTGCTGCATGCTTTGTGCACCCTTCAATCACATATGCTGTGAATGTGTGAGTTTGTATGTCATTTTTATCTGTGCTCTACATGCTTTATGTTTGTTTTTCACTTCTTCCTTGCTCAGTGGGTGTATTTTTTTGCCTGTTTTGCTTACGCGTACTGCTTTTTTGTGTAATATATTTCTGTATATAGAGTTCTTTTGTGTGTGTGTGTGTACGCATGTGGACTTGCTGGCATGCTTTTCTGTCCCCAGGCTACAGTGGCTCTGTTCACTGATTGATCATTGTACACCAGACCTCTGGATCTCTGCTCTCTTTTTTGCTTCCTTTCAGCTTGTCCTCCTCTTACTGCCCTAAATATAGTGTTAAGTCTGCTTGCTACACACAAACACAACGCATACACATTACTAAACAAAAACGCACATTTACAATGGATCAATTACATGCAGCACTGTAGATCTACTTTGACCAAATGTGGTGCAGGGTGCAGGCAGCCCACATAAAAACTGACCCGCCTGGCTTCCGCTGGCACAAACAAATCTGTTATCAAAATGATTTGTTGCATGGCTGATGTTTACATTGTTTCCACAGATTAAAAGGGGAGATATATCTGTTATTTCATTCATGACAAATAAATTGTAGGAGGTCTTGAAAGGCAGCAGGAAGCCCTTTCCACAGGAAAAACTGCTTATGTTTTTGGAGTAAATGAGGGTTGTACTTTGCTTACTTTTTCCTTATATAGTAACGACTTTACCTCCTCAAAGGAAGGAGTTAGTGGTGCGTAGAGGTAGGGTTGGCTCTGGAGTCTGCTCACAACCAACTGTATCAAATGGGATCAATTTAGACCCACCCGGGCATGGACATTGATAAACCTCAGCCCCCCTACAGCACTCAATATCCAATTTAAAGGGCCAGCGACTGACTAAAATGAATTGCCCTTTCTCCAGACTATAGAAGCCAGTTTGTTCAGATAAGTCTGGTTATGTTCATCCCAGTGTTGTTTGTGTTTGGACTTAATTTTGTCATTGTATTGTTGAATGTTTTGCAAAGGATTTCTTTTTTAATACTTTAGTTATATGATGATAAAATTCACATGAGTGCATCAGCTAAAGTTAAGCTCTAAAGCTGCCTAATGCTCTTAAAGTTCACAACCTTTTGAACAAAAGCTCTTTTCTTTTTTGGATATTTGTATCTTTTGAGTAGTATTTAGATGTAATATTTCCATGTTAACAAACAACTGCTTAATGAATTAAAAAGAAAAAAAAATCAGCAATTAAAACAATGTGGTTTTTCTTCATATTTTATGTTGATCCAGGGCCAGTGATAAGAAACGCAACCTGGCTCAACAAAAGGCAGAGGCTCAGAGACGGTTGTATGGACATGGCTCCATGAAGAAACTTTCAGCAGCTTCCTCAGACTGGGAGAAACAACGTCACACACTGGAACGAAGGAAAGAAGAGCTGGTAAGGCACAAGAAAATAAAAACATTCCTAAGTAACTTTCCTGAATAGATATGTGCTGGGATTGTGTTCTGCCTTCACACAGTTACATACTGTCGCTCCGGAGACGTCTTGAGTGAAACCACAAGTGCTGACCACCGACCTACTGCAGTGTAGCATCTGTGATGCTAAGCTCCTGTACTATGCGGTGCTTCTTTACTGTGGTCAAGAGAGTCGAGAGCGATGCTCTTTCATATTCCCACCCAGATATTCAAAACCTGCCTGGGGATTAAAACAATGGCTATGCAGTCATGATCCATGATAATGAGCCACCAGATACCTTTAAAGCTTTGTAGGCCACACTGAGATGCATAACCCAGTTTGGCTGCAGATTTTCAGCTGTGGATTCTGAGCTAAATGTGTTCCCCACATGTTAAATATGACAATAAAAACAATTGGTTATAAATGATCAAAAACATTGTAAATACAGGTTGCCACATTTTAAAAAGAGCCCCCTATGCAGACGTCTAACCGTATGTCACATCACACCCCTGGTATAATATGTGACTTAAGTCCATAAACAAGCCAGCCAGAGGATTTTAATCCCAGATAACGAGAGGTTCAGCAGTTGGGTTTTATATAATACTAGAGATATGTATAACATATAAATGTTTATAATAATACCAGAGATGGCACAATGTGAAATTTATTGGCAGGAGGTTTGGGAACAGAGTTTTAAAATCCAACAGGAATACAACATTTTGCACAACTTAATATCAGTTGTGCATTTGGGGAGGTGGTAGACTCCATGTCTGAAAGGCTCCTAGTGTGAAAAGAAACAGTGTGTGGTTGTGCTACATTCTGGTATTTCAGTGAGAATGTAGCACAGCCACATCTGATGGAAACAAAGGGTCAGACTTAAAGTTGGAAAAAGGCTGTATGGGGAAATTGTTCAACTATTTTAGAATAGAACTTTTCTAAGTAATATTGCAAAGGATTTGGAGATTTCATCATCTATAGTGCAAAATATCATTAAAAGATTCAAAGAATTTGGAGAAATCTCGACACATGGGACAAGATCTGACCAGTACTGATCCTTGGGCTCTCAGGCAAGCACAGCATTAAAAACAGATGTGACTCTGAAGCAGAAATCTCTTCTTTGGCTCAGAAACACGTCTCAGAACTGTTGTCAGTGTAAAGAGTCTGTTGCTGCATGTTAAAAGTGAGCCATGCAAAGGAAGCCTTCCTGGACCTGAACTCCAAGATGAATTAAAGTGAGAGAGTGACAAATCAAAATTTTAGATTATTTTTTTTCAATACCATGGACATTCATCCTCCAGGCAAAATAGGAGCGGTACCATCTGGCTGTTTTCATCAGAGTTCAACCAGCATGGCGGCCTCAAAACGTTGAACAGCTGAAATCCTACATCAAGGATGAGTGTGAAAACATTTTTCTTTGTAAAACTACAGCAAGTGCTCTCTTTAGTTTGTACATGTTTAAAAAGTGTTTACAGAATACATGAAAAATCAATGCAACATAGTGTGGAAATGCATTTGTCCCAACTTCTTTAAAACTAAGCTAGCATCAAACTAAAAATGCACAAATGTAGGTTTTTCTAAGTAACATTTTTGTTAACAGTGTGTTGTCTTTGTAAAATCTTCTATTGAATGTAGGGTTGAAAAGATTGCTATGCATACCAACTTTTATGAAAACTGGGTTTATAAAAAAGACATAGCAAATTTGCTGCTGTAAACAAACAATACACTAGTGTGATGTAGACTTTAAAGATAAGCTGAAGTCTAAAACAGGAAGAAATTTAGAAAGAGTAGAAGAAAGATTTGTTTAATTTACTTCTTACTCCATTTCAAAAGAGTCTTAAGTTTTCTGGGGCATGTATACCCTTTAATTATTTTCTCTTTGAAATGAAGAAGCAGGGGGAGCTTTTCTCACTTATATGGTTAAAAGTGGCAGCCACAAGTGCTTTAATGTCTCCCACCCTCTTTGATTAGCCTTTTGATAGCCACGGCAGCAATCAGTGGGAATAAGGAACGAAGGCGCAGAGGTACTTTTTTTTAAGAAGGCCACTACCTCATTGCTGAGTGCTGTTTTGGCTGAAGAGTGAGATCAGGTTCTCCGTGATATTGCAGTGTTACAAGCAAAGTGGTCCCCTCCTGATTACTTTATGGCAAATTGGCCAATCGAGACCCGCGATTACACCTTTGTAATAAACTAATGAGAGAGTAAAACTGAGACATTATGAGTCACTGATGAGTGAAACTTTTTTCTTTATTTGAAAAAAGTATGCCTTTTCTCCCATTTGTCTTTTTCTTTTGCAAAACTTTTTTTTTCTAGCAAAAAATTTGGTTTAGGTAGTGGGGACTTAATCAAGAGTAGAAAGGACTTTTTCTAATGTTTTTGTGTACTTGTGTTTCTAGAAAGAGCGGCTAGCACAGGTTCGCAAGCAGATTTCCAGGGAGGAGCATGAAAAGCAACATCTAGGAAACTACAGGTAAGAAAGAGGCAAACAGCTGGTGAGAAGGGGCTCTCTCTCCAGGAGCTGCACCCACTAGACTTTTGCCAGCTCGCTTACAGTACATTTATTGGTCATCTGAAGAGGGCCAGGCTCACATGAAAAGAAATATTGCTACTTGTTAAAGAAGCAAGAAAAGGAGAACACCCAGTGTTTTGGGGAATGCGAATGGGTGGAATTGGACTAATATAAGAAATTGTTTGAAATGGCAACGCTCCAACTTATATTCCTATGTGCACATTTCTGTCTGCTGCATTATAGAAAGTTAGATGTAAACTCACCAGCTGCAAACCATTTCTTCTTTCTGGAAGACATTGAGTGTGTCAGTTTTTAAACGTACGGATGGAGGAGGTTTACCTTAGAAAATTATTTACCCACATCAAATTTAGGTTTGTCTCTAATAAATTGTTCCTTTTTACCTTCAGTCTCTTTTTGCCTCTTTATCCAGCATGTAAGCACCTACACATTTTTATGTCTTAATATTAATTTCTCAATCTCTTGCACCCACACACAAGAAAAAAACAAAACAAAAAATAAAACAAATAAAAAAACAACAACACAGATACAACTTCTCAGACACTTCTCAGTGTCTCCCTAGGTCTGAGTGACTTCTTGACTCACTATTTGGCTGTGTGGCTAGTGAAATATCTGCTCCAGGCTTGTATAAAGTGCTGTCACCTCCTTCCTCTTTCTCGACAGGCTGCTAGACAGTCAATCAGACAGGCCGAGGTCTGAAACACCCTTAATAAAGACCTCTTAGCATTCAAATGGTGCTCCAGCGCTGCACTGACGTCTGATTAACACACTGCTTCTCATTACACGAGTGTGTGTAATGAACTCACTTTCATTCAGCTATTAGATGAAATCCGTATCAGGTATAGTCAAGCCAGGACCCTGTGACATTCAAGGGAAACCTTACTTATCGCTCATTTTGTGTGAATGGGAACAGGAAACGTTAAAGTTACTGTTTACCTTTGTCTTATGAAGAGATCTTTTTTTTTTTTTTTGGCTACTTTTAGTGTATCTCCAGGAGAAAAATAAATCTGATTCATACATCTTAATGATTATGTGAAAGTGAAAGCATAGCAGTTGGAAAATTTTATATTGGATAGTGCCAAGGGGATGAGCTTAAGTGATTGGTTTATCTCAGGTCTTAAAATTCAGTAACTACTTGATGTGAGTTAGTAACATAGAATTGGGTCAGCTTCTCCACAAAATAGAAATCATGTACCTTGAATGGCTACCCTGAATAAAATATTTTATGGCAGATGGGGTGCAGTTAAAGTTTTAATAGTGAAACAGTTAACCTTTAGTTGGCATTTTACTTGCACTAAAATACTCTAACTCTCACATGTTGATAGGTGTGAGAATCTGTCGAGTGTTAGCTTATGAATTAAATAAGTTAAAAACTTTAAAAAATAAAATAAAATAAAGCCTGCTGGTCTGTGCTTTCTGAGAACAGGGGGTTGTATTCAAGGCATGATTTGACGCAATCCATTGGTTTCCTTAGCTAGGCTATTTTTTTTTTACATTATATCAACAGACTTATAACAAACTGGGTTAATGTAGATTATAATGTTTTTAATTTAGTTGGATTACAGTGTAGACATTATTTATTTTTTTATTTATAACATGGTCATGCACAAGCAACACAGAAATATACAAAACCAATCAAAA
>JBAMHW010000016.1:15926903-15952518 GCA_037177495.1 Rhadinocentrus ornatus | reverse complement strand
TATACACATACATATGTACACATGCTTATATATACACATACATATGTACACATACATATATATATATATATATATATACACATACATATGTACACATACATATATATATATATATATATAGACATATACACACACATACACATACATACATATATATATACATACACATTCATTTCTATATTTACGTGTTTTTTCAAGCAGGTCTGTCGTTATGTTAGTGGCTTTATCAACATCTCAATGAATCAACAGACCAACTCAGGAGGAGTTTGGCTGTCAGTGTGCGTGTGCAGACGCCAGGCTACTTCCCCAATTTTCAGTCACATTGGTTGACGCTTATTTGGATTTAAATGCTGATATTGTTTTGACTTGATGGCCAAAGCGATGAAGCAGTAGAATTTGGAGGTTCATTACAAGGATAATCAGGCAGAGGTTTATGCATTACTATAATCTCTTCTGGCCTAAGATCAACAAAGAGCTGTGTCTGTTGGGCACCAGTGCAGAATGTGTGAATAGCCGCATTATCAAGGACTGGACAGTAAAGAATACAACTTAGTAAAGGTTAGTTTGAGCAGAATGCAGCTACATCTGTGCATTGTATCCGTGTGAAAAGTCTGAGTTTGTACAGTTTCTTGATTTAAGGTCTTGAGTAATACTGTTTGGCTATTCTCTCTGCTCCCTCTGTCTTCATTCTTTTCCCTTGATCCTGTCACTCACCTTTCTTTTGTCTATCATCTCATAACTTTCACTGAAATATTTTCTCTGTTTCCTATCTGGTCTGCTCTTTTTTTCTGTTCATTCACCACTTTCACTTGCTGTGTCTCATCGTCTCTCCATCAACCTTTGTCTCCTCTTTTACATTTTCTTTCCTTCTTTTTCTTCTCCATCCCTGCCTTTTCTTTATCATTCTTTCTCTTTGCCTCTTTCTCCTCTTTGTTCTTTTTTAAATTTTTTTTTATGTCTTGCTCACCCCACCCTCTACATTCTGCTGCTGTACCTCTTTTCACCTTTCATGGCAAATTTCTCTCCTTCTCTTTTGTGACCCCGGACTTTTTTTCTGCTCTTCCGCCTTCATGTATTTTCTCCCTGCATTTATAACCCCTCTTCTTTGCCTTTCCCTACGTTCTTCCCACTCCTTTTTCACTCTACTCACCTCTCTGTCTCTGTGGCCTACAGACGTATTTACCCCCCAGACGACAAGCTGCTGTTGGAAAAGTATGAAAGCCTGCTCTCGGCCGCCTTTCAGACCTTCCTCGCTGGGCGAGCTGCCTCACTTCAAAAGGAAATGAATAATCCTCTAAAACGAATGAAGGCACGTACGTCAGTGACAGACTGTCATGGACACACACACACACACACACGCATGCACCATAGAAACTTGGAGAGACACACACCTGAACATATACACACAGAGAAAGCAGACACTTGTGGACAAGAAGTAAAAATAAAATAACGCACACACATTTCTATTAAAATCCTGCCCACAGAGATGAATAAGGATGTGCAAATAATGCGGAAAGTGTGTTGCAGTCCTTAGTTTTTGTTAAAGCATTTGACAGCATGTCCTTCTTCTCTTCTTTATGTGCTTTGCCTTCCTACTGTCATTCACACTGTCTTTTCACAAATATTTATTGTACTGTAAATGGGAAAGAAAATCAACTCCCACACGACAACGTCAGATACAATGCCATTTATTCATTGTGTGACACTCAGTCTTGATCCATCCTCAGTATCTAGTTTTCTCTTGCTGTTCTTTTCTTTTTATCAGTTTTAACATACATTTCACATTTCATTTTATGACAAAGACTAAGACCTTTGAACATACGTACATACCCATGTTTCCAGAAATTTCATGCATTTCCCAGCAAGTTTCTTCAAGGTTAGGAATCAGTGTATGCATGTATTATAAATGCCAAGGCTCTTCTGCTCTTTAGTAGGAAGAAGAATGAAGCTTTTGAGTGGTTCTGAAGGTGGATGTATGAGGAAAAAAAAATACAAATAAGAGAAGTTGATAAAGATATATGAGAAGTGTTTAAAAGATAAGTGAAATAGGTTAAAAATAGTTATATATTAAATAGATGATGATATTCTATTAGAGATGGCTGCTTTGCCACAATTGCCTTTTGTGAAACACTTTGTTAGGCTTGGAGAGCTGTAAAAAATACAGCTAACTTTCTGTTTTCATGCTAATATTATGAGATATGTAAACATAGTAAGGGATGAAAAAGCCATGAAAAAGAAAGCTGAAGATGAAAGAACAAAGAGAAAAAAATATATTAAATCACTGACACAGGCTTATATTATAGCTTTTGTAAAAGCTACCACAACAGTTTCAAACCCTTTGCAGTTTGTGTTTCTAAAAGTTGTTGTGTGTCCTTTTAAAAATGGTATCTTTGCAGACAAACTTTATGGAGATATCAATCAAAGATCAGGCTAAGCTGAAACAGCCAGATTTTTAATTGAGCCAGCACTGAGTTGTGAATTTTGTTCAAAGCAGGTAGCTCTGCTGTCTCCTATCTGAGAACAAGATCATGAGTGACAACTGGACTGTCCTTACACAGCGTGAGATACTAATCTTTACCATTTATGAGATAGAAGGGAGGTTCCTTAAGTTCAATATGATAATCATCATGAGTGACAACTGGACTACAATACAGTTCATACAAATATTTCATCTCCCATTTTTCAGCAATATACGAAGCCTGCTTTAATTTACTGGTTTCATTATTGCTGTTGTTTGATACTGGTTCTGTGTGTTAGTAGAGTAATAAGTTGGAAATTGTCAAAGGCCTAAGTATAGCTAGTTCTGCTTTTTTCTTTTGATTGTGTGTGGCTTAGGACGGCTTAGCCAGAAGCATTATGTTTTTGGGGTTGTAAGTCTCATTTTTTAAAATTCAGTATCTCAAAACCACTTTTTGTGGATGAATTTGGTAGTTTTGTGGTCATCGTGACGTCTCAAAGAAAGTTTTTATTTGGCTACAATATGAATTTAACAAAATTCACACTAATGTGTAGTATAATTGAAAAATTTGTATCCAAAAGATGCTTAGCAAAGAATGTTCTTGTGGCCATGACTCCATAATTCATGAACTGGATGAAAGCGGAGGAACACAACAAGATATTAAGGATTAGCAGTGTTTTAGCATTTGAATTTAATTCTACTTTTTTTTCAATTTCTTACACAGCTTTGCAATTAATTCTAAATTGTTGCATCTTACAGATTTTAACATAGACTGGAATGAAAGTCAGATTAGTTGCAGTCATAACCACACCAAAGCCCCAGCCATCTGTAATTTAACTATCACGTGAATTTTTTAACTCATCCAAGTCCAGCAATCTTAAGTTCAACCTTAAACTTAACAATTACTTATGTTACATAACAAACTCATCTTTTTTCTGAGCCAGCTCATACCTGTTTTGCATATCTGGGTAGTTCTTTATGTTGTGAAAGTCCAACGTTTTAACGCCAATTAGACACTACCTGAAGCACTTACATTTGCTGCCTTTGCCTTTGAATGTCTAAGCCATTAATTGAAAAATGTGATAGACTATCACACTATCAAAAAATGTAAAGGCTGTGATGTAAACCTTGTGATAGCACATTGATTGACTGCAGAGCACCCTCCTGATTTCAGCTGTTGTGCTACAGACAACCCATTCGTAGGTTACACTTGTTTCCACAGAGTTTGCATCACCCTTCTCCCCACTTCCATTACAGTAAGGTTGACTGGTATGCATCAAATTATTAGTTCTGTTGTTAGCTATCTATGTTTCCCACTGTCGTCCTGTTGTTCCTTTTTTATTTCTTTCTTCTTTTTTGGGGAATACTTAAAATAAACCAGAAAAATGTCAATTATGCGCAAACACAAACAGCCTGTTGTGTTCTGCCAGTAACATCAAACAAAGTGCACGTGTTATTTTGACACACTTAAGTCATTGCTTTCAAAGTGGCAAGAGCGGCTAATACATGAATTGAGAATGAATATTAAGAACCTGTATAGCTCTTTTTTATTTTTTTAATCCAGGTTTGAAAAAGAAACACACACACATTGAAAACAAAACAAAACAACAAAAAAACCCAAAACATTTCCAAAGGATTGCCTTGCTTTAAAAAGAGCAAACACTTAAGGCTGATTTTGGCCTGGATTTCATGCTTTCACAAATAACAAAATTCTGTTTCATTCTACAACAAGGTATAAGACATTTTTTTATGGTTATTACAAATAGTAAATTGAAAGAAAACTCCAGTTAAATCATGACTATAGGCGAGTTAATATCCTGCAAATTTATCATTTCTATTCATAAAAAAGAAAAGAAAAATAGCATAAAAAGGGGAGCTCTGACCACTGAGCATTTAAATTGTTCTCTGTGTCTCCTGTCTAACCAATATTACATGCGGGCAAACAACACAACAACCAAAACCTAACCTTAAAATAAAATACATATTTTTCCAACCAGTGGTTGCTATTTGGAGATATATACTTTTTAAATTAGGATGATATTTTCTGCTAAACAGCAGGATGTTGAGAGTGAGTCTTCTACAGGGAACAAACGGGCCCCTAAACCAGGTTTATATGTCTAAGGGAATAAACCTTATTTTACCCTCATAAAGTTTCTCTGCTGGCACAATGGTATACATAAATTTCTAGACAGTGGAAAGTGTCCTCAGACTGCGTTACAAAAGAAACAAACATAGCAGCATTATCTCTGAAATTGCTGGTGTTAATGGGGACAGAAAAAAAAATCATGTTGTCAATACTTAGAGACTGGTTTCCCAATTCAAAAATTGACTCTTTTTTCCATACCATAGTTTATTTACATGTGAAGGAGACAGCAAAGTAACATCATACTGCAGTTTGTACAAGCTGGCATACACACATAGGGTTATTTGTAATAATAGCAGAGAAATAATAGAAGTGAGTTGAGAAATGCATGCAGTTGACAGGTTTTGAGTTGACAAGTTTTTTCCAGTATGGACTCATATACATGAGAAATGAAGACAAAAGAATAGGTTATTGACTCCACATTGAGTCACTCAATAATGCCTGTTTCCACTCCATTGTAATAGCCCTAAATGGAGAACTACTAAGTTTAAATGTCTGTATTTGACACATGCCTAACTGTCTGATCAATTGATGCAACCAGACACCACAAACCCTTACAGGTTCACTAAATTCCAAATAGAAATGCAAATACACCATCCCACCAAAAAGCTATGACATGTAGAAAACAGCAAAAGTTGAATAGACTGGAATCAGAGGTGCCACATGGAACATGGCTTGTCACACTATCCCTGCTATCCCTGCTCAGAACCCATAAAGGCATTTGTTAGCACTGACTATTAAGTTTTTCAGATAAGTTATCCCTGGGTAACCACTAATGTGCTTATGCTGCTGTATGTGTATACATATACACAGAAACACATCAGTAATATGATCCAGCAGCCAGAAAGCAATCACTGGATTTTTCAAATTCATCCTCAGTGACCACTGGCAATGAGTAAACCACGATCGGCCTGTATCTCTTTTCTAACTCACTAGGAGGGCACAATATTTTCTTGAGTATGTATTTATTTATTTTGCAAAAAAAATTTTTTTGTCCTTTGTTTTGTTCTGACACCTTATTTGACTTTACAGCTTTCATATTATCAATGTTTAACTAACTGTAAACCAGCATCACCACCTTTGGCATCTTCTCATCTATACTGTGTGTTTTTCTAAATTTATTAACGCTTAGGAGGAAGACATACTAGATCTATTGGAGCAATGTGAATTGGACGATGAGAAGCTGATGGGCAAATCCTCTCGGCAACGAGGACCAAAGGTGGGTGAAAGACACGGAGGTAGTGGTCCTCACGCCTCAGGGGACCTATGAAAAAGAAGGGTGTCAAAGAGAAAAAGGGAGGGAGGAGGGATGCAGGTAGTCAGAGGCCTGGAGCTATTGCCCACAGAAGGCACATCGGACGTGATTCAGAAAAATAAAGAGGGGGGGGTTAGCAGGCTCGGTAAAAAAGAAAGGAATTTGAAAAAGGCCCAAAGAAAAGACCCAACTCCCCAAGGGGACAGCTGTCAGGCTGTCTCTCCCGCTTTCTCCATGCTATCTTTCTTTCTGTCTATCAACCTCTTTTTCTTCATCTCTCTGTCACATCCACCTACAAGCCCCCTCAATTTCCTTCAACAGCACATTACTCCCTCCATCACCTTGCTTCAGTCTCCTCCTTTCACCTCTCCATCCTTTTCTTCCCTGCACATCTACATCCATCCCTCACTAGAGGGCTAAATTGGCTGGAACACTTGAGGAGTGTGTTAAGGAACTCGAAGGGGAAGTTCAGTGCTTCTCTTGCTAAGCCTTCAAGTCAGAATAACTAGTTGCTCAGACACAATCACTGCTGTCCAAATTAATTTAGAGCCCATCAACTTCAGTGTTGGAGAGTGTGCAGAGAAAGACATCGATAACAGGGGAAAAGAAAGTCCCGTGACAGATAGATTCACTTCTCAGGGTGTGGAGCTCGCAAGACATCTGGTGAAGCTGAACCAACAAGTGTGTGAAAGCTCTAAGAGAGGAGGAGGGCAAAGACTGGAAAGAGGATTTTTAGGAAAGGAAATGTTTGTTATTAGTGAGTAAATTAGTAAATCGGGACGGCTGGTGAAAAGGTGGGGGAAACAAAGGAAGGCAGGGAGTGTCTTGGTTTCTTCAGTGATCAGTGCTCTTTTAATTTCAGTATATCACATGTACTTAAAGATATTGGCCTCTTCCTCAAGCCTTTTACTTAGTTCATCGTGCAGCTTTATTGTCACTTGCACACACTTCTTCCCCTCACACTTATCCAAAATTTACCCTTTCCTCTCAGCTTAACGGCGTCTGGTGTTTTGCCTTTGTCTTGCTCTCCATTGTTATTCACCGTCTGTTCTTGCATTCTTTTTATCACCCTCTTGTACGTCCATAGTCCTTTTCTCTCAGTGTTCATTTACGCCTCTCGGTCTAATTCAGTTGCTCGTCTCTGTTCTTCTCTGCTCGCCATACTGAGATTCACCTTGTCCTTCTTTTCATGTCTCACCTCATCAATCTGATGTTCCCATCTTCCCTTTTATTCTTTATTCATGTATTTAAACTCTGCATTTCTATTCTTCTCTATCACTCACATACACAGCTACCCAGCGGTAACTGTGTAAGCTCTGTGATCACTTCCTGCCAATTAATTTGGGTGGTCTGACAGATTTTAAAGAGATGCATGTGTGCTTGAGAATTACTGCATCATAGGCCTGCAATCAGACAGACATGCTTGTGGGGACCAGGTCTGCCTATTGCAGAAGGTAATGGGCTTTAGGTGGGGGGAGACTGACAATGAATGAACAATCAGACCACTTTATGTACAAGTGTTTGTATACTTGTGTTGTCATCCTGTTGGTGTAGCCCTTTAACAGAATGACATTTTTAATATTGGATAGTCTAGTTCTAGGAAGCAAATAAAATCGGCTTAATTTCATATAAGGATGAAAAGAAGACCTTTGTCAGCGTGTGTTCCATCTTTTCGTTTTTTTTCTTTCAGTGTAAATGGTTATTTTGTGTGTCTGTTGACTTCTCTTACTGGTCTTTCACAGTTTTGTTTCTCATTATGGATACGTATACATTTCTACATTCTGCCCCTATGTTTCCTGTGTCAGTGCTTAATGTCTGAGCGAAGTGTGTCTACTTACCAGCCCTTGACCGCCATGCCAGAATGCAGCCAGACGCCAAGACGTCAACGACCAGACTACCTGGCTGAGTTCACCAGCGGCAGCAGCGCCGATAATTCCTGCTCCTCGTCAGATGAGGAGGAGGATGACGGGAGAAAGGCAGGAGGAAGAACAAGTGGAGAGAAGAGAGGGGAGAAGAAAGTTTCCTATAATCTTAGTGAAAGCAAAGAGATAAACTTGGCTGAGCGCTCAGGTAGGTAGTGTGAAGTCTTCATTAGTAAGCCAGAGGTTTGACAAGGCTCTTGTTTCCTGCATTTGTGCTTGTTTTTTTTTGTTTTTTCTTCTTTCTTCTGGGCTTACTTACTGCTTCCTAGGTTGGTTAACTCATTACAACACAAATTTGTTTTTCAGAAGTGTAAAGGTGAGATGCCTACACGTTTTCACATTTTCAATATCCAGACTTTCATTTCTGTCTGTGCTTGCACTGCAAATGACAAAGACAGAATATTAGGTGCAGACATGAGTCATACAATGAGCTTTAAAGGAGCAGAGGGAAAACTTAGCCCTTTTGCTCCAAAGATTGATGGTCATTGTTTGCAACAAGTGATTATTAGGTTATTTTGCATACTTGATGTAGCTTGAATAGAGTTCTGTGATACTCTTAAAATAGAGCCTTTTCAGGCAGGTTATTAATGCATTTATGTCTTATCAGACACAAAAACCACATTGTTAAGGGAGTCTAAATCAGCTTTGTTTAGAAAGCTGCAACGATCCAGATAAACACTTTATATCATCCTCCTAAATACCAAATTAGCTTAACTGTTAGAGATGTCGTAAAGATATTAATCTGAAATCAATCTTCCTGAAATAATTTTGAATTTTCCTTAAATGTTTCGACCTTTGTTTTTCAGCCTCTGAAGTATGCATTTACATAAACAAAAAACATTTTAGATGATAAACTTTTGACTGACCATGTTAGCTAATTTTGATGTGTTCATTAATTTCTAATAAATGAAAGTATAGATAAATAAATGTTACATTTGGTCTAAATGGGTTGAGGAAAGTATAGTCGCTTACACTACAGTTGCAATTAAAGTTAGTAAGGAACTGTTGCTTGTAAAAAACAAAGACTTCTGTACTGAAATAACAATCCAGAAAATCCATTATGATTGCACTTAAAACCCTGAAAGTTTTTTTTATGGTTTTCACACTCCTACAACAAAAACAGTGTCATGAATAAATGGACAGGCCTCACTAGAGCAGTCCATGTAAGACTACAGAAGAATCCTAAAGAACTACAAACATTTTTCAGGACAGATGCCTGATAACCCACAAACAATATCTGAAATACCCTTTTCTAGTACCATACGCCCATACCGCTCCTTTTTTTCCCAAACTCCTATAGTTTTGAATAAAAAACATTCTTACTGAAAATAGTGAAGGAATGTGACATTTGTATTGCCTTTTGGTAATCATTTCATCTTTTATTAACTTTTTTATTCACAGTCATAGAAATTTTGACCAGGGATGTCCAATCTTTCATATGGCAGTCTATATTTTATTTTATTTTTCTATCTTATTTAGTTCCTGTAATGTATGCACATACAGTAAATACTCCGTGACAGCCTAAGCCAGCAGTAACTATACTATCAGTGTTCATTAGTTCTATTAAGTATTTATCTGCTTAAATTCTATGATAAATAGTACATTTTCCTTGGATTTTAATTTAAGTAACAGCAGAATAATTACTGTCTTTGAGGTGTGGAATGTGGATCTTTGATACTAAGTTTGTAAGTAAACAAATATTCGCAAGGCCCAGTTCTGAGCTATCACATACATAAAATACTGAAGCAATAAAAAGTAGTTGTGGAAAACAGTTCCCGAACATTGCAGTTCTGTTGAATAAAAGGTGAAGGTAGCCCCATAGATGAGGTGAAGCAGAAATTTGATTGAATGAGAGGTAAAAAGAGACCCTTTTGTAGTGTTCTTTGAAAGTGCCTTGAGTTAAATTTGGAAATTTTTATAGTGAGAGTGATAAGTTTTAAGCATTCTCTTAAATTCGCCTAAGTCACATAGATCAACTCACTTTAAGCTGTCAAAACTGAAAAAGGGAGCACTTTTTGAAGCACTCTTATGTACTGACCTTAGAAAAGAAGAAATTTTCTGGTTGCATTGTTGGTTGACAGTTTTATTTCTCAGTAGAGAGAACCTTTTCATTCTATTTGTCATAAAACTAAGAAGAAAAAAAAATCATAGAGACATCCAGCTTTAGGACAAAGTATCCGCGTACGCATGTGTGTGCACAGAGAAGGCAACCTTGCCAAAACCTTCTCTATACCAAGCCACCAAAGGGACTTCTACAACCAAGCTTCATAAAGCTGTCATTTGGCAATGGCCAAACCTTGGATGGTTCAGTAGCCACACAGCAACACACACACACACACACACACACACACTAATACACTGGCTGGTAAATAAGCTGGAGCAGTTTTAGTGGTAATTGAGTCAGTATGGGTTTTCTACTTCATTTTCCATGTGCTTGTGTGTGTTTTTATAATGTGTGAGACAGTGAGCTGCCCCTAAACCAGGCAAGACTACTATTTAGTTCCTGGTTTTGACTTCACATGATGCGGTCACAAAAACACATATTGGATTGCTGGCCAGTGTGCAGTTTGTAGGCCTCTCTTCATCTTCAAACCAAGGTGCCAATGTTAGAAAGCAGAGAAGAGAGTCTGAGAACATGTCAGTGTCAGGGACTCTGGGAAAGCTTCATGAAAGAAAAGATTTTAAAGCGTGGCAGTGATTCTGTGTAACAACCCCCCCATCAAAATCATCTCCACTTTCTTTCTTTCTTCTGTTTCTGCACAGGTCGCATCCATTGGAAACCTCCAATCAAGTCACTGAAAATCAGCACTGCCCCGTCTGCATCACCAACGCTTTCTGGTCCAATCAGACGCTCCATTTCCTGCCCTCGCTCTATTGCATCCCTTTCGTCACCCATTGAGATGCGAGCATTGTCCACCAGGCACTCTCCTACGGTTCCCATTGCCACACCCCTTGTCAGGCCGAGTTCAGCTACGCTTCGCTCTCATTCACTGAGTCGCAGCGGCTCCGCCCATCGTGTGCCTCACAGCAACAGCATGGGAACCATCCACTCTAACATAGTAGGATATCCAACACACAAATACATACTCACATGGAGCAGGGTTTACTTCTTCATTGTTCAGAATGTGGCAAATGTATTGTATGTATTTAGGCTGTCATACTGCTACATTTGTCAATATTCTGCTTATGTAATACTTCAAACTTGATTAAAGAAACAAAAAATACTTTCCACTTCTATTTGAAGAGGTGTACATTTTCATGATCCATCATCATAGCTTTTATCTTTACCCCTTGATTTTCTTTCTCTGGCACATACGATATCCTGTCCCACTGAGATTCTTTTTAACTGTTAAGTCAATACTCTATAGACCTACTGTAGCCCACAACAATAGCCCTCTATTATGTGGCCATCTGTTGCGTTTCGTCTGCCTCCTCCATTCCTCTTCCTTCTTTACAAGTACTCTGGGAACTGCTGGACGCAGTAGAATGAAATAAAATGAAGCAGAATAATTCCTGGCACTGTAATCAGAACAAAGTGGAAGACCTTCATACCGAGAAATACCACAGAGTGTGCCCGTTATGTATCCTGACACATCCATAGAAAATAACATTTAGCCTACCTTATCTCTGCTTTCTGTGTAAAGATATGAGGTTTATTTGTCCAACATTTATACACGTTATCCAACTTGAACTGTGGTGAATAAACCTGGCTTTATTATTCTGACCTTGTAAACAGAAAATGTACAATAGATGAAAATATAAATGGAGGAGGCATATGTACTCTAAAAAACCCAAAATGCCTACATTATTAGAAAAAAATGTGATATGAAATATTAAAGCAGCGTATAGGTCTAATGCATGAAAATAACATTTGTACTTAGTCCATACTGATGAGTCTGATGTTTTAGAAACAAGATCCTTTTGGCAGATTTTTCATTAAGCCATGTGATTTGCAATCCATCAAAATAGCTAAACAATGAAAGCAAGACAAAAGCTCATGTCAAACTGAGACACACAGCGAAGGAAGACTAGAATGTGTTTTATATGTTGGTTTTAGTTCTGGTAAAAAAATGTGTCTAAAAAAACCCTTTCAATAAACATGGATTTGTGCATGATAAACAGAGGAAGCAGCCTGATTATATTTCCTTAAAAACATGCTACATTTCAATTGCAACCGCATGAAATCCTGGTAAACATGTAAAATGACACTAAAGTATTAAATGACATACAGGTATTCTGGTTTTCTAATTTGACTCTTACCTTTACGTGCCTTTAGGGTGACCCGCTGATTAACATGAGAAGCAAAGAGCAGGAGGCTGAGCTGGTGCGTCAGACCCTGGCAGTGCTCACCGCCATGCGGATCAGGTTTCCAGGCAAAACTGAAGAAGAAGCCGAGGCTGTGCTGGATGAGGTGGGTACAGAATTTCTACAGACTGGTGTTTAGGCATTTATGTTTTTGTGTTATTTTTATTCATTTTTTTTTTTTATCAGAATTTCATTTTTGGTCTACAATACAGCCATAAAAAGACAACAATAAACAGAAAATAACACAGGAGTGAATAATGAGTTCAAGAGTAGAAATCCAGACACGCTGTGTTCATAGAGCCCCTCGTGGCCAGGTCTGGTCACTCTGTACCGTCGGTAAAAGTGACCTCTGCACCTTCCTTTACAATAGTCTGCCTGCTTGGGCTCGGTTCCCATTGTATTTCAAATGACCCCAGTGACAATCTGTCTGTTGGCTGGCAGCACTACACTATTCCCCACCACTCCTTTGTATTAATCAGTGTCTCCAGTTTTTCTGGAAAGAAACCAAAATCTTGCATTTAATGTGTGCGTCCATGTTTATAAACAGTTTTTAAAAATATGATCTTCTCCACCATTTATAAAAAGGAGAACTGGTACTTGCAATACACCAAAGTTTTGGGGAGATTAGCTGAAGATATAATCTTGCTCGCAAATGTCTGTTAAATCAACCAACAGTATTGCCAACAGCTGTTTGCAACATTATCTGCGTATCATTGCATTATCACTTATCAACAGCAAAAAATTTTTGCATTAAACGTTTCATTTGTGCATCTTCTGTTCTTTTTAATCAGTTTATGGAGTTTTTAAAAACTATTACAGAAAAAGTTAGAGTACATAATTTAATTTGTTAAAGTAAAAGTATGAAAAAATTGCTCACCCTTTCTTGCCTGAAGTGATGCCTTTACTGCATAGAAACACCGAAAGCATTTACTCTGCTCTGATTCTGACCTCTGTTACAGCTACTGTTGTCCTCAGAAGCAGCTGTCTGTTCAGTGCAGAAAGGACAGTATCCAAACAGTCATTTATCATAAGGATAAATGACAAAAATACCTCCATAATGGACAATATTTGTCCTCTGAAGGATACATGTGAAATATACCCCAAGAATTATACCACTATTGGCAAGATTATTCTTCTATGCCACATTAGGGCTGAAGTTTAAGGTCTTTTCACTCAGCTCTTTGACTTCAGAAAACTCCAAAGGCAGATGTTGGAGAGTTTTCAGATAAAATTGGTGTGGCAGACAGCACAGGCATAAATAAAGGAAAGGCTTTTTTCTTCTGTCCTACAATTTGTTTCATTGGTATAGTTACACTATTTTTGTTTATTTATTAAAGGTTTTATACTTATCTTGAATTTGTATTAATTTAGGTGAGTAAAATGTGTCTTCACCTTACAAAAGAGGAACTTTGGCTACAAGTGATAATTATTAAGTTTCTGGTGATAGAAAAATAATATAGCACTGGCATTTCTAATCAGGATCTAAAACAATTCTATCCAAAATAAATATGTAGTTGTTATGATTAATTTCAAGATGAATACAAGCTGCTGGCAAATTACAGAGTCCTCACAAAAACACCAAGTACAGCATGAATGTGTGTGAATAACATCTGGGTGTGTTGAAGTTATGAGAGACAATTATCACAACACCTGTACTGTTAACAAACACTAATGAGAGCACCATGGAAACACAGATGAGTAACTGCACCTGTACTGTTGACTCCTTGCCTCAGGAGAAGAGTGCTCACTTGGCATGAAAAACAATTTTTGGCATTTTTTGCTGTCTGTAATTTAAAGTTGAGGTCTAATTGGGCTAATGATGTGTTCATATCCAGATAATTTATTCCCTTATCTTTCAATCAAAATTTCCCTTCTTTTGTTTCAGCTGGATCCAGTGAAATATGAAATTTATCAAGTGGATTTTTATTCTGCTATAAGTGACAGTAATTTGTGTTCGTATTAAACAGAATGTGACAAATGAGCAGATAGTTTTACCAGCATAATAAGACCTGTTATTGATGTACTGCAGTCAGTGTTTTCTCGTTTTCCCCCCATGAAGTTCTTACTAAGAGCACTGTGAAACAGAAACAAACTGTGTACCTTACTGTTGCAGCTGTGGATTACCGTAGATGATTGTGTGTATATCCTCACAGGACAAAAATAAATGTAAAAGTTTAAATGGTAACAGGGTTAAACAAGTAGCTATGGAAAGGGTAGATATACAGAAAAAGTGAAGGTAGTGTCATCTGAAATATCTATAACCCGTGTGTGTGTGTTTTTGTAAGTATACACTGGAGTTTATAAAGTAGCTTCCCAACGGCAGCCCTGTTTTCAGGGGATCTAGCACAGTAAGTGTTGTGTATATGCTCCAGTGGGGAAGTCTAAGGCTGAGTCAACATGACAACAATAACAGTGCCAGTGTAGGTACACATTAATGCTGGCACTAGGAACAAGTGCAAGGGAATATCCAACACAGATTTTCAGTGTAACAGTATATACCCAAAAGATTTTTAGCACATGCCTCAAAATAGGGAGGGATTGCTGTTCTCTCATATAACCATTAGCATCCTGTTGTGCTGCAGTTAAATTCGCCAATTATTAAGGAAATCATTGTTGGTTTCGGGTTTTAAAATGATCTTAAGCTTTACAGAACACCCAGCTGGGAGAAATTATGAGGCGAGGCTTTAAATGCTCTGCTTTGATTGGAGTGTGGAGAGACAGCACTGATGCACTGATGACAAGGTAACAAGACAGTTTGTGAAGTGCTGCAGTAAACAATCTCTTATCTTCTACCTTGTACCTTTCTGCATCACCTAGTTCGATGTGACAAATATTGTGCAAGCATTTCAGTCGGTATGTGTGGTGCTCCTGTCATGTTTGAACATGGAACTTTTCCATAGCAACGACCGACACAAGGAAGACATGAAAGTATTAGATTAAAAGACACACTTGCCCTGCAATGCTTTAGATTTCATATCTGAATGTGATAGAAGATCTGTCAGAATGAGGGGAAACTTGGAAATGAGGAACAGAAATTATTTTTCTTACTTTTCTGAGACTTTAAAGGTTTTAAAATTCTTGAAGTTTAACTGAGATTAACATGATGCTTTAAAGTAGCATAATAAGTACAGCTGACCTCCACAAAACAAGTTTAATCAGCAAATTGTCCCTGCAGTATCTTTGGGATGCCTTTGCTCTGATTATCGACAGAAACAGTAGTATAATTGCTCTGTGATTGACTGTAACTCTGTCTTCAGGATTAACATGTATTAACGCAACATTACAACATGTTTTGTTTTTTTTTACAGATCCTCGACAACTGGAAATACCATAAACCAAAGGTGGCTTCCTACTGGCTGGTGAAGTTGGACTCACCCAAACAGCGGAAGGTAAAGTCTTTAGTAATATCCACATTTCTAACCACAGTGTGAAATGTCTGACTGAAACGTTCATATTTAATTTACAATGCAATTTTTTTATTTAAAAATAAATATCAAGATATTGCAGATCATGTGCCAACATTCTAATTTTTTTCTGGAAAAAATTAAACAACTTCATTTGTTTCTTTTATTCAAGAACAAATCACAGTCAAGATTGATTTAATTCTATTGCTGGTCTTCCTAACACCATTGGTGGCACAGACTGCACACTCGGGCACATTAAAGCACTCTTGCCAGATCCGTTCCCTAACCACAAGACTATCACTCCATAAATGTCCAAGTCATCTGCAACCCCCAGATCCACCTGCTAAATGTGCTTTAAACAAAATATTTGTACATGTTTTCAGGTTGTGAGTTGTAGCTATATAATGTGGATTAACTGGTATTTTTATTGAAATAGCTCAGAATGAAGTTGTAATGTGTCACATTGTCATAATTATCTCTTCAAAGTGTCTCTAAAGACAATTTAGGATAACAGGATATAATTACTTTTAGTCTAATAAATTATGATCTACCTTATGGTTTACAATAAGCAGCTGTGACAAAAAATGAGATTTGGATCCAATCTCAGTGAATATTATTTTGTGTAAATGCTTCATTTTTTCATGTTAGCTCTAAAAGTGTTAAAAATGGGACACATTTGTCTTTTGACACCTGTATAAATTGCCTATTTCTGCCTTTGCTGTCAGCCTGTACTGAATGGACGTTGTTAAAACCGGTGAATGTGACAAAATGTCACCACTCCTACCTGTTTCTTTGAAAGCTTTTGAACAACTTTTAAAGCACAAAAATAATCTTGAAATCAAACTTCAGGAAAAAAAATAAAATAAAAATGCAAAAAAATAAAAAACCAAGATCATTACTGTGTCAGACTGAAAGAGGCAGAGACACCAAATAAGATGTAAACAAAACAGAAGAGGGGGACAAGACATGAAATAGCATGCAGTAGGCGTGTCAGTAATGATGTGATCTCTCAGCCGCTGCTTCCTGCACCTCTGTGCTCAGCTGTGTTGTGGGCTGTGGTGGTGTGAGCTGATGTTTATTTGGAGTGAAGCAGCCTAATGAGCAGCAGGCAGAGGTCAGGAACGTAGCGCCAACCGCTCCACCATTTGATTACCATACCAAAACATATCCGTGTGTGTGTGTTTACTCATCTTTCAGTTTGTCAGAGTGTGTATGCATGTCTCAGTCGCTTCGTATTGCTGTGGGGAGATCTTAGTCTTCACATCGCAAACACACACACGCACAGACGGATGGGCACTTCAGTAATGAGGAGCGAAGAATCAAGAGTCAAAAGAACCTAGGTGCTGCTCAGCGCAGGGTGAAAAGAGGAAGAAAAGGGAGGAAGAGATGGTAGAGAGGTGGGGAGGGATGTGAAAAAGAAAAGGGGAAGATGGAAGGCTGGCTCAGGTGTCCATACACCGCACATGGGAACTTCTGACACCTTATCTCCAAGACTGACGTTGGTGCAGCAATTAGCCCTTTTCCAGGCTCTCCACTGTCTGCTCCAACACTTTTCGTCCTGCTTGTACTACCTCACACACACACATACAAACACACACACACGAATGACAGATAGTCTCCCTGTCTATGTATGTATACTTGTATAAATGTACAGAAAACAAATACATACTTGAATAACGATTATACACAATCATTTTAAATTCAAGCCTGTTCTTTGTCAGGGAATGAAAGCAACAGGCTGTGTGATTATTAAAATATTTTTTTGTTTGTCAGGTGTTGGATATTGTCCGTACTAATGTGCGCTCGGTGCTGCAGCGGATCTGGAGGGAGCCGGATGTAGAGAATCTCCATCTCTATCGACTTTTTAACCGTGTTTTCAACCGACTGCTCTGGAGCCATGGCCAGGGCTTGTGGAACTGCTTTTTCAACACTGGGTAGGCCCATCTAAGAAAGGCTGGTTTTCTCAAATTAATAAGTGAATTTTACGAAAACTTTGATATGATGTTAATCAGAAAACGTGCGAGCATGTTTGCATTAAACGGTTTGGAGCAATCTGGGCTGCATATTTTGTCAGAAGGTGGCATAGTGGGGCAGATAAGAAAACTAATTGTGGGTTTTTCTGACTAAAGCATGAAACTTGCAGCATTTCATTTATGTACCCCCAAAGTTTGATTTCAGACATGGAACCACTTTCTGTCTGACCTCTGGTGACCTTCAGGGGTCAGTAACCTCAGCATTGCATTTTTTTACTTTTGTCCCATTATTCTCCAGTGCAATAATATATAAGTTTATTAAAATGGCAGATTTCTTCAAATAAAGTCTTTCACTTGCTTAGTCATAGCCTTATGTCCACATATGTCAGTTTGTAGCATGATTTAACTGTAGTAGAGGAGCAGCAGGCAATAGGCTGGAAAGATTGCACATCACAGAAGAGTGAATTTTGATATAAGGAGAAGTGAATATTTGCATGTTCCTATTGATCAAAGACTATTTTTTTTAATACTAAGACTACTATTGCAAGCTGTTGATGATGAATGAAATGTTGCTGATGATAAATTAAATTAAATAGCTAGTTATTTATTTTATTTAATTCAGTATCATTGCACAATGGCTGCTAACAAGCTAGCAGAACCTAGTTGGTAAAAACACCCAACCGTTTCACCAATAATTCCTCAAAAGGGGTGTTAGTGACATTTCTCTCACTGATTATGTACAAAATTAAAATAACATGTAAAATAATATCAATATACACATCTACAATATGGTATGTTTATGTGCACTACAAGATTCTACATGTGTTAGCTAGCTGGCTAGGCAGCCTACTGCATTCTTCAGCACAATGATATTTCAACACTATATGTACATTATGTCAAAACATTGTATTCTGATTGATCCAGCCTATCCTTCTACATCTAAGCATTCTAAACTGCATTGCCTCACTAACTGGGAACTCTGTGCTCTCTGCCAAGTACATTAAAGTTAATCTTTGCAATGCCCTGCCCACTCAAGCAAGTCCCCCGTAGGCAGTGGTTATGTGTCACTGGCCAGGGATCTCATTGAATTTCAAGAAATTGGACAGTTACCTGCTGACCTGGACCTTAATAGGCTGGATGAATTCCTGTCGAGTAAGATGTGGTCAAAACAAACTGTAGCAACGGCTGAAGTCATGGAAGAGGTGGAAGAGTCTGATATACCTTGTGTTCACACATGGTCTTCTCAAAGCCCTGTCATCACCCTGACACTGTGCTTCTTCTGCAAGAAGCCGGTTGGCTCTGAAGTGCTACATGAGGCATCTACAAAACAGTTAGATTTCAATGTTAGAAAAGCAGCTTTGGTAAAAGAAGACACTGAGTTGCTAGCAAAATTGCACCTGGGGACATGATAGGCCTAGAGGCAAAATATCATTGAATCTGCCTTCGAATACTCTATAACTTTCTTGGTTGCCGTTCCAAAGCTGTGAAACAGCTTGTCACTTCACATCAAAGCTGCCCAGTCTATCTCTGGTTTTAAGTCTATACTCAAGACCAACGTCTTTGCACTGGTGTTTGAACACAGTTTCTATTGATTTTTATTGTTTTATTTTGTAGTGTTTGGGCGACTGGTATTGCAGAAAATGTGCTATATAAATAAACTTGTAATTGCACCATAACAAAGCAAGACAGGCTGGATCAATGGATGGCCATGATGAAGAGAATCAGCTGCATGGTATTGCTTTCGCAGAATTTGTAGCCTTTATGGAGGAAAGAAGAGGTAATGACTGTGCACCAGTATTCAAACTGGCAGACCTAAGTAACCTGTACCAAGTCCAACTAGAACAGCTAGGTGTCACAGTAGACAATCGAGTCCACACAACCAGACTGAAGAACAGGCTTCCATCTGAGTTACCTGATTTAACGGCACATGCACAAGGAAGGAACATATTTCTGTCATTTCAGGACAATATCGGACATGCTCTCAAGAAGGCCTGTAACCATGACAATGATGCCAGGCAGTTGGTGAGAGCAGAACAAGTGGTACAGAGAGAGATGTTTTCCACCAAGTTCAATTTTGATGACTCATTCCATCGTAACTGTCAGAAGGAATTTGTACCTATATCTCTTTTGGCCTTGATAAGCATGGTCCTGGATGGGTCGAACATCAAACATCATTCTGGAAAGAGGAACTATAACCGCCGCTCTTGCAATCTCACAGCTGTTGGTTTTCACCAGTGTCAAACATACACAGGCAGAAACATCATTAGGTACCCTGCGTCACAGTCGTGACCAGGAAACACCACTTCCACTGTATGTGGCACTGAAAGTCCACATTGTTATACGCAAGAGAGGGCTAATCAACACTCAGTCTGGATATGTGTGTATCATATGACTGCCTGCTGCAGGTGTCAACTGACATTGCCAATGGAGTCTGCCAACAATTCAAGCTGGACAGTGTTGTGTGCCCTCCAAAAATCCATGGTATGGGGATCTCTTGATACAGCACCCTACACATGAATGTACAGGTTCTGTCCGTGGTGTGCTTGTCATAAATCACTCCACTTCATCCACCAGTTCAATCACAGCAGTGATCAAAGAAATGGGGAAGCCATTATGAGTTCATCAGTTGCAGATACAGTAAGGCAAGTGGGGTCCCTTGGTGCACAACAGGAGAAGACCTTTGTGGAAGAACGCTTGAAGCACCGAACAAAGCCAGATACCCTATCCAAAAATAATCAGCCTCTCTTCAGCTGCCAACCAGTGGAAACAGTCAAGGCAGAGGATACAACTTGAAACACTGAAGCATGATTGCAGTCTATTTTTATGGCTTTATATGTGTTGCCAAACCCTTGATAGAAATTAGGATCACTTCTTTTAGCCATGACAACCAGGAAGCACCACCATCTTTATCTCAAGAAAGGGAGGAAATGGCTTGGTAAAAAGTAAAAAAAATAAATAAAATAAGTGGCTTTGTACAAAAGGAGATCTCTTGCACTGCATAATGATTGCCAACACTGACTCACAAACTACTCTGTGGTTGATGCTGTGTTCCTAGATGTTGCAGGTTTGGACTAGATGCTGAATCCTGGTACTGCAAAGACCTTCCAGGACTATGCAGATACTGTCTTTGTGCCGTATGCAAAATCCCAGCTTGACAAAACTAGCCGTCTAGATATTATCTGGGACATTTATATCCCAGACAGTCTAAAAGGAACCAGCCCACAGAAGAGAGGGAATGGAATGAGATGGGTGATGCCTACCACTGCACTGCCAAATTACTGGAAAGACTTTCTGTGTGTTGATGAGAACAAAACAGGATTGTTTGGTTTCCTCTCCCAGCAAGTCATTTGCATCCCAATAGATGAGAGCAAAGAAGTTTATACAACTCATAGCAAAATTATGCTCTGCTCCCCTGCCCAGTGTGACGTGACAAATCTCACCCCATGTTCTCACGAGGAAGCAGACACACTTGCCTCTGCATGTGTCAGATACTGTTAAGAAGGGTTGAAAGAAGGTGACTATTCGTTCTGTTGACACATTGTTGTGCTCGCTGTTGCCATGTTTTGTAAAATGTTTCTGGCAGTGGATCCAATCTCAGTACATTGGTGTTCATGAAGTAGCCAACAAGCTAGATTCAAGTACCTGTGCGGCTCTCCCATTGTTCCACGCACTAATGGGATGTTATACAGTCTCAGCATTTGCTGGAAGAGAAAAGAAAACTGCATTGGAAACTTAGAATGGTTTCCCTGAAGTGATTGAGGCTTTTGACGAGCTCCTACAGATTTAAGGTGATGTGAGTGAGCTGTCCAAGTCTAGGTTGGAGCACTGTGTCGTACTAATGTATAACAGGACAAAAAAAACACAGAGGTGAATGAAGCCAGAAAACAGCTCTTCACTCAGAAATCCAGAGCTCTGGAGAACATGCCACCAATGAAAGCTGCGCTAGAGAAACACATAAAGCCGGCCTTCTATCAGGCCAACATTTGGTGCAAAGCCTTAGAGCCTGACCCTTAGCTGCCAAGTCCTTCTGACTGGGGTTAGGTGACAGAGGAAATGGGATGGCAGCCACTGTGGACCACCCTTCCAGAAGCCTCACAGAGCTGCTATCAACTAATCAATTGGGGTTGCAAGAATGAGTGTACTACACTGCAAGTACAAAAAGACTGCCCTCAATTGCACTGCCCTTTGCTTTTACAGCCGATTTCACATATTAATGCGGTGTTAAAATGACTAGTGGGTTCTACAGCAATTCTTTTTTTAAAATACTACCTCTGTCCTGCAAAAAAGTGAAAAATAATTGTTTTGACAACCTGAAATGTGTACGTCTTCTAATAAGTTCCAGAGTTCAGTTCAGAAATGGTTCGACGTCTGAAAACAAACTTTAAGATGTGCAAACACACTGTAGAAAACATCATGCTTTAGTCATACAATTCACAATACCTTCCATATGTGAGCTTTTCTGCCCCACTAGCCATAATGGGCAATATTTTAAATGTTTGTAAAAACACAACAACACAAGAATAGTGATCACTTACTGGAGAAAAACCCTTAAAGAGGAGAATGCAAGCTGTCACCTTGGGTATTTATGAGAAAAAAATAAAGGAAAAAAAGGATTTTTTTCTGCTAGCTATGCCGTGATTTCTCTCCAAAATATGCAAGTTTTGGCCCTGTCTTTATTTCAAAATGCAGTAACTTCTGAACTTGAATATAAGCAGTAATGTGCACTCTTGCTCAATCATACTTTTGTCACTTCTAGTGTTTTTTTCAGTACAACTTTAAAATTGCCAATAAAAACGTTAATAAAAACATGTTCTTTAAACTAGAGATGGAATGACTGAAACCTGCTATATAATTTATACAAACTGCTGATATTTCTCAATCCCAAATCTATCAGAACATTTCCGAGAAAGATGCCAGGAGAGGGATGGATTTTATAATCGTGGATATGTTGTTGAACTTGATTGTACACTGGAAACCTAACTTCTCGTACAACTGTATAGAAAAACACAAAAAGATGTTGAGCAAGGGGTGCGGCCCTGCTTATGTTATTATCTTTCTACCAAACTATGGCCAAAATAAGGGTTTTTTAATGAATGTGGGGAAGATTGCATAGCATAAGAACAGATGGGCATCTAACTAACCTCAGTGCAATTTTAATGTATGATATGAACCAAGATCAAATAAGAAAAATACACTCTGAGATTTTACTCTGAGTATCATGAAGAACTCCCTTGAATGAATGAGAACTAATTCCTCAGTATCAACACAAACAAGTGATTACACTGCATCACTCTTCCATCTTCTTAACTACAGGCACATGCAACACGCCATTTACACACATGCTTAAGCCCTTTGTTCATCAATATACTAGTTTCAGTGCAAGCAGGGACAATTTTCCATTTTCATTCAATCTGACTGCAGAAGAAATGCTGGCTGAATGATGTAAAATGAGCAACAAACAGAGCAGAGCTCATTGCACTCTCGTTAAAGCTCTTGTGCGTGAAGAAAACATGTTAGTCTGTGGAAATGTAATAAGTTTTGGTAACATATAGCAGCTGTTAATCAAGACCTTTTTACATGTGAGAGACAGGGATGGGAGCATAATAGATGTGAAGTTTCCTCAGTTCAGGTTGTCATCTTGTTTTCTGGGGTTTTACTGTTTAGTTTTTTAACATTTTTATTTATCATGAAGTGACAGAGTGATTTCAGACAACATGAGTCACTGCAGTTATATCTGGCTTGATAAGGCCACCACCAGTGGAACACACTTTGGGCCTCATTCACCAATATTTTTTTTTTTACAAATCTTCCTAAATTTGTTCTTAAGTTGTTCTTAATAAGTCTTTTACGAAAACCCTCCATCTGATTAGAGAATGTGTTTGTAGATCGCAAAAATATTTCTATCTTCTTCTTTGTTTGGTTAATGCCAATCTCTCGTGAGTTGAAAGGATGGACCAGCTGGCCATACTAAGCCCCCAAAAAATGAAGATAAAAGATCAAGTCTTTGCTTGTGCAAACTGTGATGGTGGGTTGGATGAAGAAAAATAACAAAACAAATTACCACCTGCCGTGGCATCCTTTTAAGATATAGAGCGCGATGGAACGATTGGTGCATCTGATAAAATGAAACCTCCACATGAGTCGGTCAACCAGGCGACCGGGGCATAATAATAACAATAATGGATTAGCTTTACATTGCACTTTTATTGCTGATGTCACTCAAAGTGCTTACATTGGATCCATTATTCATCCACTCCTCATTCATGCTGTAATTGTAAGCTATATGTGTGGCCACAGCTGCCCTGGGGAAGACTAATGGCAGTCAATGCGTGCCAACAGCCTCTCAGACCAACACCAAAACATACATACTAATAACCTTAACCATAACCTTAATTTTCTAATAAAATTAATCATTAAAAGAAATAAAAATACGTACATTTTTAAAAAAAAATTTGATTATTAAATTCCACATTCAGCAGGTGGATCTAGAAGTCACAGGTAACTTAGACATTTATGAAGTGATTTTTTTGTGGTTAAAGGAATGGATCTGACGAGAGTGCTTTAATTTGCATGTTTTTGTAGTCTATTGGACTGATGGTGTTAGGAAGGCCGGCAATAGAATTTAATCCTGTCTTTACTCTCTTGCTCTGAAAACGTCTTCTAAAGCTTCTTTGCTGAATCATCCACAGTGTGTGTTTAAAATGGCTAGTTTGTTTACATCTGCTTGCTATCGTGTGACATGTATGCAAAGCCAAACTTAGCTGTAACTTCTGGATGAAAAAGTTGCAAAGTGCGGTTACTCAGCTGTGGGACGCTGAGGGGTAGCAACTGCTTCAGAAATGCACATAATAGATGTTGCTGTGCCATCAAACGAGTCCAGAACGCAGAGTTTTAAGGTAAAAGGTTTACTGAGTGGGTCTGGGTAAGGACAAATTTGTTTGTAAGAGCGTTTTTTAAACACATACAGTAGATTGTATGTTGTATTTGTCTTCAAATACACACATAAGCACTCTCTAACAGACCTTTCCAAGTAGGAGCGCATACATTTACAACCAGCACATGCAGACAGCAGCTGCAATGCTTGCTTTTCATCTTCTCTGTGATAAAGGTGTGACCTTTTCACATCTCCTCCTCTTCATATTCTTTATAGTTCAGTTGTTCAGTGACGTGCTCCCCCTGACACAGAGGGCTCAGAGGGGGTAACCAGAGTCGCCATCCACAGTGCTCCATTTTTCTCCTCTCTTACATCTTGGGAGTCCTAATTGAGGGTGTGTGTGAAAGAGAGTGAGCAGGTGACAGAGATGAAGTGGTTGATAAGCAGAGGGAGAGAAAAAGACAGATCTGGTGACCAAGAGAAAGTGGAGAGTGATTGAAAACAAGACATTGTAAGAAAAACAGAGACTGTTTGGGGGAGTAAGGCAGTACAAGGATAAGCTTAGCCAAGCTATCACCAGCATGCTGCACCCCATGCAGCTTTTGTCTGATCACAGCATGCCGTGGATGCTACAGCTAGCTTGCTAGCCTATCGCCTGGCCCCTCCCTGCAACATGGCATGGCCCCAACATGGATGAACCCAACAGGGGGCCCTGTATCACGCGTAGACAGTCAGGCGGTGTAGCTCGAAAAGCACACTCAAAAGCCTCCCCTTTTTACCCTCTCTCTCCTGATATTTTGTCTAGGGGACTTAACAACAATCAAACAGCCCGGCAGCTATTGTCGGCAACAAATTCAACAGGCTTTGAAAACGACTTAGGAGAAGGAGAATGGAAACAGAGTTTTGAACCTTTTCAGAGGAAGCACATCCCACCTCCCAAGGAGTGAAAAGGGGAAGACATCAAAAGTACCCCCTAGGGTTGTGTGTCTCAGTTGTTGAGCTCTCTCACAGTCAGGGGTATGTCCAAGATTGTTAAGGGGGTTAACTGTACTTGGATTAGTTAGATCCTTCTTTTGTGTGTCTGGGTGTCTTACTCTATGTCTGTGCATACAAGAATATATGAAAATAAACATCACACATTCACAATATTCATTAACCTATTATTGTTAGATCATGTAAGATATGTATATATATGTCCATATATATCTATAAATGTATATATATATATATATGTACATTTATAGATATATGTATATATATATGTACATTTATTTATATATA
>JBAMHW010000016.1:15909602-15926803 GCA_037177495.1 Rhadinocentrus ornatus | reverse complement strand
ATATGTGTGTTTTTTTAACCTGTATTTAAATTTATTTCTCTTCTTCAGTTCATCATGGGAGACCATCTTCAGCAAGAGCAGTGAGGTGGTGTCACCCCAGGAGCTGCAGTGCTGCCGCAGGCTGGTCCAGCTGTGCAGAGACTGCCTGTTGGTTGTCTACAAGTTTGTATCTGAGTCCCGGGGCTCTCTGAGTGGACTCAGCCCAGAATGGGATGACACCAGGTGAGAGTAATGTGCATTTTAATATCTTCCTATTTTTTTCTGCTTTAATTTTAAAAGATTCTTCCAGGTTTTCTGCTATAATAGAAAAATAGAGGAAATTCAAGGACACAGTTTAAACTTCATTCAGTCAGTGTCCTTGTGCATTATGTTGAGTTTTTACTTTGCAAAGAATGGTGAGCCACAATAAATGCTTGAAAGGCAATTGTAAACCACTGTTAATGAAAGACTCATTGCTTATAACCTGGAGATAATTTAGGTTAAGCTTGCAGATTAAGCTAGTACAACTTGTTCAGAATATAAAAATAGGCCACAAAATTAAAATCACTGACAGACGATGTTAATAACACTGATCAGCTCTTAACAATGCAACATAATGTTTGGAAACCTGTTTGGCATTCATTTGAATCTTGCTATTTAGGAAGGCCAAACCCTGCAACCCACATGTGGTAGCTGATAGGTGTACTATTATTATTATTACTAAAAGTAAAACATATATATAAATATATGTTATTTATAAAATATATGTTATATATAAAAAGAAAAGGTCACAATATACAATAAACATGGGCAATAAATGAAGCCCACTGTGATGCTAAAAATGTAAATATAAGAGGAGATAACTCCCCTGAATATACATGATACAATATTTAGGCCTAAATGGAACGTTAGTTACAGCATCTTCAAAAGTGCAGAGTATTAAACTTCGTCAAATACATTGCTATCATCAGTTATCATCATTAAGCCTCTCCGAGGAAACATCTCCTCTCTCCCCTCTATGGAGCCTTGGAGGTATCATCTTCTGCATGAAACCCTGATAAAACAAACAAGCAAAAATCAGCCTAATTCTATTTTTAATTCTGATCGCTGTGGGGGACAGCAGCTCAGGTTGGGAATGAGTGAACTTTTAAATCACACGTGCTTTGGGCTGGCAGACAGGGTGGGAGCTGAGTTGGGAAAGGGAGAGGGGGAGAGTGCTGTTAACAGGAAATAATGGCCCACAGATTAGCGCTCAGGTTAGCCCGGGGCCTCTCGAGGCCTTCTTAATTCAATTAGAGCCCAGATGAGCCTGAGCAGCAAATGACCTTACGAGCGAGAGAGAGAGCTCCTTTTTTCCTGGGGCTTCACTTTACATGATTCATAACTCTTGCGCATATTTTAACAGGCTATCACTTTGCACCTACTGTATAAAAAACCTCAGCTGTTAAAAGTATGTGGGGTTTTTGTAAAATTAAGAACAAGCTTGGTTTAGTCTATTCCAACATTTTTAGTATTGATATCCTTTTTTCAAGAACATGAATTGTCCATCGACCGTGTGAATGCAAAGATGTTATAATTTGATTTCCTTACTCGATCATGCACAAAACCATATATTTGCAGTATACTTCCTTGAGAGTAGCTTTAGGCATGCATTGGTTTGTCTCTCCTTATTTCTTTTGTTTCTATATATGTCTGTGTAAAAAAGCTTACCATTTGCTGCTGGACCAACTTCAGCCCATGGCTCCTCTCCTGCTGCTGTCGCTGCCGCATCCTCTTCCTCCACTTCTTCTGTGTCTTCGCCCCTCGACGCAGGTCTCTGCTTGGTTTAGTTCTGCTAAACCCCCCCCATCTTCAAGCACTGCCCCAACTCACTGCTTTCTGCTGCTGCCTCCACCTCACAGCTGTAACAAAAGCTTGAGCCCACCTGTCCTATGATGGTTGCTTTGGCTGTACAACAAACAGTCTAGCATGGTCTTCTCTTCTCTTTCCTAACATTAAAATAAACAATATTGGGAATAAATCATTTGGCATGACAACAGGTAACAAATGATTGGATTACTTGTTGCTCAGGACTACACACTGTGTGTACAAAAGAAACCATCATGGAGAAGGAAGTACATTCAGACTGTTTGGAGTTCTTTGGGTCAACACTGTAACCATTCAGCCAGCTTGCAGTACATAACCAGCCAATCACCCAGCTGCCACAATGTGTTAGATTCAATACTTGAATCAAGGGCATCGTGCAGCACTTTAAGTGCATTTTAAGTACAAGTGGCCTTAGTGGGAACTGAGCACCTCACCTACACAACATCACTGCCATGATCAATCTAAGCACCACTCTCTTCTTGTCAAAAGAAGACAGAAAAAAGGTTTGTCTCAAATCGTTGGTTTGTAGTTCTACAACACGAGTGGCTCACATCTCTCCATCAGGCATGCATGTGGGCCGTCACAACCCACCACCACTTCAAAAACAGTACCTGAGAAGCAATTACAATTATTTTCTTATTAATGCATACGCTTAACATGAAGAGATAAATTGTGTATGTGTAGAAAGTGTGTAGGTGTGCATGCTCATGCCCTGTGCTGCAACGCAACCACCTTCACTCTCTTTCTAGAGTGAACCTCTTGTTGACTTCAACCTATAATTCTTGAGCTGTGTTCATATCTAAAAGACAAAACAACTGCCTAACTCTGAGTCATAAGGTCACATTTTGCCTCCAGCTGGACTTGCCTGCAGTTCTTCACAAGAAATGGATTTTGGATGTGGACCCTGTCTTCTTCAGGGCTTGTCAGTAAAGTCACAAGCATTAATGCTTCAAAACATGCTTGAAAATGCAACCCTGTCATTTAAATAGAAACCTACTGAGAAACATATTTTATAAAGGGTGTAAAAGATACCGGGTTTGCAGAAAATGACAAGGGACGGAGGTATTCTATTTGCATCTGAATTTCCTTTCCGCTTCAACAATTCTATACATGGTCTTATTCAAGTAAGCACTGGCTTGCCTTAGCAAGTAGCAACTAGCATGATTAAAAAAATTAAGCCAACTTCATTTATGTACAACCTGGAAATATCACCGTTCACCATGCTAAAAATTGTGTTTTCAGTTTATTATATTGTGTATATTTCGATTAAATTATATAAGCTAAAATATTTCTATACTTAAACGCATGGCAGCCATGAGGGATGAACGCATGCCTTCAGCACAAGCCAACAAGTGTGCATCTTCTTCACGTTATCTTTCAGCTTCATCCATTGCACATGCCGTCCTTCTTTAAAAATACAAGATGGCAACAGCCAAATAACAAAGTCAAGGCTGCAAAACACAAGTCCACAAACCTGTGTGTAACATCCATATTTTATTTGGATTCTGTGGCATACTGCTATGGTCTGACTAGCTACATATTTTCACACATTAAATAGTACATGTACAGGATATCCTCTATTTACTGGTTTATATTCAACATCTCCACACCACGCTTGTCCACACACACACGGTATGCAACAAAGACTCACTCAGCTCTGCAGCTTTTTGGCAGAGGTTGAAGTTGCTCTGTTAACTGGGGTGCACAGCGTCTCCATTGTTGACCACACCTGCCTGCTCCTGTTCAAGCGCACTTCCTGTGTGGAGAGCTCGGATCAAGTGTGTCAACAGCCTCATGGGTTGGAGGAAAGTCATCGGGCCTGTGTGGGCTGAACAGAAAAAGTAGCCAAATACTGTAGCTTCACTAATGACTTTTCTTGTTAAGCCCGGAATTAATGTCAATACCTAAATACAATTTTTCCATAATGACAAAAGTTTGAGATACTATTAACTTTCATTTATCTGAAAAGTATGGCAGTAATTAGGGTTAATTGGGGTGTTGAGCTGAATGTGGGCTCCAGATACCCTTCAAGCCTCTTGGTTTATGATTGCGTCAGCTATTGTGCTTGTCTTCCTCTCCATCCTTACTCATTCTATTTTGTTTTGTCTGGCTTCCTCTTAATGCACCATGGCAGTTGCATCTCAGTGGAGAACTTGAGATTGGCCTGTGAAGAGGATCAGTAGCTGATAGCAGCTTTGCATGTAAAGATCGGACACAGTTTCTCTGTTTCCAGTGATGGAATGAAGTAAAGCACGAGTATATGAACAAGCCTCCCCCTGGCTTTCAAGCATGCACGTAGTTGCCAAGGCCTTCTTCATGATCAAAAGGAGGATGAACCTGGAAGATGCCGAATAAGGGTCCAATTAAATATAGCCTGCAGAGACAGCAGACGCTTGGACGTGAACCCCCACACCCCCTATTCCACCGCTTGCCACTACCACCAGTGATTCTTTTTATGAGCTGAATATTCTCAAAGTGAATAGGAGAGGAGCTCTGAACAACACACACTCTGCCCCACATTAATGTTCAATATTTGATTTGATTTTCTTGTTTTCTTTTTTCTTCTTCTTTTTTTGAATGGCCATTTCCATGGGCTCAGGGTTCCAACCATGGAAAAAGAAGGGTGAAATCAGTCCACAATAAACCTGTAAACATTATCCCTAAAGATATGAATCTTCTAGAAGGGAGTGATCAAACATAAGGTGCAGAGCATGGAAAGAAGAAACAGAAAATAAGCAGAAATAAGTCCATGGACGACATTATAAAGAAAGTGCACTTTGAGCTACATAACTAAGAAAGATATGAAAAGCTAAAAGCAAAACTTAGAGTGTGAGTGGAGAACTTTGAAAATGAGTGTCAGACTGATCCATTGTTCACCCAGTCTGGTCATAGATGAAGACTATGAGCTGGAGGGATACATACAGCCCACTTGAAGCTGTTTCAAGGACACTCTTATTGGACTAAATCAATTTAATTTGAATCCCTCCTAACTCTCTTGGGTCTAAGGCTGTGTTGAAACGGATGCCCTCAGCGACACGTCGTTTTTTTTTTTTTCTTTCCAGTCGACTTCAGGAGAAGCTGCTCAGCTAATTTGTCCAAGAGCTATTTCATGGGAGAACAAGAGCCGAGAAAAATGTGCAATCGCTACACAAGCTTTAAAAATATATTATTCTTTCATTCTGTAATCCTCAGCCCCAGTAGGTTCTTTTTGATTAGACTGTCACATTTTAAACACTACCACAGGAGCTAAATCTAGTGACTATTGTACTTGTTTCACTAAACGAGTGTTGGATTTACTTTTTTTCATGTATTAGCAAAAGATCTTTGGTGAAGATAAAGAAATAGGGCCACCGAATGTGTAATTTCACAAGTGTTTTGTATAAGCCCATAAATATAAGTCACTGTTCAAACTGATTAGTATTGAAAATTTTAAACTCCCCATTTCATTTCTTTCAAATAGAATCCCAACATTTATTTAGGCTGAGTTTACCCTGCTTGGGAACTAATCATCTCATCTGACATCGCTGTGACAACCATACCTGACTCATTCCCAGTACCTAAGAAAGATAGGAGCAGGGTTCAGCCACTCCTTGAATCTATCTCAACCTGACACTGGTCTCATTCTCAGGTACTGGAACGCTGTTAGCAGAAGCTGCCTCACTGCTCTGTCTCGGTGGAAGGTGTCATAGAAAAGTCTTAGAAAGGTACTGACGTCTATGCCTCGGAATGATAGGTGAGGATTTTCTGTTCATGATACCAGAAATGCAAGGGTCAAAGCTGAAAAAGAAAATTGCATTGAAAGACAGTATGAGGGTCACAGTTTTTACTGTTACACCGGATACATTATTTTTGCAATTAGCCTAATTAAACAGGAGTGTAACTTAAAGCACTCTTTATGCTTTTATAGGTGCAATGGTTAATGAATGTTTTTTTCAACAGAGAATAAATAATTTCAATTTTAAAGATAAAATTATTCATAATTTCTTTTATGTTTTTGTTTTGTTTTGTACATTACAGGAAATCATAATATCTTTGGGTTTTGGACCATTGGTCAGACACAATAAGACATCTGAACATGTCACATTATTGTAAACACAACAGATCTGCTAAATGCTCGTTAATTGTGCTACACAAAATGCTTCAGATCCAATGGATCCATCAGTTTAACCTCCCAGTTATTCATTTCCTTTATATTTCTGTTTTAAAGGCCAGTGGGTGTCATAATATTTGGCCTTTATTAACATGGAGTTGTGCAAACTGAGATGGGTATAAAGTCTGTATATGACAAGTGGGCTATATGGAGTCTCGATGCCTACCAAAGCGCCCTGACCTCTAAATTGTGACCTTTGCAGGACTAATCCTCTCATTATGTTTATCCTTTCCCCTAATCCCTCCATCCCTTGCTCGTGTCCGTCTGTCCAGGTACCTGCTGCCAGTGACCTCCCAGTTCATCATGAAGTGGCCTTTGTCCAGCTTTGGCCGCATCTCCTCAGCTGCGCCACGCTCCCGCAGCCTTTTTGCCCCCAGGATGGATCACTTCTGAGGTCACCGTGGCAACCCTGGCTCCTGACACCTCGCCTTTTGACCTCAATGCCCTATCTCACATGACTCTCACCCAGCCAAACCTAGATCTTAGTAACCCCGGCATGGATCGGAATTCTGGATGCCAAATCAGGCCTCAATCTTGCACAGTCGCCTTGTGGAAGATCAACAAAGCAACATTGGAGGATTTGGGATTACTAAAGGGTGTTGCTCAGTTTAATTTAGTTTGGGCCGGTTCAGCAGACCACCGGTATCCTCCATCTATTCCTTCAACCCCAGCAATATCAGTCAGTGGGTTCGCCTCTCTGTTCTCATTGTAATTGCTGTATCATATTTTATTGTACAGTTACAAGTCATGGTACTGTAAAAGGAAACAAAATAACAGATACTAAACAATGCAAGGATAATTTATTTCTATACTTATTTATTTTGTTAGGTAATTCCATGAATGCAGTGAATGCAGGTGCAGAATGCAGTTTTGGAATATCAACTAAGCTTTTTTTCTCATTTGAATAAGTGGATGTAACGAGCTGATTTTTCCCGGCTGTAATCAATTATTTTATTGCTGTTTTTAGTGTTTTAATTTATTTCATGACCTATATCAAAGGCTTTATGTTAATAACAGTCACTTTATGTTGTTTTTGCAGTTCAGGTTAATGGTAAAGAGGTAAATCAACTCAAAACATTTTAACTTTTGAATGCTAATGCTTCTCATTTTACTTGTGTGATATAAAGTGCTATTAGGTGGCACTATGTTCAGAATGTCATTGTAGTAAAGCCAAGCCTTTTTGCATTTTAGAGCACGAGCTGACTTGAATGCCACAGCGTAAAGAGCCAAGCCCTTTCAGAGAGCGACCACTTGTTTCTAATATGCACTTTGCAGTTTGTCACAGAAAGAGAACGCGGCTGCACATTAGTAGAGTCTGCATGTCTAGACTTTAGTCTCTTTAGACCCAGATGTAGTGGTTAAACTGAAGAGCTGCATTTGGAATATACTTGAAGTTTTGTGTCGTCATTAATCACTGTGTCACTGTGAAGAGGACACTTCACTTCAGCATTTTGTCGTCTTGAGTACAGATGTTTTAAGGACAACAGGGATGTGTATCATGGTTCAGAATTTTCAGCGCACTGAACGATTTGGTTCATTATCTCTTACGTACTGTATCGGCAGTGATTTGCTGGGGACGAGCAGCTGCAGCCTTTTCTGCCTGCTGCAGTACAGGTACAAGTGCCAGGGGTATCATGGATGTGCCAAAAATAGGCACATCTACTGCACATGTTCAGTTGCATTTTATTTTAGGCTAATATGTCATGGCCTTCTGCAGTACCTCACTTTAGATATTAAATGCTGATAGGGAGAAATGCAATGTTAAATGTTAATAGTTGCTGTGAAGAACTTAAAAGATGGTAGTCTGTACAAAACAGTACCGTATGCATTTTATAATAGTTTTAACTAACAAGTGTAGCAGCAATGCTGTGTTAAAACTGCTTAAATTCAAGCCTCCTTGCATTTTCACTTTTCCATGCCAAAACCTGTTTTTCTTTTTGCTTTTGATTTTATTTGTGTTATTTAAAAGTGGTTCTTTTTCATTAGAAGTGTGGAATTTTTAATTTTAAATAGCAATAAAATGTTTAAACAATTTAAACTTTTTGCCATTTGCTGTCTTAAATTAAATTAAGTACCCCAAATCCCTTCTTTAAATAATATTGTTAACGTATACACAATAATAGAAAGTATTCTATTATTAAAAAGGTTAATTTTCTTTTCTTTAATTTATTTACCCTTTAGTTTGGTGGCATTTTAGTGGAATCTAGTTGTACTATCTGCAGAATTATAAGCCACTGCAAGATATTTCAGTCTCATAAAAATAGGCTGAGCAGGGATCACACATTGGCAGATGACAGCCTGCATCACAACTCCAGAGACACAGACTCTGTAATATCTTTATTTTATCTAACACAAGCACACATTGTCCTGCACCTTAACTTGAGTGAGTGATGACACATGCACAGGAGAAAACTCCACGGCTAATGTCGGTCTGCAGGCTGTACAGATAATTAGCTGCCCAGCAGTGGCACATTTAACAGTGTAAATGTACCTGCAAATGTCACTTTGGTTTAGTTGGAAGGTCCTTGGACATCTCCCTGTGACATAAAGTCTGCAGCACAGGTTCCTTTTAGCTTGACCCTCATCTGATACAGTGACTGAGACTGAGACTCCAGCACCCAGCCAGCTGCTGCCAATCAAGCAAAGAGTGACACAGCCCTTCTGTGAGCTGAGTCGATGAAAACATCTGACACACTTCTTTATCCTTTTAAAAAAACAGAACTGTCAATAATACATGAAAACTGCACCAAAAGACTGTCATGTTCAAGCCAATTACTGAAAAAAGAAGCCTAAAAAAAGGAGTTTTGAAGTTAATAAAAAGGTCAAATTGTGCAGTAATACACTTACACACTGGTGAACTATAACAGTTTTAAGACTTCTTTTCCACCCAATATCCATTACCTGAGCAGCTCTCAGGCTATCTGGATTAACATCAGCAGTATCACATTTCACAGCAGAGGCCCCTGTGGACAGGTGACACTCCTGACCTGTCACTCGCCTCAGTAATGAGAGTGTGTACCCAGCCGGTCTTTCTTGTTCCATCTTGACCTGAAAGCTGCCTTGCTCTGATGTGTGTGTCTGTACAAAGAAGGCAATGTCAATTTTATTTAGACCTGTAACAGCAGCATCCCGTACAGTTTCCCATGCCCTCTCTCTCTCTTCCCCCCTCCCCTTGTCTGTCAGCAGAAGAGGTGCAGTATCTGACCTTGAGGGACTCTGGTCTTTGCCTTGGCCCCTGCAACCATAAGAGAGCAGGTGCAGTGACTGTTTGGCACTGCAACCCTGCCGTACTTTCCAAAAATATTCCCCTCAGCCACAGGACTGAGCTGTTCCATCCTGACCTTTCTACTCGTCACTCCTTTCAATCCAACCAATTGCTCATTTCTTTTCCCCCTACCTCTCTGTGGTCCAGGAAGCTTTGCAGCCAATGTCCATTGCTGTTTGTTTTTTTTTTTTGTTTTTTTTGTTTTTTTTCAACACCCAGATGACCCAGTTTCAGGGCCCTAAGCCGACCAACCTCTGGATTGGAGAGGAAAAAGCAACTGGGAGCTGTGTGAGAGGTGGATGGTTCAGATGAGATAAGGAAGCACACTCTTGTGCAAAACACAGATGGTGGGGCTTCAAATTTGCTCTTAATCCACTATTTCATATGACATGGAGAAAAAAGAGCAGCGCGGCTGATTCTGTAATTACGACTGTCTGAGTGAGGTGTCCAGAGGAACGGCTGCCCTCTTTTTCCCTTCCAGTGAAGCTTTAAAGTGGCGCCGCTGGTGGTCAGTGTGCTTTCAAATTACAAAAGTGACCTTTCTTATCAGACAAATGAAGCCTGTGTACAGCTTGTGTTGGACAAGGTATGTGTGTGTATTTGTGGATTATGTGTCTGTCCTACCCACTGTGTGGGCAACGTGAACTGCGC
The DNA here is from genome assembly GCA_037177495.1 of Rhadinocentrus ornatus. Classification (NCBI taxonomy): domain Eukaryota; kingdom Metazoa; phylum Chordata; class Actinopteri; order Atheriniformes; family Melanotaeniidae; genus Rhadinocentrus; species Rhadinocentrus ornatus. Next base: position 15,916,892 of record JBAMHW010000016.1, on the reverse strand, counting down.
AATGAGTTGATGAGCCAAAACATTATGGCCACACCTGCCTCTTTTGCTGTTGGTCCTTCGCATGCTGCCAAAACAGCTCCGACCCACAAAGGCACAGGCTCAACAAGACCTCTGAAGGTGCCCTGTGGAATCTGGCACCAAGGTGTTAGCAGCAAATCCTTTAAGTCCTGTCAGGTGTGATGAGGACCTGCCATAAACGAGATTTTTTTCAGCACATCCACCATCATAGGTTGATTATTTGTTACTCCTCGGATCTGCTGGCTGTGTGAACCTGACAAACCTTCTGTGCTCTGCTCTGACCCAGTCAGCTGGCCTTTACACCTGCTCACCTCACCTGCATCCATCATGCTAGGAGAAAAGATTGTTCACTTTCTATCTAATATTTCACAGACCTTGACATGCAGCATTGTTAAGAGATAATCTAAGCTTTATTTGCTTCATCGGTGAGTGATCATAGTGTGTTGGCTCATTATTGCCGTATGTGTGCAAAGCATGCTCACATATGTTCACTGTTGCTTTATTAGTTTTTTAGACCTCACACCTGCTTCATCGTCCGGGCATTAATAATGTGTTTGTGTATTTTTTCTGTATTCTCAAAGGGACAAGTTAACTGACGCTCGCTGCAGTATATCATGTGTGGTGTCTTGTTTACAACATCTTTGCTCGCAGCAGGGGTCCTGCAAGTAACTGACACATAAACCAACAGATAAACACATGCACACAGAGGAGGATGGTCTTTGCTCAGTTCGTCTTTCTGGTTTGAGTTATTTACTTCATGCACACTTCTGTTTCTCTGCAACATACAGGTAATTTTTCAAAGATTCTAGTTGCTTTTATTTTACAGATAAGAAAACAAAAATTTCAGTCTAAGCACAAAAACATTGAAATGAAAGATGTTTTTCTGGTTGGCTATTGACCTTGATGTTTTTCCATTTTCACCTCATGTTCTGATTTATTACCAAATTGTGATATAATCAATCAACCTGCTGGACTCAATCAGAGAGACCCTGATGCAGCAAAAAAATAAACAAATAAATAAATTTAAAAAAGCAGTAACCAGATTATGGTCTGAAAATTTATCTCACTTCTTAAATATATTCAAGACATATAAAAATGCACAACTCTCTATTAAAGTAGATTTTCAAAACATGTTTACTTCATCAAGTATTTTTCAAAACAAATTTTTAAAATTAGCTTTTCAACGAATTTTTATTGACAATAAAATGTCCAGTTCTGCCTTGTTTCACATTGACTGAATCAAGAGATGGAGCAGAAGGAACAGAAGTATTTGTGTGGATGTTTTTTGGACAAAACAACCAACCTAAAAACTTTAATCCTCACAGAGGCAAATTCTTGGTAACAGCCTAACCACAGCCACAGGAGAAAACCCAGCTTTCAAATTCCCCAGCTATGAATCCGAGTGAAGATTTGGCAAATAATGCTCAAGAAGAACCCACAAAATGATCATGCAGATAGTTGTGGGTGAGGGCTATATTAAACCGTCTAATTTTTTCTCATTTCTTTTAAATGATAAGTAACTGATTTGTAGATGACCATGAAAATATCCAAACAATGGTTTAATTAATTTACAACAAATAATTCTTGTTTACAGCTTCTGATGTGAGAGACACTTCTTTGTTCTGTTATCAATAAGTAAAACCACATGCTTTATTTATTTATTTTATTTTTTTATTTTATTTTTTTTAAGTTAGCCATCGTAACAGATTGATAATTAAAAAGGATGAAATTGCCTATTTGGGCTGTAACAACATTTTGTCCAGAAATTATTTCAAATCAAAACATAAAAAAATGAACAAATGTCTAAAATAATTGATGTTTTCAGCATTAAATTGTGACACAAAATTACTCATTAAGAAGATTAAATTAAATTTAGTGGATTCTGACTGCCTTTATAACCATCTCTGTGTCGTGTGTGAATGACTTGTGAACTTGTGCATTAAAGATAAAACACATAAAAAATATTTAGTAGTGGAAAATAATCTTGTGTCTTTTGCACACACAGTTTCAGCAGCACCACTCGTGTGTTACTTACTGTACCCTTTGTTTGTCCTGTTAGAATTGTTATAGTAAGCCTTTTGGTGGGAGTCCTCCAGTGTTTCCTCCTTTAATCCACCTATCAACTATTTTTTACTTATGTATTTTTTCTATTCATCAGGGAGGGGATGTGCTGAGCATACATGCTTTCCCAGTTCTGCCTTGTTTCACAATGACTGATTAACACTGTGCAGTGACCGCTGGCTGCTGTTGGGAGCAAAGTGGTCACATGACTTCTCACAGTGGTAGAACGATGAGGGCAGTGAGTTATTTGTTTACCCGCCCTGCTTGAAATCAACACACACACAGACTCCCATGTACATTTAAAGAATTGACTATGTTCTTATAATCTTAGTTTACTAACCTATGTGGACCCGTGGAACCCAAATGGGTGCACTCCTACACAGAACCTTGGAATCAATCTGCACTGCACCACCTCCAAATGATAACCTTGGTTGCAACACTCAAGGAGCATACTGTACTTTGTTCCAACCACAGGGGGTTATAGATGAGCACAGTTCTGCATATGGCCATCATTCACAGCCCTGGGCTCCCCCAGAGTGTGTGTCTTGAGCGTTTGTAACAAATGGAGCTGAGCGGTAAAGGCATTAATGTGGAAGAACAAGCCCTGTAGTGGAAGTACAGCAGGAAGTCACTTTCTCTCCCATCTGGCCCCTAACAAGATGGAAAGAAACAGGCAGGTGTGAGCGGTGGTCTGCACCTCCACTGGCTGGATTAGCACTTCTGATGGGAGAGAAAAGAGAACGACGATCCTCGACACAGGCTGTCATTCTCTCTCCTCTCCTTTTCCCATCTCTCCATCCCCTCCCTCATACATCTCCTCACCTCCTGTGTGATCATTGCTCTCTGGCCCTCGCTCTGCAGCACGTGTGAGAGGGGAGACTCAAAATGAGAATAAATGAGGTGTGGGGAAGAAGCGTGGGCAGTGTGCCTGTTTGTGTGTGTCTGTGCATGACTGTACCTGCCGTCAAGGGTGTTCAGATCTCTTCCTCTTCTGGAATGTCTGGCTGTGGAGCGAAAAGACCATCCAGGGACTCTTCATCCACTTTCTGCTGAGTGCCCCAGGGGATGGATGAGCCTTGCAGGCTGGGATATTATCAATACAGCCCCTCCAGGCAGCCTGCGAGACAGGAGATGAAGCTACTGACTCACTCCACCTATTACTCTACTGCTGTTCATCAGTGTTATGGGGAACAGCTGGTTTTAGTAGAGCCACTGCCAACTAGTCCTTAGTGTTTGCCTCATCCTTGCTTGCTCAAAGTCTTTCTCAAAGGCCACCTCAGTCTTACTTCTCACTGTATTTATGTCCTTTTACTTCCACCTCCATCATTAATTTATTTCCATCTGCTGGCCTTGTTCCTCCTTTCACTCCTCTCTTCATAGCCCTCTCACCTTTATTCGACTTTTTTCTTGTTCATTCTGTTGTCTTTGACAGGGCCATGGTGCACCTACACTCATAATGTGTCGCCCACTCAAGTAATTACGCCTCCCTCCTGTGAGAGCTTTGTTTCACTGGGAATGCTTCTTTGCCCGGTGTCATGTTAGCATCCCTCCTCTTGTATTTAAAATCTCCATCAGTGCTTTGTTTGAGAGTTGTTTTATATTTCATTTGTGTAATGAGGAGACTGACCTTGTATTAGCACTTCTGAAAAATATGCAAATAGATGAAACCATCCAAGTGTTGAATCAATGCCAAAGAACTCGACACAAGAATTCTGTGGAAAATGCTTTGCTGTGATTTTCTTCCTCTTCTATACACGCACCGTAAATGCATCGCTTCCACTTCTGTAAAAGGCTTTAGTACAATATAACACAGAAAGCTAAAGTAAATGGATGACAACTCAAGCAGTATTTCAGCAGGAGCCAAACAGGATTGGAGAGTAATAGATGGATATCTCACTAAAAACACAATCTAGCGTTCGACCTCTGGTCATTTTTTTTTTTTTATTATAGATGAACACAAGTCTTGTTGCTGCCAGCAAGTAAATAGGCCAAATCATTCACAATGTTATTTCACCACTGATGATTCACAGGGGCACATCTCTGGCTGATCTGCCTACAGGAAACTGGAGAAACCATTGACAGAAATCACAGCTCAGTCTGTAGAGCCAGCTACAGCACTAAAACCTTCTCAAATGATTTAAACAGAAGTATGACCTCATCTTTTTCTAAAATAAAAAAGAAAAAAAAAAGAGGAATTTGAAAATGCTGACCTTGTAAACCTCTGAAAGCGGAAAGCTTTGTTTCCTTCAAGTGCCTCCAGTCACTTTATGTTCCCTTACTTCGCTTCATGTGTGTCTTTTAAATTTTTTTTTACAGGTCCCCCTTCCACTTTCCATTGTTCTAGCTATTATCCTGCAACATTATGCCAACGCATGTCATTGGTGCTAAATGACCTCTCTGGTCAAAGACACGTGTTTATATTCCAGTGACACACCTCACACAGATCAACACTATCAAAATTTACTGTCTGTCATAATTTGTGTTAAAACTCCTTCTTTTTTGTCTTTCAATGTTCGTTTTTGGCCTTGTGTGGAGATTTCTCCAGATTCTTTTAATCTTTTGATGATATTATGGACTGTAGATGATGAAATACCTACATTCCTTGCAAATGTATGTTGAGAAACATTGTTCTTAAAATGTAGGAGTATTTGCTTCGGCAGTTCACAAAGTGGTGAACCTTTCCCCATCCTTGCTTGTGAATGACTGAACCTTTTGAGGATGCTCATTTTATACCCAATCATGACACTCACTTGTCATGTTTCACGGTCTTATTTCTTGTGTTTGGGTTTTGTCTATTTTGGTTTGTCATATCTTGATCTTGGTTTATAGTCTGGTGTTGGTCATGTTTAGTTTCTTATGATTATGGGTCAGGCTTTGGGTTTTTGTGGTGTTTTTAGTTCTGTCATGGCTTTGGTTATATTTCTGCTCTTTGTCATATTTATTTTCTGTTTAGATCATGGTTTGGTTTTTGGTTTTGTCATGTTTAGTTCAGTTTTCCCTCATGTGCTCTGTTTTCTGTCCCTGGCTCGTTAATGCACCTTGTCTGATTGTTCACTCACGTCACCTGTGTTTAGTTCTGTTAGTCTGTGTATTTAAGTTCTGGGTTTTCAGTTCTTCTTGTCAGATTCCTATTTGGTTCATCCCTGTATTGTATGATTTCCTGTTTCAGAGTTTTTGGGAAATAAATCCTTCACCCTGCATCTATTCTGCCTCCTGCCTGATTCTGCCTGCACTTGGGTCCTCACCATCTCCATCATTAATTACACTCACCTGTTTCCATTGTACCTCTTTTACCAGGTTACCATTTTCTTTTTGAGCATTTCTTAACTTTCCCAGTCTTTTTTTGGAACGTGTTGTAGGCATCAAATTCAAAATGAGTGAATATTTTGAAAAAATATCCAACCAACAAAATTTACCAGTTTGAAAATTAATATACGATAAATAATTAACTAATATACATTAATATCTTGTCTTTGTAGTGAATTCAATTGAATATAGGTTTAAAAGTATTTGCAAATCACTTGTTTTAATTTACGCTTTACATACGTTTGCATACAACAAACTGAATGCAGAACTGCTTTTATAAATACGTCTCTGTGAGGCTGGACTTTAGTAAAAGATTTGTGTGACAGATGATTGTATGTACTGTGTATTTACGCAAATCAGTGTTTCTATTTAACTCGCAAATCACTTTAGTAAGTACAGCCATTATCTTGGCCTCATTTAGTCTCCGACAACCAGTCTTGGAGGATGACGTCTTAAATATATGTACCAATGGGATGACACATTCCACTCAAGGTACTGTTTCCTTTCAGTGGCGGCAAAAGACGGTTCATCAAAGTGTCTTAAATAAAAATGTGACTTACTCTCAAATCCAAAGCTGATGTTAATTACCCTAGGTACCGAATGGGAGCAAACTGTTCTAAAATATCTGCAGCTTTCCACTGAGTTCAGTTTTCGATAATTAGCTGAGCCTTTTCAGTCTCTCCGTCTGGAGAATAATTGGCTTTTTAAACTGCCGGTGTGTCTACATCTCAGCCTCTACATGTTCATCCTTGTTGCCTCATCTGTGCTGCACCACACCAACATGAAGCAACATCAGCATAGAGCGGCAGGCATGCCAAACAATTAAGATGTAATGTGTAAAACCTTGGAAACTTCCCCATATGCTGAGTACAGGAGATCAACGCTTAAACTCACTCCAGTGAAATCATTTCATGCTAGCGTGCTTTTAACTCATCTTACTTCAGCTTTACCATATTTCTGAATAAAATTAATATACACGATAAAAGTGTATAAACTGAATGTAACAAGAGGGGTTTCTCATTGTTTTACTTTTAAGATAAGTTCTCTAAACAGTCTCTGCTGAAATGTTAAAAGGAGATAAAATTTAATTAACCTAAACTAACAGCAGCTTTTAGTCTGATTCTTTGAAGTGGACTGAATAAAGTGATGCAATGATATAACGAAGATTGGAGCCATTCAACATAACTACTTCTGCTTTGATGCCACAGTAGTAACTTTATTTTAAAATGCTCATATAGTTGTATTTTAAATAAAACTAAGTATATTAAAATTAGGACTTTAGGATTTTCCTTTGAACTATTTTACCACTGACAACAAAAATCATTAACATCCACTAACTTTGCAGTTTTTTTTTTAATGGTTTTTGCATTTAAGGTACTCCAAACAACTATCAATATAATCTAATCAGTCAAATCCCATAATTCATACTTCAGAATTGATCTTGTAAACATCAACAATAACCAGTGTTGGGAGTAACGCATTACAAAGTAATGCATTACATTAATGATATAACATTTTTGGGTAACAAAGTACAGTAGTGCGTTATACTTAAAATATTGGTAACGAAATTACTTTACTGGACTACAGTAACGCGTTTTTTATTTCTTTTTCTCATCTGTTTTAAGTGGTGCGCGCATGCTGCTGCCTGTGTGTGTGCTTGCCTGGGCAAGTTGCCATAGAGATTGATTTGCGTAAGGTAGCTGATTTTGGTCAGTGGCGATATTCGCATTATTCTCAGCTTAGTCCAGTTTCTTGGGATGAAAGATCCTGCTCACCGGTCAGTGGAAGAAGTCCTTCAGCAGCCAACCCCTCCTAAACAAGCTAAGCCATTTTCAACATTTCCTGGAGCGCAGCAGCCGGTAACAGACAGAAATTAACAAGCTAGTTGCAGGGTTCATTGTAGGA
>JBAMHW010000016.1:15883795-15905924 GCA_037177495.1 Rhadinocentrus ornatus | reverse complement strand
ATATGTATAGGTGTGTTTGTTGTGTGTGTGACTAAAATCCCTTCCACAAAGAAATGCCTCTATCTATTTATCAAGTAAAACTCTCCCTCATGTTGATAATGCCCAGTCCATATTGCCCATAGTAATATATGTGGGAGAAATTCAGTGCTAAAATAATGAATGTGGATTTATGCCAGCAAATTCTAAAGGAAAATGTCAGGTCATCTATCAACTGAATATAATGAGAATGACCCAAAACACACAAGTTGTTTTACCAAAAAATGGCTGAAGAATGGAGATAAGCTTTATAAATAAAAAAATCCAAGATAAATGTTGTGGTAACATGTGAAATCACCACTAAAATAAAATAAAAGAAAAGAAAATAACTTCATGAAAAGAAACATACCAACCACCCAGAGATAAAGCTGTTCTACTTTGTGGAAAGAGGTGAAAATCCTTCAAACTTATTTACTAAGTTGACAACAGTGACTTGAAATCTTTAGCAGTAGTTATTATTCTATAAGGACATTTTAAAACAAAAAGAGTGACATATTTTTACCACTTAGTCATACAGTACTTGATGTGTTTTTTTCAAAAAAACAAACCACTGTATGATTTAGATATTTTGCATTTTATTAGACAAGTACAATTAGAGTTATGACAAGAAATAAGGTATGCAACATGCAACAACAGTCCCCTGTTGGATGTGAAATGAGGACATTTTTTTAAGTCAAGGTTGCAGATTTTTCCTCTCACCATCTCAGGAGACAGGAGCTACATCCTTTACGAGTCATCAGACAAAACTTTAAACCACCACACAAAACCTCCAAGAGCTCCACCAGTGAGAACATTAGACTACTGTCTTGCCTGTGGCTTTTTACTGTGCCTCAATGTGAGACTGCATGGGTGTGTGAGCCGAATTTGCATGTACTGTACCTGAATGTGTGTGCTGTGTCACTATGAGTGTGTGTTTCTGTGAAAACAACGTGCCCTCTGTGAGCAGCTGAAAGTAGATGAGCCCGAGGGGTTGGTAAAAATAGCCCAGAGGCTGATTAGGATTGAGGCGGCAGGGGGATTTTAAAAACCTGCTCATTACCGCACCTGTAAGGCCTCTTTAAGTAGCCCTTCCACAGAACCCAGCTGCTCACATCTGCCAAGAGCTTCTAACATCCTCCAGGGGTGGGACATCACCACGCAAAATGACGACAAAAGTGGGTAAAAACTCTGGCCTCAATACATCCCAGCACAAAAAAGTTATTTTATGTATGCTAAGGTGGTGTGTTGCCTGAATATTTAATGGCATCCTCATTTGACTATTACTGTTCTCCACATGGAACCAGAAAAGTTTCCCAACCAACATATAAATCAGAGTTAGATTAGGGAAAGGTCTTATTTTATTTTTTTTTTTTAACCAGCTGCACTTTCTGCAAACTTAAATAAAAACTGACAGTCTTAGAAACAACAACAAGAGACTTGTTGCTCTTTAAAGACAGCCACACAAACAGCTCAACCATGGATGATTAAAGCTGTCCTCTGTAAAGGGTGAACAAAGAGCGGTGCTCAACGTCGTTATTGAGCCAGCAATCTGTGGGGTCTGAAGAGGCTACGCCCCTCTGTCAAAGTACCGCTATGAACCCTCAGCCTGCCTTGACCTCGACTGACTTCCATAAGCCCTCCTGCTGGGACGGTAAAACAAACTAACCCCCCACAGACAGGCTGTTTGGAAATGCGTTCTGCTGAAGGCTGCCCCTGAATGCCTCTTAGAGGGGGAGAGGAAGATAAAGACAAACACAGGACATCACTGATACAAATCACATGAAAAACCTAATCCAACAATTCACAAGTTAAATATCAGATATGTTTTCATGCAGTTTGATGTAATTTGTTTACTTGGATTACCCAAATTTGTTGTAGCAACTGGACTTGGACTATGATTTTCATGTTTGGACATCAACAGAAATTAAATAGGGGGATTTCTGGATATTGGCACTGGTTTTTGCTAATACCTTGGATTCAGTTGTGACTGATTATTTAACATTTCTGCAATGTTTTTAGTCCTGCCGTTTTATCTTTGAACAATACAAACCCAAGTATTAATACATCTAAGAGAGTAATGTTACATTCTGCATGCAGAAAGACATACTTAATACCAATTTTGTGGCTATTTTCAGACAATTATATTTGCTTCTGAGTGGTTTTGTTGCTCTGTTATTATCTGCAATATTCAAATATATAGAGTGGGCAAATGGTTTGCAAGTGAAGTCACATGAAGGTTGTAAGATTTTTACTTTGGAGTGATTCAAGGACACATACTCTATGATAGTTGTTCTTCACACATGCTAATCTACACTTGTATATTTTCTAGACGTCACATGTTTGTAAATATCTGTTTTCATCCAGTCAAGGACGCCTGAGCTTGCTCACCATTAGCCAGATGTACATGACGTTCAAAATTCCCGACTGAAACCTGTCCAATATAATTACAGTCATCTTTTTTTGCCATCCACAACCTGCAGCCCCTCCATCTTTTATACACACACTTGCAGTATGCACATTCACTCGCACCTCGTTGCACACAAGTGTCAAACACAGTGTTTCTATCCCTCAATCTGCCACCCATCCTTTAATCTCTTCTATCCTCCCTTTCTCTCACAAACACACAGACACCATCCACAGCTGTATGCTTTCACCTAATCCCGCTGTCCTCTTGTGTTATAACAGCTCTGAACCCAAGCCCTCAGAGGAGAGGGCTCGCCCACACTATGTTTTCACAGGCCGCAGCATCTGGACCTGTAGACGTCACTCCTACGGTGTCCTGTTTGGGGTCAAGGACACATTGGAGGATCAAAAAAAAAAAAAAAAAAAAAGAGTTGCCATATATCACTTGCTAAAGATAATATATACTGCAAAAGATAGATGAGTGCAGGATAATGTGATGACCTGTTGTGAAAAATGGTTCAAACTCTGCAAGGCATCTGTAAGATTTTCTTAACAAGTTTAGAAATCAGTGTCTTTTTTTAGTTTTTAGTCTTTAGAAGTGTTTGGGAACTAATTCTTATTTACAATGGTGGCCTGGCATAATGTTTGGAGCATATGCTTTGATTCAAGTCATCTCTCTTCAGTTTGTGTTTATCTTCATCTCGCTGTTTCATCATCTCTTCCATCTTTCTTCTGCTCCATTCTTGATCACAGCCCTCCTGACCTGCTTTGTCCAGAACACACAAACATATTTTGCGTGATGTCTGCCAGCTGCCTGGCTTATCTAGGCTCAGCCCAGCTCAGCTAAGGCTCCATTTTTTCTGATGACCAGTATTGAACCGTCTGGCCTTCCTGAACCAATCAGATGGTCCCCGGCCTTTTTCAGGCATTTCCTGGGTCACCTGAGCGCCCTGTATCCACCCCCTCTCTGACATCCTCACGCTCCCATTCCCTTGCTGTCTCTTCCTGCCTGGTTTGGAAGGTCCTGAGAGGGGTCAGAATGGCCTGGTGTGCAAGTGGGAGCCATACTGAGATTATTTATTATTTCATTTAAGTCCTCCCTTTTGCACTGGAGAGTAAAAAGACCACTGGTGTCTTAATGGGTTGAAAGATAGTTCACAAGGTGACTGTATGAACTGTTGAACTGTGAAACAGGGCTGGGTGTGTGTCTGAGAGGGCACTCTGAAAAAAAGGCCCCTAAAGAGTGTGACAACTCCGAGTTTATTGGACATAATAAATTCAGAAGAGAGCGCTACATCTTCCTGGCAGAGGGAGGAGTATGTTTTAGGTAAGAAACAACATATACAAAAATGCCTTTAAACACATTATATCAAACTAACTATAGAGTGCCATTTCACACCCGTTTTCATAAGTGAGCAATTTTTCTGTCTGTAGAGAGAAAGTGAGCTGAACTAGAAAAATCCAGTTCAAAGATCCCAAATTCCAAGAAACAGGCATTTATCTTCTTTTATTGTTGCTTGTGAATAACCTATTAGGTTTCCCTAACTTTGAAGATGCCTTTTGTAAGTTAACTGAAACTTTTTAGTTAATGGAGCTTGTTTACATTGTCCATGTAACACAGATCATAATATTCGACAAATCTGCTATGAAATTTAAAGCTTACGGTTTGAAGTTAAAACTTTCTTGACTCTTCAAACTCTTGTCTGCTGCAGCTAAGGGTTGGGACATACTTGCCAGTGTACACATCAACGTTCCGCTACGTCTATTTGTTGTAAGCAAGGGAAGCACAATGCAGTGAAATGATCAATCTACCGGTCACGTTGTATTTCTGGGGCATCAACCCCCAAAACACTTGTTGCCAAGTGTTGGCACAAGGGTTTTCACTGTGCAACGGGGAGAAAAAATTATGCAGATGTCAGTAATTGCAAAAAGGTCCAAGAAATGGTCTTCAAATCTATTCACCATTGTGTTTACCTCAGACCTATCGTGTTCATACTCTTGTGCGCACGAGTGCCTCTAGCGTTCTATTGAATTTTGCAACTTGTGCACGCGACATCCTACCTCGCGTCAAAGCGAGTGGCCTACATTACAAATGAATGCTAGGACCGCGTGGCAGCCATCATACGTACGCAGCGCTAACAGCAGGTATACCCCACACTTAAGACTAAGCAGTTTACAAACTGACAAAAGGAAGCACTGCTGAACTTTGGCAGATGCTCTCTTCCTTTGATAATGTCTTATGTTTCTTTAATGAATCAGCTGTGGTGGGTGCTTAAAACAAACAGTGTCTTGATTTCCAGTTGCCAGAGTGTGACGCAGTGCTAAATGTGATGCACCAGGATGGTAAAAAAAAAGTTGTGAAGTGCGATTTTTAAGCCTCTGGATTCTGCTGGAAAGTACATAATAAATGTGATTGTGCCATCGAAACCTAAAAACACATATTTTTGAGGTCAAATAGTTATATAGTGGTACTTAAAAAAAATTAATAAAAGAAATAGCCTTCCCAGTTTTCATAATTTCACAAATTTTAGTAATATAACAAATTTATTAAATTGTCATTTTTTTCAGCTGTCAGAAGTTCACAAAGATCTCAATGATAGCAAGAATCTCAGCAAGATTTCCAGAAAATTTACATTTCATGTAATAACAGTTGTAAATAAACGCAATTCTGCACTGAATCACGAAACAGATCCATGTGTCATGTTCACGGTCTTATTTCTTGTGTTTGGGTTGTCTATTTTGGTGTTTATATATTAATTTTGGTGAATTCCTTGTTGTGTGCGGTTCTCTGTCCTGCAATCTGACGGAATAAACTTTGGCCAACTGCACAGTTCTGTCTCCGGTCTTGATTGCCTGCATTTGGGTCCTCACCTTCACCACCACTCTCAACAGAAGGACCTGACCAAGAATGGACCCAGCAGGCAGAAGGAACTGACCCAGCACAGATCCATCAGAGAGTATGTTAACCTTATTTGAATTTTTCAGTCGAGGGGCGGCTAAAACCATCCCGACTGCAGGGGATCTGGATCTTGGAGTTCCCTGAGCCTCCGCCAACAAAGTCCAGAAGGAGGAGGTCGTCCAGGCGCCAGGGGCGGCGGCCCCCAGTGAGTATAACCTCGAGCAAACTGGTGGGAATGCTCCTTGGTTTTGATGAGGATCCAGAGCCACTGGAGTATCCAGATTGGTCACCATTCAGGGGGTCCAGATTGGCAATAAGCCCAAAACTGCTTGGGCTGGCCACGTAACAAGTGTCGCCACCAGCTCCACGGTCCACATCATGGGTGTCGCCACCAGCTCCACAGTCCATGTCATGAGTGTTGCCGCCGGCTTCCAGTCCTGCTCCAGCGCTTTAGCGCCGCACGCCGGCTCCCAGTGCTGCTCCAGCGCTTCAGCATCCCACGCCTGCTACCCGGTCCTGTCCGGCCCCTCAGCATCCAACGCCAGCTCCACGGTCCTGCCCAGCGCCACGGTCCTGCCCAGCGCCACAACGTCCGACGCCAGCGCCCAGGACCCGTCCAGTGCCTCAGCTACCTCGCGTCCCTGTCCCTGAGAAGGTCCCTGGAGGGGATGCTTCTCTTCCTGCTTCCGAGGAGATTGCTGAGGGGGTCGCTCATCTTCTTCCGCCTGTGGGTGACGGGGTGGATGTTTTGTGTTCTCTGGTACCTGGGCTCGTCCTGTTATGTTGTGTCTCGTGAGCTCTCCGGATGGACAGTTTCTGGAGGGGGTCTGCGGTCGAGACGCCTCTCCTCTGGTTCCTGTCTCCGAGGGTTCTGCGGTTGAGACGCCTCTCTTCTGGTTCCTGTCTCCGAAGGGGTCTGCGGTCGAGACGCCTCTCCTCTGATTCCTGTCTCCGAGGGGTTCTGCGGTCATAACGCAACTCCTCTGGTTCCTGTCTCCGAGGGGGTCTGCGATCACGACGCCTCTCCTCTGGTTCCTGTCTCCGAGGGGGTCTGCGGTCACAACGCCTCTCCTCTGGTTCCTGTCTCCGAGGGGATCTGCGGTCGTGACGCTCCTCACTCGCCTGTGGTCCACGCCACCGAGGAGATGGCTCCTTTGCGGCTGCCTGTGGTCCACGCCACCGAGGAGATGGCTCCTTCGCGGCCGCCTGTGGTCCACGCCATTGAGGAGGATGCCCGACCTCCGGAACCCCTGCCTGCCCAGCCTGAACTGTCCCTGTGGTCTGCCCGGCCCCCGGGCAGGTATCCTAAACCAAGTGGCCCCCGGGCTGAAAAGCCCACCTCTGAACTAGGTCTGTCTACGCGGCCTCCGGGTCGACCTCCTGAACTATTCCTGTGGTCTGCAAGGCCCCGGACCAGCCTCCTGAACAGGTTCTGTCTACGCGGCCTCCGGGCTGGCCCCCTGACCTTTGGGGTCTGGAAATTCTGTCTGGGTCTGAATATTTTTATTATATGTGTCTGCAATGTAAACTGAAGTTTTACCTGTTGGGAGAACTTTAAGTACAGTCTAGCCAATATCTGCTCCATCCTCAAAGCCAAATGGAAGCTGGCTGGGGAACCTGGAGTCCTAACATCATTATATAGCTGAGAGGCAATAACGGCAACTCTTTGGAGATTACTTTTGCTGCAGTCAGTGTACAAGCCCAGTGCTTTCTGTCTTGCACATGTGATCTTTTTGTCAAGTCTTGTACGACAACATGATAGATGATTTAGTCTCAAGGCAGCACATGAACTCATCCTGGTTTTCATCACTTGGAGAACTGATTGATACAGTTATGTGTCACTGCATGGGAGGAGCACATAAGAAGAGTTTTTACAAGAATGACTACAGCCTTTAATTTCTGATTGTAACATGTCAGCACAGATGTGAGATGCATTGGTATGAGACGTAACAGATGATGGTATTGCTTTGCAGAACAAGACAGAGATGGATCCCATCTGCAACCAGTTGCTCCTGGGGAAAAATGAGATTAATGATTTTATGAACATGATGAATGGCTGAGATCAGCGATGACAGGCTTTGAGTGACATGTTACAGGTGTAAACTCCCCCAATTCCCAAAACTCTTAAACACAATTTTTTTACTCCCCTCCTTTCTGCTTTTGCGGAAACAAGTACAACAGCCGTTCGTCTGCATCCAACCAGCTTTCCTCTCTGGCAAGCCATGACAAAATGCTCTGCCTGAGGTTATTAGGCGATGTGTGACCTCTGACCCTATGTAATAAACACGATTATCCACTTCTATGAAGTCTGGCGGTCGGTAGTCACCAGCTGAAACCCGGGGACTTTGCTGCTTGTTTGCGGCACTCTGTCTCTGCCAAGCAGAGAAACAGTTAAGCTGTCACACATCAGAGAGGACAAGTAGCAGCCTTTTGTGCAACACAGGACCAGTTGGTCCAATTGTGGAGAAAAAAAAGTTAATTCAAAGGGCTGCAAAAAACAGCTGCCGATGAGGCTAGGGTTACAAAATAAAGATGACGAGGACCAGACCAGATTGTGGTCATGTGTGGGAGACTGAAAGTCCAAGTTTTAAAGCCATTACAGAGTTGCTGGTATTCAAGTTTTGACAAGACGTCACCTTTCACTAACCTTTGCCATCAAAGCTGCTTGTAATCTGGATTGGCACCAAAATATAGGTGATCACTGTGAACACACTGAAATTAGAATTAATGGCCCCTGTCATTTCATTGCATTCTCCTAATGCAGATATTCTTACAATTTTTTTTTCTCTTTTGTCACTAAGTGTATCATTCATCTGGCCAGTCTTAATGTCCTCAATTGTATATCCTTCCGTGCTGGCTTTTTAACTAATACAGTATCAAACGATCAAATAATTTTCTTAATAACTTGTGAAACTATCAGCAAATTAGTATCAACTAAGAGTAGGAACTGTTTGTCACAAAAACTGTTAACCTGTGATTATGTGTCTAAGTTCTAGTATCATTTAATGATTTGCTATCCCTGTGGAGGATGAAAAGGTACATCAAGCTGTGTTGCATGCTGGAATAGGAGCACCATCTTGTAAGGATTTTTTTTGTTGTTGCTGCCTAGTAAGCATTTGTTTTGTCTGGTTAAAAACAGCCAAATTTAGTGGAGGAGGGAAAAGTTGAAAAGAGGAAAAGAGGAGAGAAGATGGACCATAACAGGATAAATTAAAGCATGCTGCTGAATGCAAGAACTGCCAATTAACAAGCTGCTATTTTGCTTAAATTGGATTCTCAACGCAATCTGACCCCTTTCCTTTTTCTGCAAACGTTTTAAAGTAAAAAAAATTATAATATTTACAAATACACTAAATCTTTATTCTGCAATTTCATATTAAGTGGGTTTTAAGGACTATATGTGTTTTAAATTCTGCACTCCTTTAATCTTACACCAATGTACAAAAAGACATTCAATGCAGAAAAAGCCTCAGAACAAACATGACATTTAAACTAAATGTGATTTCAACTTGAAATTTCTATATGATGAACTCACATGTATTTTATAGTGTATTCCATGTACAGTATGTGTAAAGCATAGTTTTAGTTTTAGATGTGTACTCTCTTCATATCCATTGACAGCCTCTGAAAGCGCCTGAATCATGTTTGAATCAGTAACAAACTGTATTGTGTACTGTGTTGAACCAAAGAACATTTTAACATCCCTTTAAAATAAGCACAGGATTTAAAGGATTTTTCAATGATGACTGAGCCGTTTTCGTCTGTCTGACACACACTTAATTTACAGTGAAAAGGCAGCTGTGAAAACTGTGAACCTAGCTTAAGTGATGGATAACATGAAAGAGGTCAATACAACACTTACATACATGAGATTTGTAACATTGCTGGCTGCATTAATTTTTCAAAGCAGCAGCATTCAGTCATTCCTGCATTAGTCACTTTTCCATGTCTCTTCCTCACTCTTCATCCAGACATAGCTGTGAAAGTGATGGAAAGCGCTTGTGCAATTACAATAAGGTATAGAATGATAACCTTTATAGAGTCACAATTTTCTCATGTGTCATACCATCTTAATTATTTCTATTAGCATGCGAAACTTTTCTCATTGTGTAAAAAACAAACAAACAAGCAAAAAAAAAAAACAAAACAAAAAACCCACAATGGCTGAAAGCTCCTGAAAATGTTGTATTGTAAATCATGTTTGTTGTTTACTAATCAGTGATCTCTTCAAGGGCTTACTGCAATACTATAACAGGTTATCAACTTGAGAAAAACATGATGTTTACGTCACTTGAGGACAGTGCTGTCTGTCAGAAGAGAAGCAGTTCATAAAAATTAAAATTTTTATCATGACATGTTTTGGAATATAAATTCACATCAAGTTAAGTAACGATGGAAGATGTGAGCAGCTGGAATACTGATATATAATCAGATGGAGCAGAAATTTTAGCCGCAGTACAAACAAAAATAAGTCCTAACCCGAACACTTAGTCATTTTTTCTCTTGTTCTATTGGCTCAGAGGCAGTGGAAAATACTGCTTAAATGACAAAGTTTGTAATTAACTTAATACCAGATCTGTTAAATTTCAGAATTTCTCATAACAACTAATTTTAGTTCTAAATAAATTATCACATCAGCGTGTGTTTTCTGATAATTTGACTACAAAAGTCCAGTCTTCTGTCATGCTGAAAGGGATACCTACACGTTTCTAGTCAGATTTGTCTCAAAAAGGTTACAGAAAAGCACAGAATGAGCAATTTACACATGTTACCAGTATTTTCATTTGCTGCCAGATTAATGGACTGCAGTGATTGTGTTAAAGGAGATTAGGTGTGTTTTCTTAGCTTCTTAGCTTTCTTAGCTATCCTTGTTGGATATTATCAAAGCAACGCTACACATTGTTGTAATATAAAACACTGACCTCACGTGTTACCTGTCCTTGCTTGTTCTGTCCTGCTTCATGTCTATACATACATAAATGTAGCTCTTTTAGCCACTGTCACTGACATACATAGCAGTGAATTAATAATAAATAAATAAATAGCCAAATGAAGTCAATGATACACATCCCATGCATGAAGAGATTAAAACTTAAAAATAAAAGTAAAATAAACTAGAGATATTAGCATAGAGTGTTATTCACATACACAGTAAATCACAGTGGAAACACGGGGGAGACAATGATAAAATGTAAGTACGAGAGAGGGAGGGAAGAAAGGAGCAGAGAGACTGGTCTTGACTGGACAGAAGAAGAAATGAGGTGAAAATATAAAAGCTGTTATTTTCTCATGAGTTCTGTTCAAATAGACCTCTACACATACTGCACGTTTTCCTGGGAGCCACAATGAAAGGTAGCAGCAAGAAGCACAGGAGGCCTGAATCAAGCCGCTCTGTAAACGGACCTGACAACTTCTGATATTGCATTCTACTTTTTCCTCATCTGTGAAAGGTCCAGACTTCCCCCCAGCTTGCTCACCCTCCTTGTGCTGTTCTCTCCGAGGCCCTGCAGCACACAGAGCCTAAGTGGTAGAAGCTACGTTCTGATTCACATGCAGTATATGCAAGAAACATTAAAGATATACCAACACTCACAAGAGCACATAGAATTAAAGGCAAACAAACAAACAAACAAACAACCAAGAGCAACAAAAAACATTGTTTGAAGCATTCACATGCTAAAAGACAAGTAATTGTCCATGAATTCTACTTCATCTCAGCACATCTTTCATCTAGCGGTCGGCATTTCTAATGTACAGTGGGAAGTGATTAAAGTGCCAGGGAATGGTAAATTGATCTATTTAAATGAATAAACTACCGAAATTTGAGATTAGGAATACCCCCATCCTCTCAAATAAAATTAAAAAATGGAGTAAAAAATGGCAGCGGTCACCTTGGATACAATGAAGCTCCCCCTCCAATTCTGTTTTGTAATCACACAAGCATGTGTGAACACAGACACAACTGTAAACAGAAACACACTTAAGCTTATAGATTTGCTATTTGATAAACCTCTCTTCCTTCTCTCCCCCCCCACACATACAAACCTAACACCTCTTGGAGGCTTTACTGAACGCCCGCTTCAATGTCCAACCTCGATGCTGCACAGAGCTCATGAAATCTGGCTGTCATGCCTCCACTTGACAAGTATCCTTGACAAAGCAAATCCCAATCTATATGCAGCTAGGCAGGAAGAGACCTTGTCAAATGCTAATGCCAGGGACACTTTAGAGGTTGTTGCCCTCTGTGGTTATTTTTACAAACATTGCCTCTCAGTCTTCTTTTAGGTAGAGCAGTACTGGAGTGAGCCAGCTGGTGGCGGTGTCTGCACTTGCTTCTTTAATCACTCCCCTCTGCTTTCTCTCCCACTACCCTCTCTTCTTGTTATTCATTAAAGCGCCTCGGAATAATAAGTCCCCAAGAAACTGGGAACATGTGATGAAGTCGTAGTTAATAATGTATACGCCTCCCCACCCACTCCTGTATCTTTTCCCCCTCTCCTCTCCCTCTGTTTCTCTTCCATAACTCTCTCCCCGTTCACCCCTTATCCACCACATAACTGCGAGCTCCACCACCATGCCCTCGTGGTGAATGGGGGTAAACATGCATTAACATATTTATACGTTAGCCCCCACCCCATTTATAAAAAAAAAAAAAAAAAAAAAAAAGATTGTGACAGCATGGAGGATGTAAATTGGCTCTTTTAAAAGCCTCGAGAACACAACTCCTTTCACACTTTGATGCTGGTCTTAAATTATGTTGCCCTAATGTGTTGCTGAGCAATGATGTGCCACATGTATCCTCCAGGAATGGTCACTAGGAGGTTTTGCCTCATGTTCTGGCTGCTGCTAAATCTCTTGTGATGTTTGTGGAGAAAAATCTACATAAATGCTTGGATTTGCCTCAGAGGCCCCTCTCTTTATGAGAGATTCAGCGAGGGCTGCATTTGTTCGTACCATTTCAGGTTGAACACTTCATGCTTTGAGTTTAATGCAGATCACATCCAAGCTCCAACTTCAAATGGAGCAAACACCGGCAGAAAATCTGCTTAAGCCATCAAGGTGGCTTTTCTTCTTTTTCTTCATTCTTGCAAAGAATCTGTACACTGAATATATCCAGGTTTTAATCAGTATTCAGGCCTTGTAGGTAGCTGAGACAGACACAGGGACTATCCTATCTGAGCAAGAACCGTATTTTGCTGATCTCATGGTGAACTCTTTTAATCTCACACTACACGGGCTACATCTGGGCTTCTTTTTTTCTAAAGGGCCTTGAGAAAGAGAGGGAACAAGGCACTTTCAGTGTATGCAAATGGTAACGATGGGGACTTTATTGTTCTGCATTGACGACTTAATCATTGAAGCACACGAATCAGTATCATTGCTCATAAGTATTTTCATGAGAAGCTGAGTAATGCATGGTGCTCATGACACTATCACAAGAAATGCAGGATAATACTCTGTACACTGTGGAAAAAGCAGGCTCAGGAGAATTCAAATCGATTTAATTCAATTTGGGTCAGCCTGTCTTATTTCAAGGTGCTTCTTTTTTTCATTTATGGGCAAGAAAAAAGAAAAAAAATATGGACAAAGTTGCTCCTACTCTCAAGCCCCACATTCCCCTCCCTCCTTTCCCACTTTTCTTGCTTTATTTGTCCTGGAAAGAAATAACTTGGGATAGATTATTTCAAAAATTGACTGTATCCTTCATGCTTCTCTTTCATTCTTTCTCGATCTTTTGCACTCTCATAAGCTTCAGATGCAAATGTGACTGTGTGTCTTCCCTATAAATAGCAGTTGCCAGAGGGTTTCTTCCAGGAGTCAGCCACACTTCACCAAAATAACCAGGGGAGGGGGAGAGTCTAAGAGCAACACTGAGGCAATTCAGCCATTCTCACATTCAGTCAGAATACTCTATCAGCATAGAGATAAGTAAAGAAAGGCGAGAGAAAAAAAAAGTTTTGAGTGATTCGTCAGCGCCATCTGGAGCAGGCTCCTGATTGGCTGCCTGCTTGATGGTGCTCTGTCATGATTGGATATTGCAGCATGCCCCAGTTTGGTGTGTATCTTTCCCCTACGCTTGGAGACTTGACTTTAATGAA
This sequence comes from Rhadinocentrus ornatus, assembly GCA_037177495.1. Classification (NCBI taxonomy): domain Eukaryota; kingdom Metazoa; phylum Chordata; class Actinopteri; order Atheriniformes; family Melanotaeniidae; genus Rhadinocentrus; species Rhadinocentrus ornatus. Next base: position 15,892,508 of record JBAMHW010000016.1, on the reverse strand, counting down.
TCTCCAAACTGTCCAGAGTGTTAATAATAATAAGTTGTTAAATAACCTTTAAATAATGGTGATACATTCAAGAGTTTCATATACGAAGCTCCGGGAAGTTATTGCCACCGTAATGATGAGCTGAAACACTTAAAGTGATGATGCACATTTTTAAAATTGCTGGCATTGTTGTGGTAGCTATGTACATTTACTTAAATTGTATGTGCTGTGCAAGTATATTTTCCACTGGAAAATGGATTCCATTACAACCTTAGCGTTTAATGCTTTATACAATTTTTGTGTCATGCATCCACTGCAATATACTGAGTGTGTTTCAGTGGCTTTTCAGGCAAATGGTTGAGTTATTATTTATGCTGTAGCAGCGACTACATGGCTGAATACATGATTTTCAAGTGTCATAATCAAAATGTGAATAAACAACTATAACCTTCCTGGTGTGATCAAGAGGGAGCTATAAATGATTTTATTTACTCTGGCTGCACATATTAGGAAAATAAATAAACAGAAAACTAAAACCACCAAATGTATTTTAAAAAATTTATATAAAAATCAAGTAAATTTTAACCTAAAACTTAGAAGTCTTGTAGCAACTGATAAAACTGTAAGAGTATTGTTTGCTTGTTTTCTTTTCAACATGACAATTATTGAACAATCACACGAATGCTAAAATAAAATAAATTAAAATGATGAATGTAATAAAAACAAAAAATAAAAACTATGTTAAATTATAGATAAATAAATTCCAATGAATATTAGAATAGTTTAGTAAATTGTACTGATTTAAAAAGCTTAGAAAATGCTGCAAATGCATTAGTATGTAAGTAGAATAAGTAATATAAAGACATTTTTATCACAGAAAAAAGAGTAATTTAAATTAAAAACATACAATTTATATATCCACACAAATGTAGCCTTTTATTTTTTTTTACATTTTTTCTACCTTCTTTTTACATCTCAGCTCAGTCTTGAATTTCCTATTAATCTTTAAATTTGTGCCTTCTGTGTGAATATCCTCAACCCCAATAAGGTTCCACTTTCTCCATCTTTCTACAAATATTCACAATATTCTGATCATCACTGATTAGACTTGAAAAATAAATTCAGCTGCATTTGTGTGGTGCTAAAAAGGATTCTGTAATTTGCTTAAAAGTTGTTTCACAACGATGCAGAGTTTTAGATTTAGAAAAAAAAGTTAAAGATCAGGGCGATAGTGCCACGAACCCTCATTCATGCTCTGTCTATTCATTCTAACATTCATTTCAGTAGCTAAACACAAGTGAATCAGTCACACACAAACACCATGCAGGTACACGGCTCCACACACTATCCTCTCCCCTCTGTCCTCATTAGGAAGGCTGCATTGTTTCACAGCTGATTGTGAGGAAGGCAGAAAATGATCCTGATGAAGTCTTTATTCTCCATCCCAGCTCGCTAATCAATTTCATATTCTCTGTCCCCCCACATACCCACCGTCCCCAACCCAACCATTTTTTTTCAGTCTCCCCTCCTAAAAGCCTGACACTGAGCCAGGAGTGAGACAAACACCCATGAAAATCATTTCAATAAAGACTGCCATCATATATCCATGGTGTTAACACTGTGATAGCAGGATTCATTGCAATTTAATTAGCAAAAAGAAATAGGATGGTGGAAACATCCCTGCATGACAGTATTTGCTTTGCTTGCCAAGTTTTGCAAAACCAAAGAGAAATGTTTAAGGAAACCCCTCCATTCAAGCAAAACACAAGTTATTTATGAAAATATTCATGCAGTTCTAGTTTTGTGAATCTTACAGGCATGTGATGACATGGGTTTATTCATACATTCAAATCTGGTGTACAGTAGAGTGCTAGAGGAAACGACGTACGGTAACTTAAATGGAATTCAATTGAATGAATGAGGATGAAAAAGTATATATATAAAAAAAAAAAAATGAATGCATACAAAGCCACTTTACACATGTAACCAGAATGCAGCCATGCACAACCTAAACATTGGCTCTACGGCGCAATCTAAACAAACGGCTGCCCCTTGTTACTTTAATGTATTCGCTCAAATCAGCCTGAATTGCATTCCCTGTGAATGATATCACTGTTGATGAAAATGCATGAATACTCGTTCACATACCCAACCTCTCAGAGGCTGCGAAGGTGCTCCCTCTGAAGAGACTGTACTCTTGAATTGTTTAAATTTCTTGCTCTCTCCCTGTCGACTGCTCCCCCAACACAGCGCAGGCATGAGACCCATGTCGCTGAGGAGTCAAGCCGCTTGAGTCCTGAGACAACGGCCTCTAATCCACTGGTGTTTTCAAAGCAAGATGAAGGGGCAATTGAGTGCACACAAGGGCAGATTTTAGTGGAGCAGCTAAGCTATGGTAAAATATTTGGACGCAGCAAAGCAGGGATTTTGCTTCTGAAACTGCACGCTCCGTGCGACTCCACGCCATTTTTTAGGGTGTGTGAATATATGGATGACATAAAAATTTTTCAGATTGGGGTTGAGCTCATTTGTAGCGTCTTGGCTTTTTTTTTGTGTGTGGCAAAGGGTGGCACGACTACACAATGAGATACAATCTGGTTGCTAAAGAAGCTAAAATTGTAGATACAAGTCATTAATTAAATAAAAGCCCTTATATTTAACATATATGAATACATTAAAAAAACAATGTCATCACACTGTGAATACAACACTGCAGCAAATTAGTGATCATTCTTTTTAATGTATACTAAGATATACTTGATTACCATAATAACCATTTGGAAAAACAGCAGCAACAATAAATTATAATTATTACATAAGCTTGTATAATAATTTTGTTTCTGCAATATCTTGCTTGGTTTCTTTTCATTCTATAGGCAAACTAAACTAGATTGATGTCTAAATGTATTTTGCCCACAGAGGCTGCAGTGTGCGTGCTGCCTGCCATTTGCAGCCCTCTGAAGCTCCATTAGTTGGCTTGGTGAGCTCCAGCTACGATACCTCACGGGACAGCAAATAACAGCTCCGCTGAAGGCTCTTTGAGAGTGACCGATTGTACATTTGTGGGAAAAAGCCTGCAGCTGAGAAAGAATGCCACTGTGATTGTCCACATTCATTGAAACTGAGGCTTATTCTTTCCTTTTTACTTCAGCGCCATATTTGCAAGTGATGAAAATGTGATTGTGAACTCCAAAGGATATTTCTGTTGAGAGGTGGGTGATATGTATCTCTTGGGTCTGTTTACTTTTTTTCACCAGCAGGAATATTAACAGGAATTCAACATTTAGTGCTCCAGTAACCACAGTGATTAAGACCTGCTGACAGTTGAAGGTAAAGTTTATTGTTACTCAGGAACCCGGAGTGAGCTGCCATATTAAAAATGGGCTCCGCATGCAGAGCTGGCCGTGAAGGCAGACACAAGGAACCAGGCCAGATCAAAGGGGCTTCCCAGTGAGTATCTCACCAGTACAGAGATAGTGTTCAGCTGGGGAATGTGTGTGTTTATGAGAGTGTGTGCTGTCAGAAAACATATTTCCTTTAAAAAACAAAACTATACAGTGTGAGCACGTTTGAAAAAGCAGTGAAATGTTACATATACATATATAAATATATATGATTGTATATGTATATAAAGTTTTCAGAATTTCTGACAAAATTTTTTCTTTTATTTCATTTCATGTTAAAACCCTAAATGTTCTGATAATTAAAATTCTGAATTGATTTTTGTACTGACTTTTACCCAAGGAAAAAAAAAAAAGTTTAAAGGCACAAAAACTAAACTGATGCTTTAACACAGCACCATTACAAATACACTCATGAAATAAGGAGGAATATAATAATAATAATAATAATAATAATAATAATAATAATAATAATAATAATAATATATATTATATATTATATATTGTATATTGTATATTGTATATTGTATATTGTATATTGTATATTGTATATTGTATATTGTATATTGTATATTATATATGATATATTATACATTATATGTTATTATTATATATAATAACAGCTGTATACTCTACTGTTTTCTAGTTCCCAACTTTTTTCTAGTTTTCAATTGGATGTGCAGGTCTACAGATGAATATGCCACTCTAATTGTTTCCTCAGGTATTTTATTAAGATGAAAATTTGATGCCACACACAAGTGCTTGCACCTATCAAGTGCAGTAAACTGAGAAGTCAGTTACTCAACAAGTCCTTGACTCAAGTGCTAGATGGACGGACAGAGAGGAGATGGAGCAGGCCTGTAGGATTAGGCCTTTAGGTGTCACTGTACTTCAAGAATCTGTCTAACCCCTAGACACACACACACACACACACACACAAACACACACACATTGCTTGCACTCTCTACTAAAATGGTGTCACATTGGGGCATCTGTTGTTCAAGAACACTGGGTCTGGCTTTCAGTTGTGGTGCCCCACAGAAGGCTATGTGCAACACTGGAATTCCCATCTACAGGGAGAGATGATTAATGGGTAAAACAGCAACTTTAGAGTTGTTCAAAAAGTCATATTTTCCACTGAGATGTCTATCTGAACCCCAACTTTTTACTGCCATCAAATGTTTCTGCCATATAGCAAGTACCAACACACTGAGCAAATTCAGCACTTTTATCTCTTTTATAAAAAGAAAACAGTGTATTCCCACAAGAAAAAAATCTGCAAGCATAGTAAAGGTTTCCTAAAGTTAATTGAGACAAATTATACTAATGTTTAACTGGTTATTCCTTGTAAATCCTCTCTTGTAGAGTAAAATCCCAATGAAAAACTGGGCAAAATCGGAAAAAACATAGATGAAAAGAAGCTTTTTAAAGTCTCAACCTTACACATTCAACACTACATGAACAAAGTTCTGCCATAAATACATCCATATGCTCTCTGTTTGTGGCTAGACATATTTCTATTAAAGGAAAACATGCAGTTATATGCTGACAGACTTACTATTCAGAAAATAACCTTTGTAGATGAGAAGATTTGAAACTGTTTTTCTGCCACACCCCCCTCTTCTCCCTCTCTTTCTCCCAGCGTGATTTTGAAGCTGTATCACCCCAGATAGAGATCTGCCGTCTACATTGTGTTCAAGCCTAATCAGCCCTCGCCTTGTTATGCTGTTAATATTCAGACAACCTTTTCCCCCAAAAAATAAATATACAAAGAAACGATAGGCATAATCAGAGGACCTGAGCAACAGCAGTGGAAAACGGTGCCCCAATGACTACAAATACCAAGTGTAAACACATGCAAATAAACACAACACAGGTTGTTTTGAGTCACTGATGTAGAGGAAGAGGATGAGGGGGTGTGACAGGCCTAGCTGGGCAACATTTCTTAAATACAAATTTGTGTTTTTATTAGTAGGGGCTGCTCATGTTGAGGAAACATTGCCTCTGGAGGTAGCTCTTGTCATGGTGTCCTTGTGTCCTTATTATTAGTTAGTCTTGGGTGCTTTTGTATTTGACTGAGCAGAATGTGAAAGTTGCAAAAACACCAAAACATTAAAAATACTGAAAAGTTACCAGTCTTCAGCCAAAATGGACATGGACTTCTGCCATGTTTGATAAAGAAGCAAAACTCACACTTACTGTGTTCCATATGATTGGGCATTCTCTAAATGGAAATTACATTAGAAAAAAATGTAAAGTAAAAAGTCAAGCAGTTGCCTGCTTGATTTTTTACATTCCCAACCTGCTTTTTGCATCGGCAATGTAATGCTTTCTTCATCACTGAATGTTGGTTTGGGACAAACAGCTCTGCCTGCTGAGCTGAGACGAACACTTCTGACAAGATTTGGGTAAGGTGAGGACACTACGCTCTCCCTGCTTTGCGTAGGATTTTACTACAATTTCTCAAAACAGCATTTAGCCAAGATGGAAAGGCAGCAAGCAGAAACAGCTGTTTTCTCTCTTTTGCTTCCTCTCCTTGTTCTTTTCTTTCACTTCCCACATTTTTCTCCTTCTACTTCATGCTTCTGTTGGAAATTAGCTTCAAGACAAAGAGGCTATGTGTTGTGACATGGCATGCTTACTGTTCCCGTGTGGTTGAGATTTCCGGTGCACAACCTTCTAGGCAAGGCTGCACAGGTAATTAAAACCCTTTTGGACTCTTTCTCCGTCTCTGCTGGCAGGGTTGTTGGGGGCAAGACTTCAGGAGACCAAGGTTGCCTGGCACATTTTTAGGATGTGACTCCGAATCAGCATCCGTGGGAGGAGAAAAAGGGAAAGAAGCAAAAGTAGAATACAAATGTTCAGGAAGGTGATTGTGTGTGTGAATAGGCCAGTTAGAAGAGTTTAGGGGGTGGTGTGTTTGAGCAGAGATAGGCAGCAGCATGTATAGGATGCTTTGTGACCTACATTGCGGTGGGAAGAAGTGATAAACACAGAAAAGGAGTAGGGGGAGAGAGAGGAGGAGGGTCAGAGACCAAGAATTTAGAGAAAGGAGTAAGTGATAAAGAGGTAAGCGATAGAGGCGAATGACACAGTAAAAGAGGAAGAATTCCTAAAGAAAGGAAAAGGAGGCTGGGGCAAAAGTGTTGGGTTTCAAATCCAGTACTCCCGACAGTGGCACGCCAGATGACCTTGGGCATGTTATGCTGCCATCTGTTCCCCCTGTCTGGCCTGTCAACATACGTCTAACTCCGGTTAAAACATGACATTCCAGCTTCCTTACACACTGACGGACAGTCGTCATCACCCTGAGAGAGCAGGATAGAGACAAACAGAGAGAGGAGAAGAATCCAGAGAGGAATCATGAGATAGCGGAAGCAGAGGGAGTTATACAGCATGGACGAGAAAGGGAGTGACCTTTTCTCTAACAGCCCATCTTTATGAGCTGATATTGTTATCAATGTATTACTCCCTCGATGGCCACTAGAGCTACAATAACGCCATTGAACTGACAGTCCATCATCGTAGGACAAAGAGGGGTGCTAACACTGACATCCTATGGGGCACTGGGTTGCAACTGATTGCCCTCATAAATGAGCATGGCTCTCATAAAATCATGTGGTAACTGCTTAGCAGTGCAAAGGGTGAATGCTTTTCCTACAGCATCAATGGCCTGAGTGGCACGGGCTGCCTGTTTGTTGTGGTGTCCAGTGGCTGGCTCATGTTTTCTGATGTGAAGTTAATCATGCATGCATTGAAATTGTGTTTGTACAATTGCAACAATGGGAGGAAGAAAGGAACAGCCAAATAAAAATGTTCTTTCTGTTTGCATTTTTATCTTTTTTATTTAAATGAAAACTTTTTTTTAAGTTTTTTAAAATGCTTTGACTTAATTTTACAAGATTAGCTTTCTTTCTTTCTTTCTTTTTTCCAAGACTCTTTTTTTAATGTAGCATCTAGAAAGACAGTTTTGATGTATTTCCATCATAGCAAGTCAGCAGGCTCCTAAGGCAGTGGACCACATAACTATCCATGGACATATGTTTATGATTTGATTTTATGTGCTAATAAATACATATTAATTGTTAATGACTTGGGCTCTGTGCATGCACGGTAAAAGGTTGATGCCAGAACATGAAATGCTGTGCAGCCAATTTTCTTCCAGGACACTGATGTTCTCTCTATGGTAAGTTATTTATGTTGTGTTATCCATTTTGATGAAAATTTGATACCTGCTGGCTTCCCATGATTCTATGCAAACTTTGGGGATATTGAGTGACAGTCAAAATTAGGTTGAGATGAAATGATTTAGATCTTTATAATAATTAATCAACAAGCAGAAAGTGCCACGTTCACAATAAATATATTTTAGAACTGTGCAAAACTTAACTTGACATAGATGGCATATATGGGAGACGATTTATTTAAATGACCAGACTGCAATGAATATGAAGTATATTTGGGTTATCAACTATTTTTTCCATAAGTCTGAAACAAACAAATAAGCGACAGAAAATAAACTGCTATTTTCATGAAAGAAAATGGCAAAAAAGGAAGAAATAACAAAAAAAAAAAGAAAAAGATTTATATTGAATAAATACCCTCTTTTACCACAAGCTACTTAAATCATTACCAGGCTCTATTCAGGGGTAACATTTTACTTCCACCTGTAATATATTCACTTGCAGTTCCTGAGCAAAATATCTAAGTTCACTTATTACTGCCAAGTGAGGTGAGGTGGTGTGCTGATGTTAAAGAAAAACTTAACAAAAAGCATATGGGACTGTGTCAATAACCAGAAAGATAATGACACCCGTGTTTAAATTCTCTACCAATTACGTATGGAATAATTACATTTTATGTTGCAGACTGAAAAGTACAGTCTCTGGTTCAAATTTCCCTTGCATAACCTCATGCTCTGCAAAACAACAGCATACTTTCAATGCAGTCCTTACACTCTGGGGATTAGGAGAGGTAATTCTACAAAGACCAGGCCTTGCACTCTCCTCCCCATCCTGCAATGACTGATATGTAAGGGAAGTGGGACCCTGACCCTCTCCTGACTTGGGGAAATTGCTGTGACCTCTCTATGATTTTGGGAGGAAGCCAGAGTTGGCACTTAGGTGCACTGGCTCTGTGGCAGCGTCTTTTGACCTCAATGACCTTTAGCTGGCCAACCCCCTTTGGTCATTTATGCACACACACACACACACACACACACACACACGCGCGCACGCGCGCACACACACACACACACACACACACACACACACACACACACACACACACACACACACACACCTAACTAGCCTACTTTGTTCACATGCACACTT
>JBAMHW010000016.1:15855446-15883695 GCA_037177495.1 Rhadinocentrus ornatus | reverse complement strand
CACACACACACACACACACACACACACACACACACACACACACCCACACACACACACACACACACACACACACACACTAGTAGCTTCTGATAGATGGATTGGGTTACCGCTTGGACGCAATGCCTGCCTCTGTTTTGCATCCTCTCCCCATTTTCATCCCGGGTGCAGAGGAACGCCCCAGTCATTAACACCAGCACCCGGCCTGTACCGGCAGCTAAAAGGCCTGCATTCATGAGGGACATCCTGGAAACCAGATGTGCTTGTGAGAATGTGTGTGTTTTTGTGTGGATGTGTATATGCAGTTGCTGAAATGAAATTCAAAGTGTTCAGCGGCAGCGGATCAAGTCATGTGTATGCCTGAGCCCCCAGGGCCTCAGTGGTGCTCAGGTCGCCAAGAGGAGGTGGGTGGGGTGGATCACATGCACTACACACACTTGAGGAAAATTAATACATGTATATTATATATATATATTAATTTTCAAGCGACAGCTTGCAGATAGTTTTGGTTTCACATGCATAGATTTTGAGATGTAAACTGTCTGGAAACCCACTTGAAAATAGTTTCTAATGAATAGTTTGTAGATTTTCTGAAGGAACAAGGAAAACAATATGAAAAACAACTGTCTGAAAGGCCTGATAATGAAAACATGTTCCATTTTGAATAAATAAAATGTGACTTGTTATATAGATCTACTTTCTGTATAATTTTCAACCAATATGTTTTCCTTAATTTTAGTCTGTGGGAGTCACTGAGGTACTCTTTGCAAGCTCAATAACATACATGGGAAACAAATCTTAATGTAAGTTATTAAACACACCAGGATGTTGCAAAACATTGTCAACACTGCTAATTAGGGAGTTTAAATTCTTGCCATTAACTAATTTTTCCCCCCACACAAATCAGAGACTTAAGATATCAAACAGTGCCAACAAATCTTTGCCACCCATAGAAAAACAGCACTGTTGCCAGAACTGAAACAAAATTAAAGTACATTGAATACGTTTTAGTCAACAATCTATTTTGGCTAACTGATGTCGTGCAGCCTGTCACGTTAGGCTGCATGAAGCAGCGGGCCTATAGCTCATCTCAGTGGTCACTCGCTCATGGTGGGGACAAACGACATTTCTTTCTCATTTGGAAGAAAATTACGGGGCCAGAAACTGCGCTGGCAGCCACACAGAAACTGTGCATAAGAGCTACGCAGAACCAAGGACACCAGCCAGTCTTTGTTTTCCACTTTTTCGTACACTTAAAAAGCCACACAGACATGGTTATTTCAGAATTGCTTTCTGTTGTCTGAGGCTGGCCATGTGCTCACCACAACCTGGTTGTCATTTCCACTGGCCACCACAAAAACTGCAACAGTGACCTTGATTGGGGAATAGAGAGCCCCTTAGCCTATTTTAGTTGGTATGATCACATATCTATTCTGACTATTCCAATTTTCATGACCTGCACAAGGAAATCCGTATGCCGGAGACAGCTTCATTATTAGCGTGCTTTGCACAGAGCTCAGTGGCAGGATATTGCATAGAGGCGCATATAACAGCTGAGCAATCAGAGTTGGGCAGCTGGGCATCCAGGTATTGTAATTTTAATTCCCTTCTCAATTCCCACATCTCTGTACAGTGGGCTGTTGTTCTTTCCAAACCCGACTGAGGTAAAATGTCATTGAAAACGCTCTGCGTGCTGAAATTTTGAGAGAACCAGAAAAACAACTTGTATGATTTCACCTAATATTTTGTTCAAAGTAGAAACCACTTGCTGATTCCCACTCTGCACATCTCTTATACATTCCTTCTGTAATGCTGTCAAGTCTATCAAACAACAGCTGTGACAAAGAGAGAAATATCAAAACAAATACCTGCAGAGTATTTTTCAGTGTGGCAAAGAAAGTTTAAGGAATAATTATCTGGCAACCAAGCCTCCGCTGCATGCAAGAATGTACACATAGTACACTGTTCCCACTGATGTTTGAAGCAAGCATTAGCATAAACTGTCAGCTCTTTTTTCTTTATCTTGACTACGTTTCAAATACAAGATAGCTTCTGCTTCCATCACCACATTTATGGAGTAAAATGCCTCCCTGTTATCCACCATCTAAATGGCCATTAGCTAGACTAACCCAATTAGCGGAACAAGATCTAACACAGCCTTCCATTGTCCTTCCATCACAGGAAACAGTAGAGGTTTGCTGCATTCTGATCAAATGTATGGTGATTAATGACTCTCCTCTCACTGTGTTGACAGGCTGTAACAGCTCCAAAAAATCAGCCTCACATTTAGACTACACATATTTGCCTGTAAAACTGACACTTGAATGAATAAATTGGAAAATAGCTCCATCACCAACCAGCCTACCTATACACATTTTTTTTTTTTTACCCTTCAAATGAAGAATAGGAGTGAGATGCTGTCAGGTCTATGTTTCCTCCTTGACAATCCACATCTGTGCATTGGGAATAATGACCAGTCTGAAAATATTAGAAACTCAGAAGAAAAATGCTCAAAGGTCGTTTTAATTATACGGATGGGCTGTCGAACCGTCATGCTTGAGAGGAAATAGAAACAAATGATGTAACGGCTGAATGAAGAGCTTGCCAATTGCATGGTTGGCACAGCTAAAAGATGCTCCAAAACATGGATTTTTTTTTTTATTTTTTAATCACACAGAAAACATTAAAGGCCACATGTTCTGACAGAGATAAAATCTGAGGCAAGTTGGTGGAGCAGAAAAATTGAGAGTGCATCCTTACATGGGGTTAAACATACCCTGTGCACTTAGTCTGTGTTCCTTTACAACATTTGTGTGCTCAGTCTATAGTGAGACAATTTTTTCCAAAATTGTATATTAGAACGCAAAATGACTTGAATAACTTAAATTTAAAAGCACAGGACATTTCACGTGCTCCTTTTTAATTCTGAACTGTGTTAAAATAAGCAGTTATAATAACCCCAACACACAAACACTGACTGGGGGAAAAAAAAGCTGAAAAAAGGAATTTAGAGAAGACCAGAGTATTAAACACAGCGGGGCTGAGACAAACATGGACTGAAGAAAAGAACAGCAGGAAAATATATAGGAAGAAAAAACAAGCTCTTCCTGCTCCTGAAATATATCCATATATCCATATCTATATATATTTAAATCAGGCAATTATAAAGCTATAAATCTCTAGCCAAGAAATTAAAAAAAAGTAAAAAAAGAAATAACAAACACTAAACGTCATGCTGCTTTGAATGTCTGCCGTCTTTCTCCCACACCGCAGGAGTTCAAAAGAATAATAACTTTGCCCTCACTCATCACCACCCAGAGAAGCGTTAGGGCAGCTCATAATATTGTTTTTTCTTTTTTAATTAGTGACTCTAATCTGATCATCAAGGGCAGGAAAAATCAGCAAAGCTATAGTACGGCTGTGAGCCAGCGTAATAACTGAAGTGACGGCAGCATTGGAGTAAGAAGACTCACATCTGTCTGATGACACTTTCAGCTATCTCTACCAGGCTACGTGCTGTGACCAGAAGGAAAAAGGGATATTAACAGGCAAATATTGTACAGGAGGGAAAATGAAATGGTGACATAGACTGAGTGCATGTATACACTCTGGATCAATATTTTGTGTTGTACATATGCATTACAGTGTAGTTGCTGGAGCAAATTGCAAATCATAGCTTACAAAGATGACATGCAGACAAAAACAAGTCAATGAGCTTTGCTTTCAAAGACTTTTCTAATCTAACGCTGCCACTTAAGGCTTGTAATCTTTCACAAATACCATTTTTAGCCAATTTGGCAACATCTCAGCAACACTGGTTAACTAAAAATAGTCTGAAATGTGTGGTTAGCTTGTTTCCAGCTTGTAATGTCTGTCTATCAGGTCTATAACTGGGAGCAAGTACATAAGTGTCCCAGTGATTTAAGCTTATTGCCCCAGTCTGACAAGCATTTGGGAAACAACATATTGATCTTGGATGATGTAAGAATGCATGATCCATGCATTCATGGTTACATCAATACCTAGCAGGAAAAAAAAAAAAATCTTAAAAACCTAAAAGGAGGAAGCGTCCGGCCACAAAAGGTTAAGAGACAGTGAGAGCAATAGCCAGAAGGGAAGAGGATGGAGGTAAACCAATGAAGTGGTAATGTAAGGCCACTGATTGAGAGCAGATGGAAGGAGCAGGAGGTTGTGATTAGTGCTATACAGGAACTCGGACTCAGCAGTGTCTAGTGGTGGATGGCCCTGAGGCAGCGGCGTCCTCAGCACTCATTTCATCCCTTCCCATGATACAACCATCACTGGCCAGAGAATCCCAGCATGCCTCCCTGCTCTTCCATCCACCGAGCGCTGTGCAACACCGAGACCATTTCTCAACATTCTGGCTTAAACAAGACGTCCTGTTGGCATGAAAGCGCCCCTGAAGGAATTACACGGTTGGTCTCATCGTTTACATCTCCATACTGGATGAGTCTGATATTTACTGTGTGTATTACTAAATGTTCCTACACATTTGTCACATTATTACCACAGACACTGGCTGTTTTGCAATTCTATTTATTTATTTTAATGTTATTCTGTTCCATCTCTCTCTCTCTCACTCTCTCTTTACTCGATGTAGTGCTGACCCCCTAGCAACTTTAATTCAACCATCACTCAGCACAGCACAATTTCGGCCAGAGCCTCAGTTGGCCGAATTAGGGTAACTCGAGCTCCTCCAGATTGTAATCAAAACAAAAATAATGAGTGCCGGACAAAGACCAGTGCTATTACTCTAGCCGGCTTAACATTTCTCTCTCTGAGTTTTGTGTTATGTTCTCAGCTCTCTTTTCTCTCTTTATCCTGCCTTGGAGTCTAGAGAGAAAACAAACAGCAGAGCAGAAGTGGGGAAGAGAAAAAGAGGAAAAAAGAAGGCTGGTAGCAGAAGAATAAGACAGAAAGAGGGTAAGGGCTACACAGAAGGCAGGCCTTACAGTGTAGGGCAGCGGGACTGTGCGAGCCTCTGCTGCCAGCGGCTTGCAAATGAACTGATCAACCGAGGGGATTATTCTCAGCTTACTTAAACAACTAGTAAGTTAAACACACATGCTGCACAGCCATCACAGTGTATGTGTGTGTGTCCTCATGGGTATGTGAGCATTCGTGACCTGCTGCCCAACTGACTGAGGCAAGCAGCAGGCAGTCAAAATAAGAAGGCATCTGTTCCAGAAAATTCTGGCAGGGGTAGAAACAGTTAGTGAGTAGTGAGATGAACTGGGAAAAAAAGCTGGAGCCAGGGATGACACCAGCGTACATTGGCTCCCATTCGAGTTTCTTTTTTTTTTTTTTTGTAACAATAAAGGGAAGCTAAATGATATGTAACTGCAGTTTGCAAAGAAAACATGGGGTCTGGTGGAAATTAGCCATGCTGCTCAACTTCCATGATTTGGTTATATATGGTTTTGGGTTGTGACAAGGAGACACAAAGGAAAAACTGTGTAAAAATAAGTAAAAAAAATAAATAAAAATTTGAAGCACTCAAATGAGTTTGCCTATTTTTCCTGTCTTCATATGCTCATCTTTGATGCTTGCTACTCCAGATTCTGAAGCTATCACTGATTTTAATGGCGTTATAGATTGTCTCTTTTCTTTTATGCTACTTGCTACACCAAGAGTGCTGCAAGACTAATTGAAAGACTGAAAAGAATAAAAACATTTTAACCATCCATAACTGTTGCTGTTGAAGTCTTATTATACACACAAAAATCAATCACCTCCCAATTCTCTCATCTGTCTGCATTGTGGTTTTCCGAACAAAAGCTGGAAAAGCATCACATCTAAATTCTTCCATTCCCTCCCTCTTTTAATCTTTCTAGACTTCTCTTGGAGTTACTGTCTGACGGTGGAGGCAAAAACGCAGCTGCACCAGCAACATAAGAAATTCTGTAAATTTCACACTCTGCTGCCTGCCAAAAAACCCTGGACCCAGATTCTGTGATTTGGCCTCTCCAGCTTTATTCCAACCCCCCACCCCAACGCACACACCCTCCTGCCTGCCACCAGCAGAGGACCCTGCTGCGTTCCAGCTTCTCCAGCCCCTAGAAAACATCTTGAAGTCGCCAGCAATGGGGTCATTTAAAAAATGTTGGAACAAGCTCAGGTCTGCGGCACTGTGCAATCTGTGTTATGCTCAAAGAGGCCACAAGGAAACCAATTACAGCAGATGACTAAAGAGAGACAGCAGTAAAAAAAAGCAATTAAGCCTATGTTTACATCTAGAGCCAACATCATGAAATATTCTGCTTTTGGATAAAGCAAATTTTTAGAATAAACAGGGAAAATATTGCATGATCTTTTATTGTAGAGCACATTTTACCACAGCCTCACCTACAGTATCATCTACTGGTCAGTAAAGCTGCATTCCTTTTATTTCTGACACAATCATCCACCAAAAAAAAAAAAAAATCTGTCAAGGAAACATTGGACCTTGCTTTCAATTCTACATGGCAAAGCATTTACTTTAAAGATGAGCTGTAGGTTGCAGACGCTATCAGAGGGCTGTTATGCATTTTGATGCTCCAGAGCCTAGAGGGGGCAGTGAAAATGTATTGATGGGAAAAGAGGTCCTGCGCCAAGCAATTTACAGGACCATCTTTTTTCCATATAGAGGAAAAATAATAATAGTAAAAAAAAAAATTAAGTGAATCATTCTGCACTGTGGTGTGCAGAGTTACCAGCTGGGGCCCTTCTGCATGCTTTTGTGAGGGGTGTTTATGCTTCATTGGGATACATAGACAAAATAAGAAAATATCAAGTGGATTAAATTTAGTGAAAAATAAATAAAGCAGATTTTTAAAAAAGTTTTTATGTGTGTAAGTCAAACAAGTCATTAAGTTAATTAATGTGTAATAAGAAAGGAAATTGTTTTGATTAAAAAAACATATTTGTAACTCCTATAAGCATGTGTTTGTGTGGGTGTGTAGCTATGCATCACTAAAGTGAAAAAATACCACATTTTTTAAACTTTAGCATTGTTTGTTCCTTTTTTTTTCTAACAACACAAGCCATAAGAATTTTTTTTCAAGTATGCAATTTTCAGTCTTTAAAGAAACCACTAAATATGGTCTTTTGCAATTGAATTACTTCCAAATTTTATAGGCACTAGGAGGTTAATAGTTGGTTTCATGTTTATGTTACATGTTATGTGGCATATTTATTGTGCCACTGGTTGCATGGCTGCAAAGGAAATACATGAGTGCTTTAAACCTGGATTCTCACAAAGCCACAAGTCCAACACCATGAATAAAAGGTGAATTAAAATACCACGTTGTGCTTGAAAAGAATGTTAAAAACCCCTTTAAAAACCCACTTAATTTGATGGAACACGAAAATATAGAAGGATATATTTTAGATATTTTTATCTAGAAAGTGTGGTGCCAAATTGCCGTATAAACATTGTTGTATTTGTCAGCTCTGGTTTCATTTGGATGACAACAGCATCTTGTACAGGCAGTCATTTGGTTTTAATCAGGAGCTGGATTTGTTATGCAGCATCCCAGTAATTAACTGATTGATAATTTCTGGGTTGGTTCCCCTTAATTACAGGGTTGATTGTAAATGAAAATGGTGATGCAGTCAGTTGAACGTAACCTGCACAGAGTAGGACACCTCTTCCAGATTTCTGCCACGTCTGGTTCACGCCCATACTCCTACCATGTCTAACGTTTTAAAAATTTTCTGTTCAGCCCTATTTACTACACTTTTATTGTCCCTTTATAGATGCAAAGAAAGCTCAAACTTTATGTATAATAACATGCAGTTAGCTAAATTTTATTGTATGCATTTTAAATTTTTTATTGAAATTTAATAAAAGGCTAATTGATTGCATTTTAAAGAATGAGTACAAATGTCCCCAAAAATATATTTAAGGTAACCATTTTACTGACATGATCTTGCAAAGAAGCACAAAATGAAAGACATGGTAAAAAAAAAAAATCAATATCTTAAAGCAGTAAATAGCAGTATAGGCACAGCATGTGGTGGAGTTACACTGTTTCCAAATAGGGAACCACCCTGCTACCATGGAGCGGAGCTTTAACAAGACAGCATGATATGCTGTTTCACATTTAAACATAAAATCAAGTTTTTCCATAGATCAATATTTAGCAGGTTGACTACACACACAACTTAAAAATATACATTTTTCTTCTGTACTGAACTGAATCCACTTGCCAAAAAAACAAACAAAAAAAAGGTAAGCAAAATGTTAAAAAATCATTTGCAGCATTAAGCATGTTCATCACCATCATTAGTAGTTTATTAACTTACGTATAGACAATTTGTACAAAGGCTGTACAAATTTATGGAGCAGAATTTAATCTGAGTTAAAAGTAACGTAAAAATTTGCACATTTGTAAGGATAGGCGCTACAAGCTTATATCTTCAGCCTACTCCCTTTGGGTTTAAATCTATATGTTGAGTTGTTCTGTGCTTTTGTTGTAGCTTACTGTTTGTGAGACCAAATTAAATTAAATTAAATGAAATTAAATTAACTTCTTAAATGAAATATTCATACTTCTAAACAAACAATAGAAAAACACTCCTTTAAGAACTTTACAGGAGTCAACAATAAGCCAAACCGAACACCTGCAAACGTTGCAGCCCCTCAAACCTGGCAATTAGCTTCTTCACGTCTTCTTCACATAACGCCTCTTCATCACAGTGTCCTGCTCTGAAAATTACTTTCTATTTAGCCAGAGTGAATGCATCAGTTTTATAAAGTTTATATTGCTGCCACATAAGAGGTCTCAATAAATTCAATAAATTAGACATCCTGTTTTTCACAGCTGAAATAATTGCAGCGCTTTCAACAGTTAAAAAGATTGCTGCCCTCAAACTCAATTCTTTGTTTAGCTTTTTGGCAAATGGTAGATATGCCCTAACCTGCTATGTGAACACATCTTCATAAGAAGCTAACCAAAACAAAACACTAATAACATTCTCACTATTTGATAGCAAAGCATCAATTGTTTTAGTTCTTGTAATATTACTGTTGTTTTGGGAACCACAACGTCATGTCACTGTTCCACACTGTTTATGTGACAGCTTAGAATAAATATAATTATCTCTGGGGGAACTTTCTCTTAATTTTTCAGTATTTCATATGATTGACATTCTGGGCTAAGTTGGTAACGGGACAGCCTGACTACAGCTGACAAATGTGGCAGCTGCAGATGAGGAGATGGCAGTTTGTACATGAACCAGTAGATGATTGAGTCACTCTGCCATGTGGACGACCATTGTGAAGTGGCTGCAATCAAGGCCTTTATGGCTGCCATTACTCCCAGCTGATGGGGAAAGCTGAGTTTCCCCATTATAGCTTTCTGACAGGGATCAAGGCCAGTAAAACCTCTGACTTACCCATGACCCAGTTGCTTACATTCCAGTAACAAAACAACAGTAAAAAACTGAAATAAGGGAGAAAAACATAAATAAATAAAGCATTCCTAACACAATATGTTCTGTTTCCATCTTAATCCTTATAAATACCAACCAGTTGTAAGGCAGCTACGTTTGCAGCGGCTGGTAAAAGAAATATCAGTTTCACAACTTGTGGAACTTCTGAGGTTATGGGCCCTTTTTTTTGCCTGAAGATTGCAAAGCATCACTGAGCTAAGCTTTGCATGATTTTCTCTTCTCCTTATTTCAGAAAATCCTGAAAAGGTATGTGGATAAGCCTCTGATAAACAGAGCTCAGGGAAGGACAGGAAAAAATTTAAAATTCAGACCAGACAATTGTGCAGTGAAACATGTGTCTGTAATTCAGTTTAAAGTCCGGATGAATTCACAGTGGAGTTTTGTTTACTTTATCATCAAAATCAGAGCATGCTTTGGCAATGTTTGCACACTTGCAGAACAATCACATAATTTGTGAACATGTGAAAGTGTTTATCTGCTTCTCAGCAGGTAGAAGTTTTCCTCACTGATTCCTTGTTTATTGTCTGAAATGATTAAAAAAACAAGAGCTAAGAAAGATTTTAGATGATATATGCTCTATCTTTGAAGATGCAAAGGTAGGGGAGAAAAAGTAAACATGTTGCACAGAAAGTTTGCACAAAAGTGGCCTTGAATACAAAAAGACTTGAGATTTTCTGGGGTTAAGGAGCCTTTTTAGAGACTACAAAAAAATGCAATTAGTGTAAATTTTTATATGTTTGAGTTGCTGCCTTAATTTAAAAGAGAAAAACACACACACACACGCACAGACAAAAAACAAAACAAACAAACAAAAAGAAACAGCAACTCCTGCCTCTCTATTCTATGTGGGAAGAACCCATCCATCAATATTTTCCACAGTGCTTTACTGCCCAAACTGCTCTCTCAACTCAGAAGTGAGTGCTATGAGGCTGGACAGCAGGTTTTTGGCCTCTGAAAAGACATTGCGGTTAATAAACATCCATTACTGCATTGTTCTACAAAAAAGCTTACAAACTAAGTTAATGCATGGCAGTCCAGAGAAAACACGGAAATAATATATTTCCAATAAAATAGAAAATTAATCATTGAAGATGTTTATACTCCCCCCCCCCAAAAAAAAACAACAACCAAAACACCAAATAACAAAAACAACAAAAAACAACAACAGCTTTATATGCAAATTCTTGCATAATTTTCCAGTGTATCTCTTTTTCTGTCTGTTTCTCTAAAAATATTTTCATTGGATTTGCTTTAAATGGTAAAAGACTGCAAATAACACGAAACCAACAGCTTCCCAAAAATCACTTAATTTTGTATGCATAACATCAAACCTGACCTTAGGTTAAGTCTTGGTCAACATGCTCTTCTTTCAGCTTTAACAGAATCAACAGTAAATTATACATGAGAAGCAAGCTTCTACCCAAGCCATTAAAAAATACCCTCCCTAACCTGCAGGTCAGGCAGCAGACAGCAATAACAGAATCTACCATCACACTTTCCCTCGCCATGTCAACTGAGATAATAAGGGCCTTGGTTAGGGGCATGACATGAACACATTCTGATACTGCAGCGGAACAAGAGTGGGGCCACTGAGCGTCTCTGTCAAGTGCAAAAGAATAGAAATACAGTCCTTGAATGCAGCCAAATCCAGCACCATAGTGCCCTCAGACAATGGGTGCGGTGCTAATCCCCCTTCATGGGGTCTGCATCCCCTGTCATGCACAGTGGTGAACCATGCTGAGACGCTGCGTTTGCAAGTGACATCTTGACAAAGGCGGCGTCCCAGGATACTGTTGGACCTGCGTGCTCTGCACTGCTGTGCATGGAATCTGCATTGGGAGGAATAAAAGAGATGAGCAATGTGTTAAACAATAAGCTGCCAGGGTGCTGAGACCCCCGTCAAGGCTCGGTGTGGCCACCCATCAAAACCCTTGAGCCCAGCATTCAAGGCTGGAAGAAGCACACTCACCCCGCTCTGCCATCCACCCCTATCAGCCTTGTGTCTGGGTTGGGCTCAGGCTAGACCTGTTATTCTGTCCTCTGCTCTGCTCTGGTGGATCTGACAGCTGTTACCAGAAAAGGTTATTCACTCAGCGCATCTCTCTATACACACACACAATGACCCTATAGCCCCCGCCTGTCTAGCCAACCGCCTCTTGTGCTGTGCGACCAACAGACAAGGTGGAGAAAACAAGCTGACAATGTCACTCGTCCGCCACTTGCATTTCACGCTACATATGCACCTGACGACAGTTCTTTTTCACCCCAAATAACTGAGCTGACTCAAATACAGTGACACCATTTGTACTTTTTTTTTTTCTGCTTTTACACACACTAGGAAAGTGGGCTGAAAATAGGTCAAACATTACACAGATGTTCAACTGAAAATGGCTGCCATGGAGGGTGTGTTTATTGGAGTGAGCGCCACCTTTATAATACTTACAACACAGCCCACCATAAAAATGTATTAATTACACAGTTTCCATCATATTTGTGCATGCAACTACATTCCTAAATTAACAGAAACACAGTCTGTAATCTACTTAAATACTTAAAACACATAAATATCTTAAGACACGAGAAGCCTTACTGTAAAGACAAGAAAGACTTCCAGTAAAAACATTGTGTCCACCATTTTTCTTCCACTTTGAAAAATATCCAAGCATCGCAGCTCATCACTGGTCTGTTTCATTCTTCTTGT
Source organism: Rhadinocentrus ornatus (assembly GCA_037177495.1). NCBI lineage: Eukaryota > Metazoa > Chordata > Actinopteri > Atheriniformes > Melanotaeniidae > Rhadinocentrus > Rhadinocentrus ornatus. The sequence goes on along the minus strand of JBAMHW010000016.1, from coordinate 15,871,541 downwards.
GAGCTCATAACTCAAACGTTTTTTTGTAATCTTTCTAAGGGGTGTTGACTGATATCTTCTAACTGTTTAAAAGAGATACAAAAAAAATAATAAAAAAAAATTGTATGCTTGCCTTTGTTTTTTCTTCCCAGGTGCAGAGCAAATGCTTATAATTTACATGTGCTGTTTTTTTTTCTTGCTTGGTTCTTGGTATGGGCTACCATAGCACTTCATTAGCTTTAATGCATTTTATCCAGCCTCTGTGGAATTGTTTCTCATGCAATGCACTCACCATGATCTATCTTTTGTGGAGTCTTTTACTGCCTGGTATTGAATTTCTTCTTATTTACAGATAGGAGAGGAGGTGCATTTATGGCAATGTATAGCAGCTGATATTTCTGTGCTCATGTGGTATATGGATTGCTAATTGGAAAATAATGAGGGTAATAATGGTGGGCCGTTCATTAAAATTCATCTGTTGCTTTATTATTATTATTTTTCTTTTTTTTTTTTTTTTACTAAGCATTAAACATAAATGAAATGACATGGAGACAGAAGATATTAAAATTTTATCTCATTATATTGACACACTTAATTATATCAAATATGCCACTGCTGGTGCACAACCTGAATATATCTATATACTTAATGAGCATGTTATGAGTCTCTAGAGTGAGCCACATTGTGGCTACACAATATCAGTTATATATAACACTGGTTCAGGACCAGAGCAGAAATAAACAGTACAATATTGGAACACACTGCTTCTATGTATTTATTGTATTTTTCTTATTTGTTTCAAAGCACTGGTATGCATGACCTGATGATCTTTATAATTGATGAGCATTAAATCTTGCTTTTGACACACCAACTTTATCATTAAAAAATACAAGTAAAAATCTGTTTACTGTGTTTCACACACACATGCTGTGCCCATTAGAACATATACATTACCTGCAGAATGTTATATGAGAAATGATTTTTTCTCCATCAACCCAGTGAGTACAAACATTGCACCATACATGCAGTTTAAACACCAGCATGAATATATTTCCACACAGAACATTATTTATCCTGAACCCATTAATGTACATTTGGAACAGTGAACGTCAATGCATGGCAAGACAACACTGACTAATTCATAGCCAGAGTTGCTCTGGTTACCATCATCAGAACCATCCTCAGTATCATTTTCACCATTTTACCCTTCAAACTGATTCATCCTGGAGAAGCGTCATTACCACATTCACTTTTTTTGACTCCTGCAGCTGAGTGGGCAGACACACATAAAAGTAACAAAAAAGCCAGCTAATAATGCATGTGCACACATGTGCGTGGCAACGTTAGAACACACATACTCTCTCAAGTGGCAGGACAGCCGTGCATTGTTCCCTCTGCTTCCATCCCTGATGGCAAAGCTGTACTGTCAGTTTACCTTGCCCCAGGACATCCATGGGACAGCCTATCAGCTTTCTCCCCACTGCCAAAGACATGTAGCCCTGTTTATCTCCTAATTGACTCTCAGAGGAAGGCTGAGATTGACAGTGTTGCTCCTGCATCACTTAGGTCCTTTTTAGCCAAGCAAACCCTGCATGCCATCACCTCCTAATAATACATTGCAGGAGACTTAAGCACCACTTCACCTCACGTTTTATTCAAATACTGCCAAGAGAAAACTTGTTCAAAGCTAATCACGTCTTCTTATTTGAGAAGATGACTTTTGTGCCTCTTTTCCTTCTGCCTCACTTCTACCTTTAGAATACAACTGAGCTTCGGACAGGCTAGAGGGAGCATTATGTCCTGACAAACTCAAACAAGTCTGAGGTTTCATTTGTTTTGTATTCTCCCTTGTCGTATTAAAAGTAGCGGCATGCATTTTGTCCAGTGTGGCAGCACAATTACAAAGGGCCTTTGCTGCCAACATCTGACAGAAATTTTGAGATAACATATTGTGCAGTGTATTTATTATGCACTGATGGATGGGAAGACAGACTGCAGTTGCCATAACAACTTTAAATAGAAAAGATGGGGTTGATTGAGTCTAATTGACAGCATGAGAGCGTGGGGGGAGGAGGACATCGGGGTGATGTGTTTAATTTTTTCCTCGCCTGCCACTTACTTGTCATCACCTGACAGGAAGCAGCTTTCCCATTGGAAGTACACGCTGTGCATTTGACACCTTTTTGAAAGACCAGCCTGCCTTGTGTGATGGCAGAGAATGGGGTTAAAGGGCACCGGGTGGGCATGCACATAAAGATGGCCCTCATCCTTGTCTGTAGCAGATTATTTTGCAGGTTGCAACTGGCATGCTGGCATTTTGTCAAGTACCACTTACAAAGGCCACCCTTCCAGGACTTTGACCAGCTGGGTGCCATCACTGAGCCTCATCACGTCTTAACTAAGCAGCCTGTGACTTTTAAAACCCTGCAGAAGGAAGGATTTTCATACAGCTGCATCGTTACATCAACAAGCATTTTGAAAATAGTTGTATTAGAGGATCTGCTCAGAAACAGGTAAACAAATTATTCTGGGCTTGTGGATGATATTCCTAGTTGTCAAGATAAGTGGTAGAAAAAAAGAGGAGAGCTGGTGTTCAATCAAAGTGTTAATGAATAAATTAGTTCTACAGATAAGAGTGAATCATCTCCATTTTATCACTTGTATACTATCCCTGTACTCTTTGTCTTGGCTCCCTGGGGTCTTGGGTTGTCTTTTAAGTACAAGCCTGCTTCTGTTCGTTTACTAACACAACAAGCGCAACAAAGTCTATTTCTCTTCCCTATGATACTTTTTTTTCAGAAGCTCTCTCTCACACAGGGCTGAGATTCTTTGTAGGTTCTGTCCTTACATGCCTAGAGCCAGGTGAATATATAGCTCAGATCACCAGCATGATACCTCATAACAGGAACCATGAGCTGCATAAGAGAACTTTTAAGACCTGATAACACGACTTCCAGGGTGCCAAAAGGGCTTTGTTAATGCCATTTTGTTTGAACCACGTTTTACTTCAAACATGCACAGAGACAGTGGACTCACCTGAGGAGAAAAAAGGTTGCCCGCAGCCGAGAGAATCTGATTTCTCCTCACTTGTATCCATCTCCTTAAGCCATCACTTATTGAGGATATCCTCCTCACTGCCCAAAGTGCTTCAGCTCATTATACGCTAACGATCTGCTCGCTCTTTCAAAGTGTTCTTTTTGATTACACAAGTATGGACACAAACTTCTCGGCGCAGAAATTGGAAGTCCATAAAATTTACTTTGACTCGTGGCAAAGAGCTAGTTTCTTAGTGGGCAGGAAAGAAAGAGTAAAGCAAAAAAAAAAAGGAGTGAAAAGATTTCCTCTTTTCCCGTAATAATGGTAAAATCAAATACACATGGGTTATCCGCTTCTTTCTCTTTAACACACACACAAACACAAATTAAAACCTACAGGCATCAGCCTCACCTTGTACATTTTCCTCTGCTGTTTACTCCAGTATAGTTAGTTGTTACCGATGGCACACTGAAAATTTCCTTGTGGCACTTGAATGTGCAGGTTTCTGTGTGTGTAAGTGTTCTGCAAGTGCGGAGGTGTCAGTGTTTGTTGGAAGGGAGGGGTAATCTCATCTGGTAATTAACTTGACAGCATGACAAATGGACACGATCAGCTGTCTGCCCCCATAAGACACAAATACGCCGTATTGTGGCTTCCATGTGGGATTCCACTTGCAAAAAAGACATTAGAGAGAAGCTTCTCAGATGGAATCATACTGAGTTTTCTTTTGGATAGTTGAAGTTTCAAGTCTGTTTGTGAGAGCATCACAGAACAAATGGCTTTGAGTCGTGTGAGCGGACACATGTAGAAGCACACAGCAGGCAAACATAGAGGGTGATGCTCCTGTTTATTTGATAGCAATTCCCTCTTTTACTTCTATACTATGACCCTCCCAGTCCGCCTCTTGTTAGGTCTAATGGCATAGAGGAGTCGACTTGTCTAAGTAGATCCTACTGTATATCTCTGCCCTTTCTCTCCCCATATCTGTCCCTCCCTCCCCTTAACTCTCCCTCTATCCCCACTGCCATTAATCATCTCTCGATCTTGAATACCTGATTTGGCTGAGAGCTTTTCACTTCACTACACACCAGCCTGTTCCTAAGACCTGGTGCACTGTGAACCTCCTGGGCTCACGTAAAAACACATGCACATTATTGAGAACTTATCTAATTAGCAACACATACACACAACAAGAAGCTCTAAAAGCACAGACTGACCTGTGGTGTCTTGCTGTCTGACAGTGTGATGCCTCTCTCTGATATTCCATTTTGGAACATGCAGCAGGGTCCTCTATTTTCCATGTCACCTGCATGAGGTGTCACCAAAAAACAGATACCAAATGCCAAAAAGCCTGTTTAATTTAGTTGCAGGCCCACAATATAACAACACTGCATCAGAGGATCCACAGATGGCATCTCCTGATAATAGAAAGCACAAGATATGGTCTTGAAAGGAGATTTCTGAGAGCATTAGAACAAAATAAATACATAAAATTATCCCTTCCTGGCAAAACAACCAGGCACGCTCCAGTTACTGATATTTACACAGTACAAAATAATAACAATGCTAATGTCAATAGAAACATAATAATGTCCCAATCTGATTACAGAGACTGTGTGTGTGGTGAGCAGAAAATTAAATTTGAAATTTGAGAACTTGCCTCTGTCTGTGATGTATGGGGGGCTGGGTGGTGGTGGGGGTGGTGTTGAGGAGGGGGGCTGGGGTGGAATTTAATAAACCCGCCAAAAATTTTTTAAAATGCATATTGGTGTGAGATAAGGCGGAGACTGTCCTTTTTTTCTAAAGTAATTATGAGATTTTATTCATTTCTGTCATTAGTCAAACTGACAGCTGGTCCCTGCAGGCTGGACTTGTCCCATCCTCCTCTCCTGCTCACCTATCTGGGAAGGAAGCCCATAATGAATGTTTACAACACACAGGTAACAGAGTAAATATTGGACTCATCAATTACAGAGGGTGAGGGAACTGGCAATCAAATCCCATGATTATTGTTACTGTCGGAGGCAACATGAGCCCTGACAATGCCTGGTGGTCACACATGCATAGACACACATAGATGGCTGCGCTGCAGACAAAAAGAACACAGGCGCCCTCTCACTCTATCATTTTGTGGGGCTTCCTCACCTACATGAGATAGGCCAGAAAAGGAGCTTGTTAACATTTTGTTGTGGGAGCAAAAAAAATAAAAAATAAATAAAAATGGAGCTAACTGGAAAGATAATAGGAGAGAAAAAACATGGGGAATGGAGAAAAAAAACATTTAAATGATAACATTATCATTAAGGGCAGTTGCTCTCAAAGCAAAGGTTGGAAAAATTTATGTGGTTTACATTTCCAAAAAAGGTATAAATATTTATTACCTCACTGTGCCTGGCGGTTCAATGATTACTTTCAAGACAAATGACAAACTAGTGGCTTTGTTTCCTGTGTTGATGGCAGTACGGTCCTTTGGTGTAAAACTTAATCAACAAGCTGGAGAAAAAATAACTTTTGTTGTTATTGTTACTGACTCAATAAGAGTGTGTGTTTTTCTTTACTGTATAATAGTCTAGAGACTTCATTTGTGTGGCCCTCAAAAGGACTGCCTGTCTGGCATGATGACTTAAATCCCTTCTCGCAAAATTTGTGCTGATGTCAGCGCCTATCGCTTTATGACAACAGCTCTCTCCAGAAATTCCACATTTTGGACAGCAGGACCCACAGCTGTAAGACAGTAAACTGACACCATCTCCAGATTTCCACAAAACTCCCTCATTACTCCAAAGGATTGCTGATGGGGCTTTGAAATCATTTGTTTGTTCAGACTAGGAGGTAAACTTGTAAAAGCATGCCTTTGTCTCTGTGGGTTGTTTAATTAATTAATTTATTTATTTTTTGTTGTTGTTTCTTTTTTTCATTTTTTTGCTTGGTCAATTAAAATTTTCCGGTGTGAGCAAGACCTGCAGGTGCTTACAGACTCTGATAGCAAGACTACTTGTACTTTCTGTTGTTTTGTATATTTTTGCTCACCATCATAATGAATATGTCTTGCAGATTGCATTTTGCAGGGTAAGTGTACCGCAGCATCTGTTATGTCCTCAGAAGAATGTCAGTGGGTTGGGAGAGTAGCAGGTGTGGGCAGTGTGTGAGACTTTATCAGACGGCTGCTATACTGCTAGACACACGGCTGAAGATGGGGCGGGGGAAATCATTAACATATAATTACGCCCAAACTAAGAATTGTTACATAGGGGCTGGTCACACTGCAGCAAATACTTAACTTGTTCTCCCAGAGGGACCAATCTATGTTTTTATGTTGAACACCTGTTACCAGCTGCACATGTATTGTAAAGTCACAGCAGTACAAGCAACCAAGCAGAGGAGCAAAATTAAAGCATTGCTTCAGGTTAATTTTGCCTATAAAAAGCATGAACCACAACAGTGTCCAGTTAAAAAAACCCACACAAAATACTTTAGTGTGTTATGGTCAAAATTGTGAATTAACTGGAGGCACACCATGGATGACCATAATGACTTCATATTAGAATAGTGGTACAGCTGTGCCTCAGCCATTGAGTTTGCTAAGCTGCCAAGGGCTGGGAACACACTCTCCCACACACACTCGCACAGTCGTGCTTAGCAAGCTAATAAATTGCCCTGACACACCCTTTGGCAGCAGCACAGCACAGTCCACCACAACCACATCCCCTTCGCCCACAACCAGTCTAGATCCTAATTTAGCTGGGTTAAACAGTGAGACATAAACTCCCCCAAACAGACTACATTTTCAGAGCAGGAAGCAACGAAGCTGGGAAGAGTGGAAATGTCATAAGTTGTATTGAAGGATCTGGAATTTGTATTAAATTCTTTGTACTTTTGGAAAGTTCTAAAATGTCTGGGAGAGGTTGAGAAAGTGGCTGGAAGGTGTTACATATACAGATGTTCAGACATGATTAAGGGAAGACTAAAAACAGGCAGCAGAGTGCATATATACATTTATATTTGCTTTTTACTTTGGTTCATCTGCTTTAATGTTACCAAGCTGACTTTTATACATTTGCCTTTTTACATTCTGACAACTCTGCAGAAGGAAAGAAATATATAAACAAAAAGAAAAAATGGCAGTTTTAAAAGCATGCAAGTTGCCTGATGGCTCATTATGATCTAAGTCTATTGACATCAGTGTATTTTTCTGAGCACTGAATTCTATTCTATTGCTGTAAATGTATTTTTTTCCCTCCAAATTATAGGTGCTAAATTTTAAGAATTTAGCTAAATTACTGCATTCATGAAAACTGCATTCTTGTCCACCACTGGTACATATGATGATTTAAATACAAACCCTCTCTTAAACCTTGATACATTTTTGTTACTGTTAAGCTTACCGCTGTTTATTTTTGTTTTTACTGCAAACCATGGACTTGAACAGATTCTAAAATTAGTATTGTTTTATCTGATTTTATTGGTTTTGAATGGAACATCATTTGACAGAAAATCTCTCTGACCTGAACTGAAACCCCAAGGTGAAATACATTGTGTGACACCTAAAGATTTAAAGCACTGATGTACTAATTTTAATCAATTAAATATACATGTTCTTTAGTAATTCATAAAACAATGTTTCTATGAAAAGTTAAACTAGAGTCCAAAAGTCACATCAGGACCAGTTTGACATTTTGCACAGAGCAGCATTTACATCTGTTGACACTGGCTGTACATCTCTTACGTCACCTGACATTGTTAGACTGGAGCAGGGCAGCGTAGTGAGAGGTATTAACCCCTCGGGATGTAAAACCAGTAAAGGTGGTAGGCTTCCCAGAATGCACCCTGCCTGAATTGAGATTCATTTCTCACTTTTCCTCAGACTCTCCGACTTTGCTCTTTCTCTCCCAATCACATTCACTGCACCTCTCTGTTAAGTATGGCAGGGTAAGGTGAATATGCTCAGGGGGACATTTTAACTAAATCGTAAGTAGCCTGGGTGCTGCTGTCGTAGTCTAAAAGAGTTAACAAAATGGAAAGCAGAAAAGAAGACACTGATTCTCCAGAAATTTCAGTTTTGACAGACACATTAGTCCATAAGAACTTAACAGAGCCATGTCAAACGTTGAGTTATGGAAGTAGATTGAAGGTTTATTTAAATGCACAGTTACTTGAGAAATAAAAGTAAAAACACAGAATTGCACGTGGGTCCATATACACAGATACACCTTTTATATTCTTCTTTACATAAGAAGTGGCTGGATATATTACCACCACCAGGAGCATGCACGCCAAGAGAGCCAGACCTCATGGGCACCATCACATCTAATACATTTGTCATTAATTGTAGCCTTTAGGGACATTTGTTCTTGAATTAATTTGTTTTCAGCATTCAGCAAATATGAGGAAATGTGACTGATTGAGTGAGGCATGGTGCCCACCCCCCCACTCCACCTCCTCCTTCCTATTTACCATTGTCTGCTTCACCATCATCAATCTGCCCATTGGCTTCCTTTTGTAAAACGTCCCCAATGAACACAACAGCACTGTAGAAAATGCTACACAGTAACCTTCTGTTATATGAGAATTATTAAATCTTCCATAAGAAAAAAAAATAAAAATAAATAAAATACAGAGATACTGTTGCACAATAAATCCAATAAGCAAATTATGATACTACAAGAACAAAAGCATTTTTCCTAACAAGACACTATCTACACACCAACACACAGAAACAAACAGAGCTGGAGAGGAAATGAAACAGAGAAGTTTTAATCACCAACAAACACAGGGCAGTGTAACAGAACTGCTGCCTATAAAGTCAAAAGTCTGAAGAATAAACACTGCAAAACAATGCTGAGAATCCATACTTGTGTGTACAGTAGAATAAGCAAACACTAACAATGCCGTACATGCTGTAGGTATTTAAGGCTAATAATTTCTAATTTTGGAAACAATTAGTAATTTGGACACCAAACCAAAAGAAAGAAAAGAAAAAAAAAAACAATCAAAAATTCAATTAACTATTTTTATCTGTACACTTCCACAAAGTTCAAAGCAATTACTAATCTAAAAGAAGCAAAAACTTTAAGCGCAGTTTAGTGTGTGCAAAGGTAGGAAAAGTGAGATAGTGTGAACCCTTTAAAGCACTTTCCTGGCCTTCATCCCTATTTAAGATTCATTTGTCTGGGGCTTTTAGTTGGATTTGTAGCTGGCCTTACAATGTTTTGCTTGGAAAAACAGCAGCTGCCATATGCCATATAAGAGTGTCATGTTTAAGAAGAGAGCCTAACCAGAAACCTACTGTAGCAAGATGATTAACAGCATTAGAGCTTGTTCTGTTTAAGAATTTGGCACAATGCTAAGTACTCTCTGAGACTCAGGATCCCTGGGTTAAGTTTCCCCCACTTTGCAAAACACAATACTGAGTGTTAGAAATGTCACATCTAATTGTTTCGGATGACAGAAATTCTTATCGTGATATGCACCTTGTTGTCTGACACATATCAATACATTTCTAATAGTCAAAAAAGAGTGTAACTTCCTGACAGAGACAAAGAAGGAGAATAAAGCAAACAGGAATTCTTCTTTTCAGAAGGAGAAGCAGGCACATGAAAAAAAATAAATAAAAAAAGGCAGAAACAAGTAGTTCAAGGGGAGAATGATGGTGAAAAAGACAAAAAGTCAAGCAAGTCATATGTGAAAGTTTCTTTCCACACCTCTCCTTGGAACAACCACTTGGGGCGATCACCTGCTGAATTCATGCTCAGTCAACTCTGGATCGGCAGCCACGTCCGTCCTTTAAAAACCAGCATGCCAAACATGGCTATCAGCTTTCCTCCAGCTGCTGTCTATCAATGTCATACTGGATCAACAATGCAGAACCCTTTCTGACTCTCCGCTCCCCTGCAGCACAACTGCAACCCCTCCACCTCACAGTCCCGTTTCTCTACACACATGCTACACACAAGCATTGTCAAGGGCAAATTGTGAACTCAGGTGCAGAGTAGTTGACTTATTTATTTATTTGTGTAACAGGTTCACAGATCAATATAGTATTCTGCTGCAAAATAAGGCTTGACTGTCAAGAGACAGATTAGGTCTGACGCAGCTTGGTGCCTCTCAGCTACCACTTCTCACTTGGCTTGTTGTAGGTGCACTGTTGATCATACATGCACGGTAAAAGATATGTGCATGTGCACACAAACATTCATTGAAAACACAGCTGGAAATCACTGCTAAAAAAGATACACATTGCATGAAAAAGAATATATGTTTGTACACAAAGAGTGTGAGTTTTGCAGAATTATAAAGCCAATAAAATTACACTACACCTAATATCACATTTGGGAAAAATTATTTAATATTCTTCTGCTCAGCTAATCAGCACTGAGGCAGTTTAAATATAGGTTTTCATGCATATAGAATAAAATAGGTATACTGATATTAACTGATGCTAAATTAAGCAGCTTATTAAAATAAAATAACATATAATCAGTATTATAAAATTAAACAGAATTACAGCTATGACAGGTCAACACTGATTATGTTATCATGCAATCAAAATGTTTCTTGTGTCATTCTGAAAAATATAAATGCATGGTACAATTTGAAGCCGTCATTGTCAACCAAGCCAACACAGTCACGATCTTTAATGAGTAGTTTGCTACTCTTTTAAAACCCCTTCCAGTCCCACCACGCTAACATCCTAATACAGGATACTTTTCAGCAATAACAACAATAAAATTAAATAAAAAATAAAATAAAAAATCATCCCTGTCTTGATATGAAAATGTAATTAATTTGTTCTGACCTTGACCTTTCATTCTTGCCAAGTTTTCAGAAACAGTGGAATGCCGAAAAACTAATTAAAAGATAGCCCAAATTATTCATTTCTCTCTACAGTGTGCACTTAAAACATAAACATGGAGTCTAGGATTGAAAATCCTAAATATCTGAAAAAATACAAGTCGGCATGGTCGACTAGAATCATGCATTGATCATTAATGTTTAAAGCTTTTATCAGGCTTTCTCAAATGGCTCTGTGGGCACTGAAAAAATTGAAAGATCAGAGCTATTGAAAGCAAACGGAATATTGTGGCATCTCTGTGTATTTGCCTTGCTGAATTACTGAATTATTGTTGTTTAACAGTTATGTAGCATCTGTCTCAAACTGCAAAGGATCCTGCATACAAAGCATTAAATATAACAAAGATTGGGCGGCTGTCAAACCACCCCACTATTGCTTATAACCTGTCTGTTACTGTTCACTAAAAAACAGTGGTTGCCACAGTGTTCCCTGAAAAATAAAGTAATTTTACAGACAATGTGAGTCCAATTTGAGACTAAAGGTGTTAGAAACACACGTCACTTGTCTGGAAATTGAAAAGTCATTTTGCTCTCTTTGACACCATGGGAACCCAAACACTCACATGAAAGCTGAAACTGGCAGCTGGGAACAAAGGGGCCATCACAGTGACCCTACGCCCCCTCCATCTCCTATTTTGCAGGAACACCTCTCAGTTTCACTTAAAGCACAGCTCCCATAAAACTTGGTCTCCATCATCACCAGGCACGACAGGCCAATAAGTTGGACGCCACTCTCGCAGGAGAGAAGTGCTGGTGCCTCAACAACCCATAACAATACTCTCCAAAAACAGTGAATCCTGAAGGGACAGCCTTTAGAGAGGAGCTGACTGTCTTTGAAGCTCTTATAACCCTTTTACATTAAATCTTAGCTTGAGTGTTAGATGAACTTCCAACCCTCTCCTGGCATGATAAGACAGTGTTTAGAAATGAGTAAGAAGCGACCCAAGACAAAAACACAAAAAATCAAGCAAGCAAACTCTAATATTTCACTTTGTCAACTGGCAAAGTTCAACATTTTAGTAGAAGGTTGTGCTGAAGAGACCCCACCTCCAGCCATTCTCAGGTGAAAGCCCCCTGCTTGGACAACAAAGGAATAGCATGTTATTTTATACATAACTGCAACATGTGGCAGCAAACATCAGCTCTAAAAGAACAGTAATGTGACATGACTGCAAAACAAACTCAAGTGAAGGACATCTGTAGGGCCCATTAACATACTGAATGGTAAGCAGTGGAGCCTACGGCTGGGACTGAAACACTGGCAGTGCTGCCTATGAAAAGACAAACAAAATATATAGCCTACGCTGACGAGGAATGGTAGGTGCACTGAAAAGCGCATGTAGTATTAATGGTATGCCACGGATGGGGAGGAGAGGTCAAACCAAACAACAGCACAGAGAAGCTTACTGCCTCACAGTAAACACACCCCTCCCCCACAACAAAGCCTGGTATATGTCATCATTTTAGAAAGTGTGGAATTAATTCACTGGTGGCCAGAAGGCCCATGGCTAGGGCTGGTCAAAAAAATAAAATAATAATAGTAATAAAAAGAAAAAAGAAAGAAAGAAACAACTGGTGAATCCATAAATAAAACATGCTAGCTGGTATTTTCTTCCCCCTTTCATCAACTACTGTGTTATGCACATCATGCCTTGGAAAATGAGAAATTGCAAAGTAAAAGAGATGAATAAAGGAGTGTGGACCCAACTTAGTCCCTCCACTACTACATCATTACCAAGAACAGCTAACAGGGAATGAAACTTTACTTTACTTTCACTGAATTCTGCAAACACAACTTACAAAAGGAGCTGAGATAAAGGTTCATAGTGTGTTACATGTGTCACAATATAAAGTCTTTCCCTGCATGAAAAAGACCAATGTTTGTTGTCAGAGCCATTTAGCTCCTCACTTATTACCCTTACTCAAGGGAAACTGGCAGACGAAACTCTGCACAGAACAAGTGCCTTATTATCTGCCCTGATTTCCCAGGGTTCCATATTTCGCTCTTCTGATGACTCCAGCTAACAGAACCACCCATGTCATGCGTCAAGTCAGGGTTGAAATCTTCATTTAACTGCTTCAGCATTTTAATAATGACTGTCCATCTGGTGGATTTCACTCATTAGCACGTTTGCTTTCACAGAAATGGGAAGATGTGACGAGAGTTCCAAAGATTATAATAGAGAGAGTGTGACTTTTGTCTTGTCAAACTTGATGAAACAGTATCCTCAAAGACAAAACTAATGTTGTGGATTTTAAATTAGGCAGGCATGCCTGAATAAAAACGGATCATATTTCGTCCTTAAACATCAGCATTGCACTGTGGCTGTTAATGTAAATTAACTGTGGTAACACTGGAGCTCTTTTCATACTTCTCCATTAATCTAGTGACAACTGAAGGTGTCAGTATTATGTGTGAATTAATGCCCTGTAGTTTGTTATAACATTTTTAGACAACAATCTGACTAGGAGAGCCTTATTAGCATGAATAAATCACTGTTAACATGGCACAAATTTGAAATGTTCTGATAAATTCAACAGATTGCATCATTAAATAAATTACGTCATTGTTTGAAATTTCCACCTCTGTGTTGTCTGCAGTAATTACATACAGCACCAAAGTATTTTTCTTTAATTCTTTTCCAGAATTTGACCCAAATAATGCAAAAGTCTGCACAAAAGTTACTGCTCTCTGAAAAAAGTTGAAAATTTTATTTGTCAGAAAGCTTTTTATTTAATCATGAACTCTAATGGCATGAAGACATGATATTAGAAAACTGTCACTCTAGAAATGACTTACATTTATTGAGTATTGTGCAGCGTAGCATCTTCTCATGACAACAACAGTAACAGTGGTGACAGCGTCTTCAGGTGAATGTTCATAAATGTTACACTACTGCTGTGGTGGCATTCAGTAACCTTCAGCAGCAAACATTAATAAAAAAAAGAGACCAGTGTGCGAATGGCTGGAGTCATCACTTTAACAGTTACACCCCCCAGCCCTCTGCCCTACCCAAGGAAGAAAAAAAACAACAATTAAATACACACTTAATTCAGCTAATTGTGTACATTTTTAGTGAATAGTTTTCAGTTATTAAACTAGCAGAGAAAGACTATAAATATTGTTTGCAGCTCTCCATTAAAACTTAGCATAAGCTGGTGGCTTTAGAATTTATGTAAGAAGCTCTAATGTTTACAATGCTGTTGGATGCCAGATGAAAAGTGTGTGGAACAATAACACCTGGAATGAACTAAACAAATGTTCTCCAGCAGACAATATTAACCAGGCATTCACAGCAAACCACAGAAATAAATGGCTGTCGTAAACAAAGTTATTTGTTGGAGAAATATAAACCTATGGACAATGGCTCTTTGCTTAAAATCAGAGGTTCCCAACCTCTGGGTCTGCGAGACTTTGAGTGTAGAGCCTATGTTGTTATTAAAATCAAGGTCATGTCCACACACAGACAAGTTGAGATGTATCCACTTTTTCTTTTTTTTTTTCGTTCACATGAAACTAGGATTTTGGGAGCCCAAAAAACACCAACTTTTGAAAGAAGGGACCAAATAACTGGGGGTCACCAAAATCTGCTATACAACAGTATTTAAAACATATGTCCTTCAAAAATAAAAAAAAAGCTACCTATTAGGTCACCCCTTGTGCATAAGAGTACTGTGTGGTTTAATGTGACGTAGTTTAGCTATGTTAGTGGAAATGAATGGAACATTCACGGTCCTTATTAAAAAAAACAAAAAAACAAACAAACCAACAAAAAATGCTAGGCTAGAAAGACTTACTTTGTGCAGTATTCCGTTATTGGGCAAGGTCTCATTTTATGTGCACAAATAACACTCAAGGTAATTGACCTTGAATCAGGTTTTCATAGCAGGACAGGTTCGGCTTCAAAAACCAGCACAGCAAATACTTGGTAATATAAAATGAAAGTAAATTAAACATAACCTGTAGCTCTATAAACAGAAGACAGCAAATGGAACAACTGAGAATGACAGAACAAGCACAATATTTTTGCTAACGTCTTTAAGCTTTGTTGTAGGAAAGCTGACCACCGCAGACAAGCACGTTTTGAGCGCTTGCCAATCTTCCCCATTTATTGTTTTCTGCCAAAAAGCATTTTTTAATTTTAAAATACTGTTCAATGCTGATAAATTATAGCAATCTACTCTTACTAATTGTTCAATTGCATTAACTGTTTACTTAATTATGTTAGTTAGTTATTAGTTATGAAGCACACTGAAGTAGTGTTGGACATCTGTAGTAAATTCACAGCAGTTTGTTACACAATATTACTCATATTTTATTACTGATGTTCTTAGTCTGCTAGTCGTGCTTAGTCATGCTAAATTTAAGTGAAATATTAGGACTTTGCTGTTGTCAGACTTCTCCAGACTGACATATTTACTTATAAATCTGGAAGTGGGTAGACGGATCATGATTATTGTTAGCTCTCTTGTTTCGCCTCCCAACGGATGCCATTGACTTCCACAGCAGCAGAGCCTCCTGCTGCACTCTATTACTGCAGGCCATCTGACTTTAGTTCAAAGCCTCAAAGATAGAGGAGAGTCTCTTCCAGAGGGCCTGTACTACACGCCATGCAGCAGGCATTTCTTAATATCACTAAATACCAGCAGGACAAGTGCCGCAGCAGCTCCAAGCCACGTCAAACACAGGCAGAGAAATGAGCAATAAGTGAGAGATAATTTGTTAAGAAATTTATCAATGAAAAGCGTACATTTATTCTAGAAACCCATGAAAACAGAGTTTGTTGGGCTGCCATAAATTTCTGTTAGATTGATGTTTCTCTTAGAAAAGACAGAGAGAAGAAAGACCAGTGTGTTGATGGATAACACGATCCGGCTTGTAGCACGTTCACGAACACATGCACTTCCGATTGTCTGGCGTAACCACACTCTGATAAGGTCTTGAATTGCACTCTAGTTCCAGTGAACCACAAAAGGCTTCCTTCCTCTGCTCTCCCACCTCCCACAGCGAAATGAGAAGACCAGTAGATGGTTGAAATACAAGGAAGAATTCTGGGAAGAGACAGGATGGAGCAGGTCACAGTAGGCAAGCTATGGTTGCAAAACCCACATAGATAGTATATTTATAGTAGAGTATCTTTATATGTATATGTATATATATATATGCGTGTGTGTGTGTTTGTATTGTATGTCCTTGTAACCTCCACACCCCAACTACCTTTTTTCTCC
>JBAMHW010000016.1:15834686-15855254 GCA_037177495.1 Rhadinocentrus ornatus | reverse complement strand
AAGCACACAGCCAAGATAACCAAGGAGTGGCTCCGCAAGAAGCATATCAAGGTTCTGGAGTGGCCTAGCCAGTCTCCCGACCTAAACCCAATAGAAAATCTTTGGAGAGAGCTCAAACTCTGTGTTTCTCAGCGACAGCCCAGAAACCTGACAGATCTAGAGGAGATCTTTGTGGAGGAGTGGGCCAAAATCCCTCCTGCAGTGTGTGCAAACCAGGTGAAAACCTAGAGGAAACGTTTGACCTCTGTAATTGTGAACAAAGGCTACTGTACCAAATATTGACATTGATTTTCTCCGGTGTTCAAATACTTATTTGCAACTGAATCATACAAATAAATTGTTAAAAAATCAAACATTGTGATTTTAGGATTTTTTGTTAGATTATGTCTCACAGGGGACATGCACCTACGATGAAAATTTAAGACCCCTCCATGTTTCTAAGTGGGAGAACTTGCAAAATAGAAGGGTGTTCAAATACTTATTTTCCTCACTGTATATTTGGTTGTTTGTTTATTCTGTGAAGATAACTCCCTAGTAATGTTCCCAGTCATTACACTATTGGTATAGTCAAAATGATCTTATATTTTCCCTCTCTCGAAAATGTAAACTTTTAGGGCTTTATTAAATGTTGTTTTGACTTAAACTTGTGTTTAGACAAATGCATTGTATATATAGTCGTGCTAAGATACTAGATCTACAGAGATGAATGTTGTTTCAATTCGGCCTCAACCTCTTACTTCTTTTCTCACTGACATCGAAAGAAAAACACCCATTTATGACGATGTGTGGAATAGTCTTCTGAAGGTTTCCTGCCCGTCCAGTGGAAAACTGCTTCTGAAAGGGCTGAGGCAAAGAAAGATCAAGATGGTTTAACTCTGTGAATTTTCCAAGATCTTCTAAATAAACGGAAGGAAAAGGATCCAGTATGTTGCGCTCCCAAGCTGAATCACAAAGGACACACTCCCTGTCAACTAAAATGTATTGCTCTTTCTCTTTCCCAAGTCATCAATATGTCAAAAGCTTTCTATATAATTTTTGCAATGAATAAAAATTGAACAGTATAAAATCTTTCAATCTGTTTTACAGTTGAATTTGTTTGCTACAGCTCAGTAAAAACAACTGGTTTGAACTACTAGTAACACCATGAAAACTATAAAAAGAAAACAGACAACAACAAAAACAGCAAACATGAAAACATTATTTGGACCCTGCATGCACACAACAATCACTTACAGTTGCTGATACTGTGGAAAAACTGCTACAATGGCACTCATCAATGATTAATGGTGATAAAGCAAAAATAGCAAGTAGCAATGTGCTAATAAAAGCAGCAAGGAAGTCAGAAACATTGGATGTAAATACGCTACAGCTGCATGTCAACATAACTTTCATTTACTCGTTCACCTCTGATTCACCATCAGTGACAGCCCCTGCAATAAGGCTGCAGAATGAACCAGTCTTTATTGAAGATGCACTACGTACGCAAACGTACATATGTACTTTCCAGCCTTAAAACTGGATTCGTTTGATTGTAAAGTGACATCTATTATTTGCATTTCTGGAGCCGTCCAGCAATGTTCCAAGGATGAAGAAACTGCACTTCACAACTTTTTTTTCTAGGATGCCGTGTAGCCAAGTTTGGCTTTATGCAACACAGCAAATGATAGCAAGCGCATATAAACACACTGGCCGTTTTGAACGTGCGCAATAATACAGCAAATACAGCAAAGAAATGCAAGAATACATTATCACAGGAATAGAGCAAAAGAAATAAAGGGTCAGAGCAAGAGACAAGACTAAAGTCAAGGTGTGACTATCTTTTACATATTGTCCAATAGCGGATGTAGTTAATGAGAAAATCTGCAAAAGTTCTGTAGTTTAAAGTTACTTTAAAGGAACAAACAAACAAACAAGAAAACAATGCTAATAATCTTAAACATTAATTTACATAATAATATCACAAATACAGAACATGTTTTACAGATGAAACTACATGTATTTTAAAGTAAGACAAAATTTAATGCTTTCATTCCTTGTTTTGACACTGAAAACGTGGCTATGACAACAGTGGGAATACTGCAGAATTCCACTTAGTTTAAATTGCTGGTTAATACAAATATTAAATTCGATCCATCAGGTGGGTTTTATGTTCTCTAGGTGGAAGTTTTCATACAATTCATCATGATTGCCGTAACTTATTTTGTTATGCTGTTGAAGACGGAGAGCAGCACAAAGGCTGTTCTGCACTGTTGCAGGCGAATGTTAACACAGCAGCAGACTTTCTATCTCACCACCATCCATCTTAGTGGGAAAAAAACGAGATAAATAGTCATCTTTCTCCTGATCAAATCAAGAATACTTTTGAATTGAGTTTTGATTCTGATTCAATTCATTACACGAAGAATAAGGATGAAAATTATTCCCAGCCCTGGTTTTAAAAATCATTGTGGATGTTGGAGCCCCTTTAAAAGCTCAAATTCTGTCTTTAGTTTACTTTAAATAAAGAGATGGCCTTTGATATCTTTTGCATATGCACAATCTGCCACTCATTACATCTGTCAATGACAAGCAAAGAAGTGCAGTTTGTATAATCACTGAGGTTTTCCAACAGCGTTAGGCCACTGTTCACGACACACAGCAGTGGCCGTTAACAGTTTCTGTGTAATTTGTAATATCATGCAAGTCTGTAAATGATCATTGCTTCAATTTCACAATAAATATTGAACCTCAAAGGGATTATAATACTGAAACACACTTTAAAAGACACTTAAAAAACCCAACCTAAATGCCAGTGATGGGGACAGGATACCTCCAAGGCATTTTAGTTATCTTAAACAAGTTAATCTAAGAGATATTTTATAAACCTTTACAAATTGTGGGGTATATACTAAAAAAACAAAGACATTGGCAAGAAATATTAAGCATTTTACTACCTGATTAAATCTCTTATATTTTATTTAATCTTTAGCTAATTGTTTCTCTAGCAGGCAGCACTAAGAAACAACACCCAGATATTTCTAAAATATGTAATACTTGCGCATAGTCTTACTATGCATTATGCATAGAGACATCTAGACCTAAGTCACCCTGGTTATCTGAGATCTTATCCAGCTGTTTATTCAGGAAATGAACACAATGTTATGAAAAGTAAGGCTAAAATTAACTTTTGGCATCTACAGCTACACATTCCTTTAAAGTTTATACTAAGGACAAATAAAATACAAATAGTAATATTTTGACAATGTAGTGTTTTTTCTTTCCTTTACAAAGAATAAAAGCAGATCTATATACATAAGTGACAAGGGGAATTTATTTCATGCTTTACTGTACTGTAAAGGCTGTGTGCTTAAGTTTTATTCTGGTCTAGCAGAATACCTTTATGACCCGCAGCTTGCTTACTGAAAAGTTAAATCTTTAGGGAAATACTATGGGATGTGGAAATTAATCTCACCTGGCAAGATGAAAACTTATTTGACAAATTACCATTGCCATGATGTCTTTCGACAAAAGGTAAACCATTATGTTACAGTACTAAACCTAAAAAAACACATTGCAACAGTTAAAGTGTCTACCCTTTAGCTGCAGACAAATCGTCTCCCTCAGAGACATCATTAAAAAAAAACCAACTCAATACAATCCCTGTTGGAAAAGAAGTTATGGAGCAGCCTCTGGTAGTGTTGAACCAGTATGTCTGAATATTAACAAAGTCTAAACCAGTAAACCAATTACAATATGTTTAAGTCTGGAAGCTTGCCAAAATAATTATTATTTGTGTTTTTAAGTCATTATTAGATAAGATTATGCTTTTCCCATGCAGAAGCATTACAAACAATCACATGTGGTGAACATTATACTGCTTTATACAAAAAGGTCTCTAGTGCTGTGCTATTACACCAAAACTACACTATTAAAACCAACAAGAGGATATGCATAAAAAAGTGCCTTCAGGAGAGAATTTTGGTTCCCACACATGCTCATGGAGCATAGAAAAAACTTCTGAAAAGAGAAAATAGTTGCTCAGGCAAACAGAATTTTTTTTTGAGAAGTGGTAGTAACAACCAACAAGTATGTGCTTTGGTCATTGGACCATAAAAGCATTGAAGTAGGAAGTGTGGTATCAGGCTCACCATGGCTGATTACATAGCTTAATGGTCTTGGCTTCACCTCATGTTTTACATGCCCAAATGGTCCCAGTAGTCTGATAAATCATCGGCATATCGAGTCAATGAACTCTTGCCATTCCCAGGTTTCTAACCAAGGAACCAGGGCCAGTATAAACACCCATCTAGATCACAAAAAGTCAAAATGTTCTCCTTTATCCTCTTGAACCTTGTAAAACTCAGTTTTTCTCTTCAAATATGTGCCTTTACTTGCTAGAGACAAGATCTCAAAACAGCATAAAGAAGTAGTCATGGCTTGGCTCTGAATATTTAATAAAATACAATCCATTGCCAAGAGAACAGTTCTACAGGTAGTGTGTGTGTGTGGGACTGAAGCCGTGAAAAGGTTATAGCTGTCAGACTGCTCGTTATGAGAACAAGCGTACTGTCTGAGCACTGCTCTCATGCTAAATGCTATCAGGAAATGTAAATATCACTCCATACACTGAAGATATTGCAGGTGTTGTTACTAGGTAAATTTCAACAGGTGGTATAACCCAGGGGCTGTAGTCCTTAAGTTTCTTAGTGCAAAGACTTGATCCTAGTGGCCGAATTCTAAGAAAATTCTGAGAATCATAATGTTTTCTTAGAATTTCCCCTAAAAGTGAAGAGTAGATCCTACTAGAGATAAAAGCTTTTCCTAAAGAATCTTAGCTCTTAAGAGCGCTCCTAAGGGGATATCTGTTAAGAGCAGGGAAGAGAACTTTTAGGATGCTTAGGAGTTCCCTAAGTAGAGGAGAAAATAGTGGACAGAAATGGCAGGAGAGATATTCTCCAAACACTGGATGACAGTGTATTAATTAAATGTTACAGATTGGATTGGGCAGGAATCATATTTGTGTGTGTTTTTTTTTAATATACCTCACAAAATACTTTTATGCACATTGACCTCATTGACATTGAGCTGAGTTACTCTGTCCAGTTGGGTTGTTCTTTTCTTCTACATTACTGTTCACTGTTCGTGGTATTTTGAATGCCAACCAACACTGGTTCTTATAGGCCAGTCACCAATCACAGTCATTGATGGAAGCTGAACCCTTTTACCCTCGTTAATAAAAAATGAAGTTGAAATGTTCAAAGTTCAAGGCGCGACAATTACTAGCATGGTAAATAAATGTAAGCAAATACATGTAACTATGTGAATAAGCATGTCAATACTGTGCAGGGATCATTTTAAAGTATAGCTTACCATTTATATAACAGATTTTCTTTTTATGTAAAATAATATTTATAATTACACAGTTTTCATATGGATTAGATTCTATGATTAAGTTTATTGATTTGACGGTCCATCCTATGCCCATTATCGCCGAAGGTGTGTCTGGCTTTTAGGCTCAACCAATTACATCTTTTGAAATGATGACTCATATTTAGCAACAAGGTCAACCACTAAGATTGGAGTTTCTCTCCATTCCTTGCTCAGAGTTCTCTGAATATGTTTTGTAATTACTTCTAGACTAAGACTCTTTGCTAGGAATTTTTTGGTTAAGTTAGGCGCTCTCTGAGAGGATTCTCAGAATCTGAAGGAATACCAGCCCAGACTTTTAGGAACATGTCTGAAGAAAGCTATTAATTTCTAGATTTAAAACATTATGACTAAATATCACCCGAACTACTTTAACGCTTCAATTTTATTGAGATGAACAGTGAAGTGGAGACTGAGAAACATGTAAGTGAATTTAAATGTTTACTGTAAAGTGCCAAATTGAAAAGAAATCTATGAAAATTTCAATAACATGTCTGGAAAAAATCCATCAATTTTTTACCACTTATCTGGGGTCAGGTCACAGGGGCAGCTGCCTAAGCAGTGAAGCCCAGATTTCCCTCTCCCCGGCCACATTCGCCAGCCAGTCCGGGGGAATCCCGAGATGTTCCCAGGCCAGCAGAGAGGCGTAGTTCGTCCAGATGCCAGAGCCACCACATCTGCTCCGTTGCTTGTAGAAAGCAGCAACTCTACTCTAAGCGCAACACCGAGCTTCTCACCCTATTTCTAAGGGAGAGCCATCCTGCAGAGAAAACTCATTTCGGCCACTTGTATTTGCAATGTCGTCCTTTCAGCCACTACCCACAGCTCGTGATCATAGGTGAGGGTAGAAACACATTAACCTATTATCACGCTCGGCATCGAATCGCTCCAGCGAGAGCTGAAGATCATGGCCCGATAAAGCCAACAAAACCACATCATCTGCAAAAGGCAGAGACCAAATCCTGAGGCCACAGAACTGGATCCCTTCAACACCCCTGCTGTGCCTAGAAAGTCTGTTCATAAAAGTTTTGAACAGATTCTGTGATAACGGGCAGCCTTGGCAGAGTCGAACCCTCACTGAAAAGGAATCAGATTTACTGCCGGAAATGCAGACCAAGCTCTGGCAATGGTCGTACAGGGTCTGGATAGATCATACAAGGGGGTCTCCATACTCCCAGAGCACACACACGCACACACACACACACACACACACAGACACACACACACACACATATATATATATATATATATATATATAAGTATATATTTATATGTGTGAGTGTGTGTGTATGTGCGTGTGTGTGTTTTCTGTTAATCTGGTGGCTGAAAATTCATCAGATAATGATTCCTCTGTGTTTCAAAGGGAGGCTGCTGTACATAGCTTTAAATATCAGTCTACTGAGTTGTTACCTTTTATTAAGTAAATCCTAAACTTCTTTTTCACAAATATTTAATTTTATTACAATTAAAATTTAAGATGAGATTTACAAGAAATATTTTAACTGTTACTTTGTAAAGAGAATGCAGCTCATTAAAGCCCCACTGTGTAAGAATTACTCCCATCTAGAGGTGCGCTAATATAATGCAAGCATCCGAGTAGTGCTCGCAGAGAGTCATAAATGTCAAAATGTCAACATCTCTCAGAAGTTCGAGTGTCTCATCGGGTACAGAAAAATACATAAAAATGTCTTTTTTTTCTTTTTTCTTTTATTGCCGATAAGTCCCAAGTGTGCCCTCCATGTAGGTAGTACCAAGCTACTGCTAATAGCTAATGTTATTGTGTGAAATCGTTTTTTGTGACTTGCAGACTCAGAGATCATTTAATGAAGGGAGAGAAAGAGGGAGAGGTAGAAGGAGTCAAAGCAGGGACCTGTCAGTGCTGCAAGAGGAAGATCCTGTGCTGTGAGATTACTCTGTGTTTAATAACACGTTTTTTCAGCTGGGTTATCAAGGGAGGTGGGCGACGCATTGATTCAAAATAATTATTGTCTGAGAGATATTAGGTGTTAGAATGCTTGTGCCTCTGGTGATTAAATCATTACAAGTAACTGGTATTATTTGGTCTATTTTGTTTGACTAGAAAGACGACAATTACCCCCACACCCATTGAAAAATCTGCTAAAATGAATTATGAAACACAAAATACGTCTGAAAGAAGCGCACGGTCGCCTACTGGTATGACTTCTGTGAAGAGCAACAATAACTGAAAACTGTTGCAACTGAGCTTTCTTACGGTAGACTAACAAATTTGCCGTTTCTGCCATTTTATATAGCAAGTAACAGTAAATGATCCAACTTAAACAGGAGGATAAAGTAGTTGCTGGACCACCATGCCCTTTTTCTAACATAACGCTAAAATAAACTTTACTGTTAGATTGAATTAACTCACCTATCCAGCAGAAAGCCTGCAACATCCGCGTTAGTTTTGAAGTCCCTCTTCTTCATCAATTGCCTCCATCTGGTAAATGCTCCACCAATGTTTTCTCTTGTTTTCTCCCAATTATTATTTCTTTTTTAGGCTATTTTTTCCTCTGTCTCACAGGGCAAAGAGTACAGATGGTCCTCCATTTCAATGTAAGCTGGCAAGTTGAATGTTCCACAGTCATCTTGGCTTGTTTAATAAAAACCCGCCCCCTCCCCGCAAAAACAGTGGGGACTCGCAGGTAAAACGCGTAAGGCTAACAAGTTTGTCCCCTTTTGGCTACTGTATGCAAAGAAGGCGATGCAACATAGCAGCCTCTAGTTGGGTGCGCTGCCACCTATGTATTTATAAACAACTCATTCTAAGAAACGAGAACGCTTTCATTTGGATGCGATTGTGATTAGACTTTGGTAAAATACATATTTATGAAATTGATACTTGATTAGGTTAGCTCTTTACTTGTATAGTGTTTGTGAACAAAAAGTTACTGCATTTCTTTATATAGCAGTACTTTAAAAAGAAAATTTCATTTTGCATGTAACAATGTGATAAATTTAGTTTAACCGCAAAAAATTTCATGTATTGCAATGCATTGCAATTAAAAATTTTAAGCGTTACCTGGCACTATTACCCAAAACTTTGTCATTCAACCTTCAAAAAGAATAAGACACTGAATACTACCAGTTTCAAAATACCTAGAAAAAATATCATGAAAAATATTACTGTTTTCATATTAACAATAAAGATCTTACTTATCTGTAATGTAGGTTATTTCTGAATGTTTACTGGAAGGTGTAAATGACTTTGTTCGGTTTTATGATTTATCCACACAACCAGTAAGCGTGACCTGCAACAAAATGATGTCTAGTTAAAATCCTGTCATGATGTCGCCACAATTAAGTACATCTCATGTCATGAGCCATTTATTTGATATTTTATGGCACATATAGCGAGAGATATATTAAGAGCACATTTTGTCATTTCAGGGATTTGAAAACGTTCCAGTTCTTGAGCAAACATAGAATCATCCTTGATTTTAGAGGCATTGTTGATCGGATTCTTTTTCATCGATTTAAAACATCACAAATGCCATATTCTGTTTGCAACCTTGTCAGTAACAAAATAATGGTATTGTCAATGAGGCATTTCACTCATATCCATCCATCCATCCATCCATTTTCCGCCGCTTATCCAGAGTCGGGTCGCATGGGCAGCTGCCTAAGCAGGGAAACCCAGACTTCCCTGTCCCTGGCCACATTCACCAGCTCATCCAGGGGAATCCCGAGGTGTTGCCAGGTCAGCCGAGAGATGTAGTCTGTCCAGCGTGTTCTGGGTCTTCCCCGGGGCCTCCTTCCGGTGGGACGTGCCCGGAAAACCTCACCAGGGAGGCGTCCAGGAGGCATCCTGACCAGATGCCCAAGCCACCTCATCTGGCTCCTCTTTATGCGGAGGAGCAGCGACTCTACTCTGAGCCCCTCCCAGATCACCGAGCTTCTCACACTATCTCTAAGGGAGAGCCCGGCCACCCTGCGGAGAAAACTCATTTCGCCCGCTTGTATTCGCGATCTCGTTCTTTCGGTCACTACCCACAGCTCGTGACCATTGGCGTGGGTAGGAATATAGATGGACTGGTAAATCGAGAGCTTTGCCTTTTGGCTCAGCTCCTTCTTCACCACGACAGACCGACAGCTCGTGACCATATGTGAGGGTAGGAATGCAGATGGACTGGTAAATCGAGAGCTTTGCCTTTTGACTCAGCTCCTTCTTCACCACGACAGACCGATGCAGAGTCTGCATCACTGCAGACACCGCACCGATCCCCCTGTAGTTGGAGCACACCCTCCGTTCCCCATTTTTGAAGAGGGGGACCACAACCCCAGTCTGCCAATCCAAGGGAACTGTCCCCGATGTCCACGCCATGCTGCAGAGGTGTGTCAGCCAAGACAGCCCTACAGAATCCAGAGCCTTAAGGAACTCTGGGTGGACCTCATCCACCCCCGGGGACCTGCCACTGAGGAACTTTTTAACCACCTCAGTGACGTTAGCCCCAGAAATGGGAGAGCCAACACCAGAGTCCCCAGACTCTGCCTCTTCATTGGAAGACGTGTTGGTGGGATTGAAGTGGTCTTCGAAGTATTCCCTCCACCCCCTCACAATGTCCCGAGGCGAGATCACCAGTGCCCCACCCCCACTGTACACAGTGTTGATGGAGCAGTGCTTTCCCTTCCTGACCTGCCAGATGGAGGACGAGAATCTTCTCAAAGCCGTCTGGAAGTCCTCAAAGCCGTCTGGAAGTCATTCTCCATGGCCTCTCCAAACTCATCCCATGCATGAATTTTTATATTAGCAACCGCTGAAGCCACGTTCCGCTTAGCCCAATACTGATCAGCGGCCTCTGGAGTCCCACAGGCCAAAAAAGCCCGATAGGACTCCTTCAGCTTGACGGCATCCCTTACTGCTGGTGTCCACCAACGAGTTTGGGGGTTATCGCCATGACAGACACTGACAACCTTACGGCCACAGCTCCGGCTGGCCACCTCAACATTAGAAGCACAGAACACGGCCCACTCGGACTCAATGTCCCCCACCTAACCAGGGACATGGTTGAAGCTCTGCCAGACATTGGGAGTTGAATCTGACAGGGGAGTCCCCCAGATGTTCCCAGCAGACTCTTACAACACGCTTGGGTCTGCCAGGCTTAACCGGCATTCTCCCCCACCATCTGAACCAACTCACCACCAAGTGGTAATCAGTTGACAGCTCCGCCCCTCTCTTCACCCAGGTGTCCAAGACATGCGGCCGCAAGTCCCACGATACGATTATAAAGTCGATCATCCAATTGCGGCCTAGAGTGTCCTGGTGCCAAGTGCACATGTGGACCTTTTGCCTTAACAAGGTGTTCCTTTCATTTCAAGCCTTTAAATTTATTTTATTTTTATTTTACCCAAACAACTTTCTGTTATATACGAAATATACATGACTCTTTTCTAAATGTCATGCCACTATAAATGAAGTTGAGTGACAGCTTTAAGAGATGTTATACTGGTAACATTCACCAACAGCTCATTGAAAATATCTCAATGGTTTTCCTATGAAGAAATTAATACATGAAAGCATTATTTTGTGCAAAGACAAAAAAAAGGTAGCATCAAGAGAAAAATTCAATTTCCAGTCATAAAATGACACATTATTTGCTATTGCTATTTGGAAACATATTTCCTGAAAATATAAATGGTCATTGTTATGAGCCTCGGAAGAGCCTGTTGACAGAAATATTTCAAAGCAAAAGTTCTTAAATTTGTTTTGGCATGGATGCCATGTAGAAATGCTGGACTATTCCAGTCCTTTCTGTACCTTTCAGTCAAAGTCAGATGTGAACTCCACTGTGAACTGACAGCTGTCCTGACATGTAAAGACTAGTGACTTACAACCAGGTTTCTGCTACACATTCTGGTCATGCAAATGGAGTGTCCACCCAGAAAAAAGTGTCAAAATTAAGCCTCTAAAAAGTTTGGATGGGTATTGTCTTTTCTCTTTTTTTTATTTCAAGAATGCTCAAAGAATTATTTCTGTTGCAGCTCCACAAAGGGAATAAAATATTTATAAAGCCAATCTTTACAAAGAAGAAAAAAACAAAATATTTAAAACACAAATAAAGATGAATAAAAAGAATGTTAAATAAAATTCCAGGTTTGTTCTAACAAACAACAAAATATTACTGCAATCATTGAGGCTGTGAGAAATCACGCTTGAGCAGGGAGCAAAGAAACATAAATTTGCTGAATGGCCAAGGGCAAAGAAGGTAGAAATTGTGCAGTCTAATTCTAAGCTTAAATCTCAGAGAATTAGGACCAATTTTAATGATATGTAATTAAGGCCTAAACAAATTTTCCCCAACGGATACTATTAATGGGGAACTTATTACAGGCTATGGCACCCAAGGGGGTAATACATTCATACTAATCTCATGGTTGTCAGCCTAGGGGGTTCATAGCTATTGAAATGCCTTCATATTAAGGGCAAGAGTAGACAGGAGGTAGGGAGTCCAGGGAGTTAAAATTAGAGGTTTAATAAATTAGCAGCCCTGTTGCTTATAACGTCAAAACAGAAGACAATGAAAAACTCCAAAATAATAACCAATATCTAGAATTTAATTACAAATGAAGGGGACAAACTTTGCATGACAAGATAAATACATTTGTAGGTCATTGCAGCTGTGTTTTGGTTTACCCAGAAAATACACAGATAATCTTAAATAAGATTATATATATATATATATATATACATATACAGTATATATATAATGGAAATGGGAAAGTAGGCAGGAATATAGCACTACCCAAAGACAGACAGTATCCCAACAGCAACAAGGCTGGGAGGTTTGGGAACGTTACATTCCATATAATGATTTTGTATCACTTGTGTATGACAAATCACCACTTTTGGCATTGTGGTTGCATTAATTGCTTGCATACAACCAGCTCCATTACCCCAGCTGGGCAGTTAAAAGCGTGCAAATAAAAAGTGCCTATCAAATCTTTCAGTCTGCAGACAAACTGGAGACAGTGGCATTGACAAAAAAGTTAATGTCAGAAGAAGGTTGGTGATTGATGATTCCTTACCTGAAAGCTTCACTGTGTCTGTAGCACTGAAACATCCTTTACGTAAAGACCAGAGCACACAGATCATACTCAGACACTAAGACTAAATTGTTATTGCATGTTTGATGTTAAAGTCGGTGGACTAGAGACACCTCAAACAGCAGCATACAGTAACTCTCAAATGCATGTGGTCTTCATTCCACATAAACCTATTTATCAAGACACTTAACCTAAGCTGGAAATCTCTGTTTATCACGCAATTAGATTTAATAGAGATGATCATCAATACAGTATATACAGTAGCTTCTTAAATTCATTCCCTTAAATGAGTGTATTCATAATAGAAAACAATTCAATTTAATAACTCCTGTACAAGATCTCAAATAAAAAATGCCATAACTTGGATCTGTTTTTGTTTAACTTCTGTAAAGTGATTGAGCACTGAGAGTGGGTTCACTGGTCCAACCAGTGCTAGGCTTCAAAAGAAGATCACAAGCTAAATTTATGGACTCACAAAAAAAAAAAAAAAAAAAAAAAGAGAAGAAAAGACAGATTTATCAAAGGAACATACAGACAAGTGAGAGAAAAAAGGGAAAGGCTGTCTCAAATAAGTGGACCACCATGTTCCACCTGAATAAAGATTAAATACATCTTATAATTTATTCTATGAATTTTGTTGAATGCACTGAATTTCTCAAAGAATATTCCTTTAGTTGGTGTTTTGATGGAGATGGTAGAGAGACATTGGTCCAAAATTAAATGCCTCTCCCCTGCAAGCATAACGGATCCACTCGATGCCCAGGCTTTATAGGATCAAGATATCAGATTTTTCCCTTCATTTGTCATCCCTTCATGTTGAAATTTTTTGTAAAATTCTTGACACTTTTCCTATTCCCACCTTTTTAAATTATGTCAAGCATTGGATGCTTTAATGAATTCTTGTCTGAGTTGAGTCTTTCAGCTGCCGGCAGTGCACTGTATGCTGCAGCAAACTTAAAAACAACAGTTCAACAGAATAAATACCTCACTAATTTGAGAGCTTAAAGTGTAAAACATAACCTGGCTGATTAACCTTGTAGAAATCTCATAATTATTTCCTCCTGTTCATTGAGGATTGTCGTAATCCCCACATACATCCGGTTGTAGTTTGCATTATTGTCTGAAATGCTCTGTTTCCAAATCTGAGAAACACTGCCCACACCATTAACAAACAAATTGCCCTATAGTTCTGTATGATGGCTAGAGAGTAGTTGCATATGGTTTCGTTGGCCTCCTGAACACCAAGTTAATGGGCTAAATTGCTTTCAGATTGAAGGCCCTGCATTATGTTTAGGAAGTGAAGAATAAACTTGATAGATGAGATGAAGGTGGAAACAAATATCTGAATTTGTTAGAGAGACAATTACCCTTGTAATGTTATTACAAAAGGTAAATCTCATGTAAGACACCATTAGTCTTTGATGTGTAAATGTTGATTCTGAGTTGTCTGTACTGCCCAAGTCTTTAAAAAATGTGAAGCACACCACAAACCCTACAAAGGAACGAGTGTTAAAGGGTTTCATGTATACTTAACTGTGTATATCTACTAAGAATTGCCTGTGGAGGTGGAAAAGCAGTGGAGTTACTGGGTTAAAGATGATGAAATAACAAGTTAGACTCCATGTTTGCAAACGATAGCTCAAAAATAAAGACAAAATATAATGGACTGAGTTCTTTTCTCTTAAATGTGACTTAGTAGATGAAACTAGTAGATGAGTTTGTCAAGAGGATCAACCCAAAACCATCATCTTTCAAAACAAATAATAAACATCCAAAAGCCACATTATTAAAGAGTATTCAAAAATGTGCTTTCAATCCAATGATTCCATAATCTTGCACAGAAAGGCATCTTCAAGATTAAGGAAAACAAAGCAATGGTATTGAGAAAAAAATCCAGTGGCATCCTCTGGTGATTGCACCACAAACCTCAAATAGCTTTGTTTTTGGGTGAAGGGACATGCTGGCTTTTCCATCCTTAATACGTTTTCCACTGGTTCAGTGACGGACCCAGCATCTGTGTCAAATTATGCCCACAAAGGCAAAGCAGAAGTGGTGGCGGCATTGTATTTAAGATGGGAGTTTACTTGCTAATGTGCTTTGCATATTCCCATGAAGCCTGTAGACTGAACCCTGCAGCCGATGGAAGCCCAATCAGAAAACACCTAATAACATTCACTGACAGTAATCACAAGGATATGTTGCAATCACTGCTACACAGCAAGAGTCCTGCATGCAGCAAACAGCGTGAGGTCTAGCTGGTGCACAGTAAGAAGCTCACCCTCCTGTCAAAATCAATGCTTTTTGACTTACTTATTAATAAACAAGGCCAATTAGGTGAAGAAACTATTTGCCAACACTTTGAATCACGGTCTTCTTTAACAGTGCATGAACAGTAAAATTGTTTTGCTACATAGTTAAAATACTTTATCACATTACATAATGTGCTATTATATTATTATTTTTTTAATAATTAATTAATACATTTAAAAAAAAAGGAAAAGCAAACGTTGCTGTCCAATATAGTCCTTATACAATTTGTCAAATAAGTGATCAGCTATAAAAAAAAAATCACCAATGCACAAGTTTTTTTTTAAAGATATTTACAGTGTTTATTGAATTTTGGGATCTTGTAGAACCCAGTAATTACTTTAACTATGACTATGTAGAGCTAAAGACAAGTGAAATGTTAATTTTATTTATTTATTTTATATGTTTTTTTGCTTTATCAATGACATGATGCTCCTACAATGAAGTTAAAGCAGAAAATGGGAAGTCTGTTATCCAGAGCATCATCCCAGTCAAAAAGGAAGACTTGTCAAAGGGATGTTTTTGAACTGCTGTTAAATCCTCTTCAACATTTTTAATTGGTGATTTGTGGCCCTAAATCAGTGGAAGAGGCTTTGCTTTATTTGGCGATTAGTCCATTAGCCACAGATTTAAGACGGTCTCACTTGTTTGCAAATGTGATGATATTAAAGCATGTGCTGTTTGCACATATAACTGTGATTCTTCTCTACCAATACAACCATACAATTGGCTGTCTTTGTGGATTAGGATGTATTTCCATAAGATATTGTATTATTACACAGTGGCTATTTTTATTACAAATAAAAGAAAAAAAAAAGAAAAGAAAGAAAAGAATCTTCATGGGAAACTGGTTGTGTGTAATGTCTTAACATGATGTAAAATCTGCAAAGAACAAAAAAAATACCCCAGCAAAAACTGGTACCGTTAAAATTCTTACAATAATTGCCCAAGTGATTTTTATTTATTAATCCATTTCTCTAGGATAAGTGAAGAAACAAAAGCAAAAAAAAAGTGTGAATGTATTGTATAATTGTATTTCAAGCTGTGTCACACTTATTCTGGCACATGACAAACAAGCTGGAACTTCTGACTAATGGCTAATTTGTCCTAAATTCTAGCTTGTGATTGCCAATGCTAGTGTTATTGTTTTAACTTCAGTTTGTTAGCTTTACAGATATTTCCTTCTTTTTATTATAGTGTTTGACCTCGCGCATACATTTTAAACAATGTGTCTTTTTATATATGCAGTATATATTTTCCCCACTATTGCCACGGCTCCTTCACAAAAAGTCATTCATATAGATCAAACAAAGCTTTATAAACAAAGAAAATCTACTAAATATACTGAAATAATTTGAAAGCCAGAAACAGTTAGAACTTTAATTACTAAGCCAGTGGATTATAGCAACATTTGACAATCATTTGTGATAAGGGAGAAGTGCTGCAATCACATGAACACATTATTGAAAATGTCATTTTAAAAGTGCTCATTGCTCCAAATACTATTTTAAGTTGGAAAACAGGACTTTGTAATTGGCCAACAACGAGGAATGCCACACAATGTCCACAAACACAATGGTGAATGTTAAATATAAGCAAAATAATAACTTTATTAGGCATTCACACAATTATTCAGGGGGCATAGTTTGGTTTTTGGAACATGGAAATATGTTTTCATGTTATCAGGCTTTCTCCAACTTAGTTCATTGCCGGTAACAGATGGCAGAAATTAACAATGATTGGGCTTCTGGCTCTGGCTGTCTACACTCTGTTGCTCTCCAAAGCTTCACTGCAGGGTCTCCCAAGCACACAGGTGTCTACCACTGCTTGAGCCTCACATGCTGCCCCCTGGCCAAAAATAACAGACCAGCCTCTATGACTGGATAAGGTACAAGGGACTTCCTTGCAAAAAACCACCCTGCTGGGCCTCATTCTCCATGGTGGCAATACTCTTTGACCCTGGCTCAGCTGAAAAAGAGCAGTAAAACTTCATGCTGTGTTGTTGAGTCACCTAAATTCCCTGCTGTTCCCTTGCCTACTGAGAACACACTTCTTTAAAAATCTGCATATCACTGAGCATTTACAGACAGGCTTTTACATACTGTGTTATGGGCTGGATTGATTCAAACAGGATTGCATCAGCTGGATATGTAACGTGTAAGGTAAAAGAAAAAGCACAGCTTAAACAAGCTTATATCTCCACAGGCAGAAGAAAAGTATAACCATGGGTGATTGGCAGCTAACACCAGCGGCATCTGATACCTGTTGCACACACTGGACATGGCAATGAGACCAACGAGTTATTGTATCAGAATGTTCTAATCTTGGGAGCGAATCTAATAAACTGACAGCTTTTTTTGGATGGCTGATGCACTGTGACACTGGGAAGTAGGACAATGGCATATTTTGATGTGCCAGCCTGAAATAGTACACATTATGCCAGGAGAGAAAAAAAGATGCAGGTGTTCTAGAACATGTCATACGCTGCAAGTTTAGTTTTCCATTCAGAGCTTTGGATGCTCTCGTGATCAGTTTATTTTAGAATACCCTCAGATCACTGCAGAGGGCCTCCACAGCCCAAATCTCAAAACCTTTTTTACATTTTCACAAGAGTTGAGCAAGAAATAGAGGTTTGCAACCTCTCCAATTGCTATGTTAACAGCTGATGCTACAGTTTCATTGGCGAAGTGAGACCTCTTTGTTTCAGTCTGTGTTCTTTTACGCTATTCAAAGGCTGTTTTTTTTTATAACCCATTTCAATCTCCGGTCATTTCCTTATTAATCTTCAGGGAGAGTGTGAGAGAACCAAATGAAACAAAAGTAAAAGAGGAAGATGCCAAGAGGTGAAAATAAGACAGGGTCTTTTTTCATTTCATTCCGGTCCATTTCACAAACATCCACATTTGAAATGTTGGGTGAAGGCAAGAGCCCAGAGTACATCTATCCATAGAGCATTATTACTATAGATACAAAAGATCATAAAAAGATAGGCAGAGGCTGACGAGAAGCCATTGTCAGCAACAACTAAATTTATGCTGAGTGCTGTTCCATTGTTCAGTGCACACAAGAGGTGAGGTGAGGGTGATGATGTGTATGTGATTGTTAGTACACTAGTGTATACCTGCGAGGGAGCAGTTGTGCTGAACACTGCTGTAATGTGGTACACTTCTGTCAGGTATCCACAGAGAACATGCTATCACCCACTGTCATTGCTTCTATCTGCTTTTGCATTGGAAAGTTTTGATGCATTTTTAATTCCAGTGGTTACCATGGAAATGCAGACTTTTCTATCTATCTTTCTTTTTTCTTTCTTTCTTTCTTTCTTTTTTTTTTTGTTTATTTATTTTTTTGTCATTTGCATTGGGAAAGGCAGGTGCATGGCAGGGACCCAAGGTGACAGGAGCTAAAACATGTTCAAATGATTCAACAATTGCCAGCGCCCGGAAGCAAGGTCGCAGCTTTTGTTCCTATTGGAAATGAATAGACTTGATAAACAAATAAACCTCTTGGACGTGCCAATTTCAAAATCAAGTCTAAACTAATTATGCTTTGTCTGCAATACAAAAATCTTTAATTGCTCTACACTTCACCAAAACCTAAAATCTAATAAACAAATTTGGAAGATAAAAAGTTTAACTTGCATGTTTAACATCCAACTGCACTTACCTCAGAAAAGCACGTTTATTGTCATCTGCATGAAAGGTGTCTGACATTTTGCTGAAACTGTATGTTCCATCTACAATATTCTTTGTTTCATTGATTCATCAAGTTCACACCCTTGAGGAATGTGTACAATGAATCATCTGAATAGACTTTGACCAGAGATAAATGACCAGGTTCAAAGGTCACTGATTGTAGAGAGAGGGGGGCATCTGGGGATGAAAGTGCAAGGGTAAGGGAACATAGCAAACACTCAGCAAATAAAGGACAACAGGACGCAAAGTGATCTTGGATTTAACAGAAAACAGTCATGAAAATATGTCCCAAAGAGAAGATGATGCTATCTTGTGAAAAAAAGGGCTAAATTCCTTTGGGCAACCCAGGAGCCTAAGATACAATTCTGTTTTCTATGTGTTGGTACAAAATTTATAGTCTTACCATTTGCTTTCCACATTTTATTTAGAATCTACTCTAGAATAATTGTAACTGGTGTCAGCTGAGTGTTTGTTTTGGTGATGTGCCAGCAGCACCCAAAGCGTGTCTGAGAGAAATGGGAAATGCATCACCAAGGAAGACAAAGCATTACTGCACAAAGCCTCAAGGGTCCCTCAGGCCATATTCTAAGGAGGCTAGAGGGTGAATATAACTCTGTACACTCTATTTGTAACTACTGTGTCTTCCAGTGGTAGGCAATGGCTGACTAGATGCTAATAAGCTTGCTCTTTCATGCTTAGACTGTCAGACCTGGTGCAACTGCATGTTAAGATAAAGAGCCTACATTTGGTAATGCCAAATCCCAAAGGTCCTAGATCCCACTTGAGTTTTAGCATATAAATGAGCATACAGTAAGTAATGCAAATATATTTCCAGCAAACTTTGCCTGTCCTTCTTTACTGCACTCAGACTTTGAGTGAAACTTCTCCCTAAACATAAATCCATCCACTACCCAGGTTGGTGTTTCTGCCTGGAGATATTTTGTTCATGGCTGGCTGGCCTTACATTTTGTGGTTGGTGATTGGCAGTGTCCAGCGGGCCAGTTCCTTGAAGACTCCCCCTGTTCTGTCTAGAGGTCCTCTGCTATTGATTTCCTGCTTGTGCTTGCTGCTTGACCTGCCAATCAATGGTCAGAACAGTGGGTCATTGGAAGCAAGTTGACGACGTGTGATGTTTGGCAGACATGTAACTGATGGCACTGAACGAACATAACATGAGGTGGAAAGCGAGAGAAAGAAACAGTAAGCTGACAAAAGAATGAAGCAGACACTAACCTTCAGAGCTGGAGACAGAAAAAAGTTAATCTTGAATTAAAAAGCAATGATGTGCTGTCATATTTTGGGAGAGGTTCTTTGAAATCCTATCAGTTTTGGACAGAATCACCTCACGCCAGGCTGTGTAAAGTGTATCAAGTGTGACCTACTGGACTCATTCGAATCAAGTAACAAGTGATTAGCTGTGAAGAATAAATCTTCAGAGAAATTCATCTGAACTGCAAACAGTGAAGTAGAAACAACTGAGAAACCTCACACCCCCTATAGTTTTGCTTTTGGATTCTGGAGACGGGCTCCAGGGAGGGCTTGAATAAATAAATAACATTTTCTTGTAAGCACCACAGTGTGTGGAACACATCTTTCTTATTCAGTGATTTTGTGGCAGAGCCACTCAGAGTGCTTTTTGTGTGACAGCTGACTTCATGTGACACTAGCAAGTAAATTCCTGTGGCAATGATTAAAACACTCAGATCTCCACATAAATTCAATAAAACGTAACTACAACATTTTTGTTCTTCTGCTCTTTCCCGCTCTCTTATTGAGTACAAAGGAAATGTGTGGCAACCAGAGTTATACTTATAACTTTTAAACTAAATGGAGTGAAATTCTTTGATTTTGACTATTTTTAGAGAAATTTCTACATGTCTACAAAGTCTCAGATTTAGCAAAGCAGAACTAGAGAGAGAATTAACAAGCTCTCCATTCAATGCTTTGTGACTAATACATTAATCAGAAACCAGTTGTGAAGTACATTTTCCAAGAATAACACAAATAACACAAATGTTTTCTGTTAGTTTCCTATTTAGTTTCCTAACAGAAAATGCTCATCACACCAAAAACAATGTAAGGCCTCCATTAATATATA
>JBAMHW010000016.1:15809233-15828803 GCA_037177495.1 Rhadinocentrus ornatus | reverse complement strand
ACACACACACACACACACACACACACACACACACACACACACACACACACACACACACACACACACACACACCAAAATAGTGAGTACTTATAGTGAGATCTTATATTTAAAAACATTATTAAATGAATTTGTGAATAAGCTGCTTAATATATGTGTGCAACCACTGATGCACCTGGGAGCTAACCCACTTCTTTTTTTTCTTATGCAAAATATGTAGATCACATGGTAAATAATCCAGACACCTTTGCAACAAACCTTTATTATTTTCTCTAAGATGGTTGCTTGTCTTACTGCATCCCTGTAATGTTCTGAATAATTCAGTCCTTGTTAATTTGTACAATCTTTCTACCAGACTTCAGAAAGGAGCATGTCATGAACAAGGAAGAGAAAAATGAAGGCATTCTTAACACTTTTAAACACATCAATAGACCAAACGTGTGTCCGAAATAACTGCTACGTCCCTAACTTTGACATGCAGCAAGACAACAGCCATGTTTACATGGAGCACTTTTGATCTGATCAAACGTCCAATCAGAATAAAAATGTGTGGTGTAAACATGTCAGCTGATCCAATTAGCTTCGATCAAAAATAATTTTCAATCCGATCGAGAGGAGTGGTTTAAACCTTTTTGCGATTGGATCAGCAGGAGAAAATAACCATGTGTAGACTCATTTCTGTGGTGTATGCTGTTTCTGCACATGATGTATTGAGTTTCAGGGACGATTTGAAAAGTCAGTCAAAATCATTCTGCAAATGTCTCCACACCAAAAAAATAATTTATTTATGTTTTATATATTGGGGGTAGTGTGTGTTGGACAACTGAAATGGTTCAGGATCTGACATCATTTTCATGGACCAAACTATCACTAATATTTTTTAAGTCAGTGTCAAATTCAGAATCCTTATGTCACCAAATTAATTTTATTAATTTTGCTTTTCACAGCCATGGCCAGCAGAGTGGACAAACATGAGATTTTTTTCAAATTTCCTGTGTGAAAATCCCACTTAAATAAGGAAGAAAATATCAATTATTAAAAGGTAGGTGCCAGAAAAAATAGAAGGCAAAATGGCAGATAGCTTCTGACAAAGCTTTTGAGAGGATGCAGTTTTTACTGGCAGTGAGAGAAAAAGATGAGTTGACAGATATTAATGTGTCCCCTCACACACTAAAAACATCCCCTGGTGACTGGCCAACTCAACTCTTTATATTGTTCTTTTATTCTCATAACCCTTCTTTGTTTTCTCTGATAGAAGTGTGGCAAAAGTTAACTTGTACTGGCAACGTTGAGTAAAAATGTCAGTAATGGACCAGTGTAAAGCTCTGACCCGTATGCTACCAATCTAGCCATGAGACTCCCTGCATCAGTGGAGGGGCGCTTTCTGGTGCAGCTGATAGTTCCTGAACTGCTACTTGCCTTTGTTAGCGTAGGTCAGACACAAGGGACTGACTGAATAAATATATATGTTCAAGCATGATGTAGAGGGACTTCAGCATTATGACCATGCATGGTAAAGCACGCAAGTTTTGTTGCACATTTGCAATGATGAACAGTCCTGTAGCATATTGCTTTGGTATAGTTCAAATCAGCAGTGAGCACCTGCTTGAATACTTTAGGGAGAGGAACTTGCTTTGTGTTTAGAGAAGCCATCATAAATGATGAAGAATGTTAAGGGTGTCAACATAAACAGCCTACAATGTGTTGAAAAACAAAGCTGTCATTTTCATTGCAGCGTTATTGTAAGTTTACCAAGAATTAAAATGCATACTGTAACTGCTGGGGATTAAGAACAGCACTAGAGGTCTCTGGATGATGCTCACGTGACCCCCCCACAACCCACCACCCCCCACCCACCCCCCGACATAATGTGATGCGCCACGTCGGTTGACTTGCTGAAATTTGACCTCAAAAGTTCTTTAGAGAAACAGCTGGCCATACGTAATAGGTTTCATAACAAGGCTAAGACAGGAGAGAAAAAATAGAAATATATACCATATATATTCAACATTGGCAGATTAAATTTTTTTTTCTAAAGTCCACCAAGATTCAAGAGGTTTCACAGTTTATACAGTGGACCTCACTGTCATTTCTGTGTACCATACAAAGACAGAGCAAATGCAGAACAAATAAAAATCAAAGCCTTTCAATTGATATGCATTGGATGTTTCCCCACTGTTCTGATAGGGGTACCTCTCCAAACAGTGGTTTGAAGATAACGGGCAGGCCTTGCTGTGCTTGCTGGAGTGGTGAAGGGGCAGAGGGCCACCGTATTGATATGAGATTTGACAAGCATTGTTCCTGCCATTGCATTCACTACCCAAGACAACATAGACCGATGGAGAGAAGGTAGCTACAGAGGAAGTGGGAGGAAAATAAAAAAAAGAGCGTTGTTGGCTCATATGTTGGCTGCTAATGGACTGAGATGGTTGTGCATGTGTGTGCGTGGGTGGGCGCACGTGTACTAGCAGAAACGATGGGGACTTGGTCCAGGACTGATGAGATGCTTCAGGGATAATGCCAGGCGTAGAGTTGATATGTGATTTGGGAGAAGGCTTTATGCAATTTTTTACTCATTATTCTTAATCACATACTTCAGCATTTTCTTCACACTCCCCTTCGTCTCACCACAACTGCACCCCCACATCGCTCCCATTCTTTCTGCCGCCTTCTCATATCCTTAGTCTGGAGGCTGACAGTGACAAATAGAGGAACACCACAGCAGTATCTCCACACGACTGGGGGGACAAATTATAACAGGTTATTTTCCTCTACTTTTCAAAAGCCATGGTGATTCATGCAAGTCTGTAGAATATATGAAGTCTTTCAACTGAAATGCTCACAAACAATCTATGGATAAGACATTGTTAGTTCACATGTATTGCTTAATATTTCCACAATATTATATTTCCTTAATAACTGTTTTGTAAGTAAAGTTTTAAGAAGGTTTATAATCATCGTTGCCTAGTATACCAAATACTAAATATTATGTGTAACTTGTTACTCACTGAAAAGGAAACCGGATAAATTGGAACTTGTGAGTTTTATAATCATCACTTAGGAGAAATGGCCCTTGAGGTCATTTTTCTCAATCAAACAAGACTGAATACTTTGTAAGCTTTCCAAACACTTAACATTCAAACTATACATCTGCTTAAAAAATAAGTGGTATGTTATGATTCATTTAGAATCTTTTGCATCTATCTCACATTATTTCACAACCAATACTGATGAAAAAGTGTTAGAAATGATCAAACCCTCAAGGTTAATTCTTTGTATGAATTGTGAGTGGGCGATTATACTTCTTCAGTGTCAAATTATACCCTTTGCATTATTATTAAGCTCTTTGACTGCTTGGATAATCAGTTTGGCAAAAAGAATATTTCATAAATCTTTTTATTCAGTTATTCACAAAAGACTTTCCTCAGTGTGCCAGTCAGGGGTAAAGGATAAATCTGTATTCCTAGATGCTGGTACCCATCATGGGAATAACTCATAAACATGTCATCTCCTCTTTAGGGAAAAAACTGGGCAACTGAGATGCCACGCTAGACAGGAAACTAGTGGACTGCATAATTTTCTTCGCTGCAACTGACACCTTTTCCATATGTAGGCTCTAGACTGGGCTTAAATGCAATAGCTATGCATCATTATGCCTTGGAAATGGAGGGTGCAAAAGTGCACTAGCAGTGACTGGCTTACATTTGACAGTTGGCCTTGTTCTACATTAGTCACATCAATTCAAATTCCCTTTCTTGACAGAGCAGGAGATCAAGTGCCAAAGACTTAAGTAACTCAGGGAAATAATTCATGAGTCAAAGACAACTTTGATTTTTATAAAATGCTCTACAGCTGTTCATAGGATGCATTGCTTTGTGAAAAACTAGTCATAGGGAAACTTTAATTAAGTTGTAACTTAATTATAACTGTACCACTCAAACAGGGATTTCACTTGCAGTTCAGATCTGTAGATTTATATATATATATATATTAGGGGTGGGACTCAAATTAAAATTTAATCTAGGTATTTAAAGGCTTTATAATTTATTAATCTCAATTGATCACATTTTAATCGCATAAC
Source organism: Rhadinocentrus ornatus (assembly GCA_037177495.1). Lineage (NCBI taxonomy): Eukaryota > Metazoa > Chordata > Actinopteri > Atheriniformes > Melanotaeniidae > Rhadinocentrus > Rhadinocentrus ornatus. The sequence goes on along the minus strand of JBAMHW010000016.1, from coordinate 15,824,725 downwards.
AATATTTGCCCCCAAAAGGGATGGGATGGAAACATATGTTTGCATTGCCAAAGCAAGAGTAACAAAGGAAAAGAAATATTTTAATCATACAACAAAAATACTTAAAGGAATTATAAAAAGTATAGAAGTAGTATGACAGTGTATCCACAGCTAAACCAGTGTGTGTTTAAAGAGCGATTTGTTTAACTGAAATAATGAAAAGTAAAGAAAAGAATAAATAAACCAAACATGTTAACACATATAAATTCACAATCTCTTTTTTCAAAACAAGTACATTAAAAAAAAGTGTAGATTTTTAGCTTTGTTATAGTACAGCGTGGTGCAGGGTGCTGCACAGGGGTGTGATGGGTAGCACTGCACCTTCACAGCAAGATGGTTGCTAGTTTGAGCCTCAGCTGGGGGGAGGTTCGAACAGGGGCTTTTCTGTGCAGAGCTTGCATGTTTGCTCTGGGTATTTCGGTTTCCTCCCACATTTATATTTTTAACGTGCAGCCTACATTGCTGCTTGTCCTTGCCATGTATTTGGTGTCAGAAACTGTGTTTCACAATATAGCCAGTCTTTAATTTGAATGATTACCACATAACAACTTTGCAAGTATATAATTGTTTGACAAAAAAAAAAAAGAAAAAAGTTTAAAAAGAGACTCATTTGATTTGAGTGATCATTGTTTGAGAAATGTATTTCATCTGTGCAGCAACTGCAGTTCTGTGTTCTTCATTCACATCCTTTGAATGGCATAAAATCTACAAAAGTAGAAATGTTGTAAATTGTAAAATGTGTATTTTGTGTTTTACAAACTCAAGTTGATTGGCCAAAAATTATAAACAGCTTTGTTTTATTGTACATTTGAGCTGAAGGCCATAATGTCTTCTTTTCTACAGTTAAGTTTGTTCTAGGTGTGAAGTACTTTGTTAGAAAACTTTCTCCATGAAAAAAAGAAATTAACAAATGCTTTCAGGAATTTGTTTTCAGCAGATTTGTATGAAAAACAGAATGTCTTTTCTGGGCCTGATCATAGTAACATGTATAGTAAAACACGTGTTGGCAGTAATTTTCTGGTTAACCCCTTTACCTTGCAGTAATGAATCACCTCCAGAGAGACACAAGCCAGAAATATCACAGCCAAGTGGTAAACTGCCACACTGAGCTTATATTTCAGATATCAGAACACAGTAAACAAATTCAGATGTGCCATATTTGATGCAGAAGTCAGACAAGGTAATGTTGAGCAAAATCTCAATCGTTGTACTGTAGTACTTGTTAATACACATACCATACATAACTTTGCAGAATTACCATCTGAGTGCTTTTAAATATATTTTGTAGTAAAATAATCCAAAATGCAAGATCACTGGCCCTTGTAATTAATAAAAGACCACTTAATACTGTACATTAATTACTTCTGAGCTAATGAAACAGCCCATCACTCTCTTTACAAACCTGTAAATAGTGGAGCAAGAGAAGCTATCTTTCTGGCCCAAGCATTATTATGTAAAAGAACTGTTAATCACTGAACCCCATAGTCCTTGGGATTTAGTCTTCTTTCCTTCAGTTGCCCGATGTTTACCACTGGTAAGATGTTTTATTTATTAATTTAGTCACAAAGTTATGTTTCACATGAATCTGCCCAGTGAACCATGCAGTATGAGTGTTGAAATTAGCATCTCATTACTTGCAATAATTAGGCCAATGAAGGCCAGATGTTGAGAGTGTGATCTATGTGTATGTAGATAGCTGGGTCTATTTTTTATTTTTTTATTTTATTACAATAGATTAATATTATGTAATATAGCTTCACTCTCTGCATAAATTGTGGTGCCTGTGACAGACAGAACAAGATAACTGGCATTGTTGATTCACTGATTCACATTGTATATGTGGGGTTAAATGAGTACATTGCTAATGGAGTCCTACATTAAGTGTCTGTAATCTAAATTTTGTATGTCAGAAAAAGAAAAACAACCCCTTTTCAGCCTCTTACACATGATTAAGGGGTTAGAGATGCAAGCACAACGCCATGATGATCACAACTGCCTGGTAGGTGATAGAAAATCAGGAATGAGATGCTTTTACCACAGCAAAGTCCTCATATACACAAGGACAAACATTAAAGAAACTACAGCAATTCCAAGAAACAGTCTAAAAAACATGCCTGCATAAAATCAGAAAAGTCAGAAACTTGACAGACATAACCAAATCTAATGGTTGTTTGAGTACTTTTCTGAAACTAGGGAGCCAGTGATCTTACCAATAGGCAGCAATCAGAGCACTTTACTTTGGAGGCAAACAAGCCAACAACTTTTTAGTACAAAGAGGAGCTAAATCATTCAAAAAAACTCAAACTTCTGAAGTTTTGTAGTCTGTTGCGTCAGACTTTTATATTGTCACTTTTTTACCCACAGAACATCCAGGCTTAAACAATGTCTGCAGGTCCATCTATAACCGAGTTCAGACTACAACATCTTAAGCATTGCTGGAACAATGTATCCACACTGCACTGCATGCTTCTCTGGAGTTTTGAAATCCTCGTGGAGCTCACACTGCACGGTTGATTTGCAGCAGGAGGCGAAAAAATGAAAGATTTTTGGCCACAACTAATCCACATCTCATGTCATCGATCTTTATCCAGCAGTTCCAGCTGTCATGCAGACAGGGCTCCATCTCATCATTAATGTTACAATAAGACGCAAGTAGCTCCTGGTGATTCACTCAGTTCTGCTCACTTGGTTGGTGAAGAGAACTGGTGGTGTTTCTCTGTAGCGTCTCTCTCTTGTGTTTGTTACAATATTGCATGCTGGAAAAATCAAAGAGGGATGGCTTTCCTTCCCAATCTTTAAACAAACTACATAGTTTCCTGAGGAAACCATATATTCTTAACCCTTTATAGGGCACTCATTGAAATACTATCGCTAATTTTAACCCTAAAGTGTAATTCTGGTTTATAACAAGACCTACAATCTGTTGTTGCATTTTAAAGAATATTTTAGTTTCATACGGAAAATTAAAGGAAACAAAGTGATCAAATATATTCACTTGCCCTATTCAGGTAAATAAAAGTATAAAAAGAGTAAATGAAACAAAATGTAAAACATTAACAAGTTAAATAAACTTTAGTTTAAAACATCATAGAACATTATAAAACATTTATCAATAATCCAGTAAATAATGTAAAATAATTTAAATACCTATAAAATACTAAAAATATAAAATATTATAAAACAATAATAGAAAAATATGTTGGCAGGATCCATTTCCTCCTTTTCATCATCATCACTGATGGTCGGATGCACTGGAACAACAGCAACCTTCTGCATCTTTCCATAGAATAATTTAATTGAGATCTGCAAAAGAAATGTTAAATAAATTTATTATATTATAATGTATTGTAATATATGTATATGTATTGATATAAAAATGTTTAATATGTTATAATACTTTAACCATAATCATTAACGATAATAAACGTTAATGTTATGATAATGATAATGATATCATGAATAAAATATAATAAAATAATGTTAAAAATTATGGAATTTGGATTTAAAATACACGTAACAGAACCTTATACTAAAACTAAAAACCCTCTTATTTACTGTTTCTAGTTTTATAACTTCTGCAAGTGGGTAATATTTCTTAGTAAATCATAGTTAAATATCCCTGAAGTTTTTGGCCAAGATTATGATTTATTATCTGAAGTTATAATGTTTGTTTGATATAAAAAAAATCTGGTAGGTAAAGTTTACTAGATGAACAGGGCATATGACTGAAAATAGTCACTTTAATCTTTGCCTGTTTAGGGCATATGATCAAATATGATCATGTTTTTTCACGAGATAATTTAGCTGATTTAATGAAGTCTAGCACAAACAGCATATGCCGTTATGTAGCACTACTTTTTAACAATAAAATGTGAGTGTTTCATGAACTTATTATGGTTTGTGTTAAAGATCCAACAGTAAAAGCAGAGGGGACTGAGCAGCAGAACCGGTGTTCTCAAAATTCCGGGAAAACACTAAAGTTTTGCGTGTCACAGATATGCGCTGATTGGTCGGATCGCACAATGGCGCGAACTGTGATGAGCTTGATCCCTGGTGATTGGCTGGGCCAGACCACATTATTCTACAAGCACGCAAAAAGCCATGGTGACGTCATTTAGGAAGGCTGTGGAAGTGTTCAAAAATAGTCACTTGCCCTATTAAGGGTTAACTCTACTATCTTTCTTTGTGTACGTTGTCATTTTCTGTAGCTCCTCACTCCTTTCCTGCTGATGGCACCAGACTATTAAGCTCATTAGACAGTGAGCCAGATATGGGGCTTGGTCTCTTAAGGAAGGGCATTTTAAGGGAAAATTAGATCAAAATTGTGGAGAATTATCAAACTTTCTTTATCTGGCGACAAAGTTAGTCATTGACTGCTGATTTGTGTATGGACCTTCTGCTGCATTCTTCACTCTCAAATTACTGTGCATTGTTATGGTGGGTTATGATATGATCAACTTTACCTAATAGAGGTCGCACTGAACTTAATTTTTGTTTACTTTCTTGAAAGAACTCCACACAGAAGTTTTTGTTGGTTGTCTGGCTCAGTATGTTTCTAACATTTATACTTCCTTAGCATCAAATTTCACACCACCACACACTTTTTACCAGAGCTAGTTAAAACGAGAAAATCCTACAAAGAAATTATATTTGCAAAAACGATTCCAATTCTTACAATTGCATACCTGTTTGAAAATCATTGCAAATCTCTAGTGCTTGTTAGCTGCAAAGACCACATCTTTGAAGCAATCACACATAGTGATTGATCACTTCCTGTTGACCTGCTGATTTGCCTCAGATCTGGGGCATTAGTCTACGGCCGCCAACATTTGTCTGCAATGTGAAGATTGGGCTTTAATATCTCACTGTTTAAATTTGGCTTAATTGTTTATGTGCAACATGGACAATGCAGCCTGTAAAATAAACCAAAAGGTACTGGACAAGCTACAGAAAATGGATGGATGGATGGAATAACAGAAATTTGGGTTTGAGGCAAAGGGTTTAGACTTTTTAATATTATTCAGGTTTTGATACTAAAAGATAATTTCAAGAATCGTTCATTAACAGAATTACAATAAATTTTTTAAATAAAGATGATGTTATTTAGCAAAGAAACCAACAAGTTTAAGTACATAAAATTTTGTACATACCTCATTTTCAAAACTTCAGATATATGAATTACAATACGTTGCCTTAAGTGAATTTACTTTGATTGCATTTTTTCCAACTTGATTATACAACAGCCACAAGACAAAAAGTCATTATTGTGCTCCATACTAAAATAAAGTGACCTATAGTCAATCAGACAGCCGTCAAACTTGAAAAGCTGTCACATCCCCTCCATTAAGCCATGCACATTTACCATGATTTGGCACTGAAGTTGACAGATGAGGATGAAATGAAGTGTGTCAAATGCAGTTACAGTGAACTCATTCAAAATGCATTTTCCCCGATAGGATTTATTTCAGTAATATATCAAATCTAATTACTTAGCTTTTTATGTGGATGTGTTGCACTTAGTATGTGCCAAAGACAATAATAGCAAAACATTGTAAAATTATTGGCTGTCATGTGTCTTGAATTTGATTAGCAATAGCAGGGACATTTTATTTGGTTTTTCTTTTCCCTTAAAATTTTTGTCTACTCTTAGGGCTACTCCAGCTTTCCTGTGCTGACAATAATGCTACCATAACACTTTTCATTAAAACAATCTGCCTGAGTAAGTTGTTGTCTCTTATTGAAAATTGCCTCTTTATCTTTCCATCATAGTGAGATCATATGACGGATGCTTTCCGTTTCACAAACAATCATTTGATTACAACACAAATTAGTTTTATGAACCATCAAAATCTACAGTATTACATTAACACAGAATACTATAGTTTAAAGCAAATATTTTCAATTGCGTAATAAGACTGCAATTTTTTTATGTTTAGGTGATATTATTAATTTCAGTTGTGTTATACTATCATCATTGCATTCCCATAACCAATGTACCCTGCAGGAAAATTATTGGTCATAGATATCTGTGTACTTCAGTGTTTGAAAATCACCTCGTAAGTCATTCCACCCCTACTAAAAAACAAGATTTAAAGGTCACTATGTGCATATCACCTTTTCAAAAGCCCAGATTCAGCATGTATTATTTTGCTCAGTGCCTTGCTTAGCAATGAAAATCCCATCGTCCTCTCTTAAGAAACAAACTTTTTTTTTCTTTCTTTTTCTTCCAAATGAACCATGAATACTTTATGACATACTGGATACACGGTGCAAAGTCCCAGCTTCTTTTTCAGAATATTGTATAGGTACAGTTAACTATGAGCTTCTTATGGACAATGATAGAATGATAAATACCCTCATCTAGAGAAAATGTCAATTATCAGCAGACTCAGCAGTAGTGCTAGAGGACCTCCTGGCATGATAAAGATCTAACATTAATAAGACATGCTTATCTCTAGGAAGACAGCCACCAATTGATTTTTAGAAAGAAACCTGGAAGGAAAGGAACAATAAATTATTTAAACAGAAACATATTCCACCAAAGAGAAATGTAATGAAGTACATCAAAAAAAGAAAAAGAAAGAAAGCCACATGACTGCATTATATTAGAGTTCTGTGCCTGCCGGGCATTTAATGTTTCTCATCCATCAGTTCCTGCTCCTGTGCCCCTCCTACAGCAGCTCTATACACAACCAAAGAACATTAATAGATACTCAGAAACATTAAATGAGACCCCAGGTCATTGCTTCTATGTGTTGGCAACAACAAGACTTCGAACACATTTTCGAGTTTGACGAATTCTAATTAGTCTCCAGAGCTCCTTCTGTGTTCTTCCTCCTGTCATATAATATTGGTTTGTTGAACAATAAGGCTTACCAATGAGTGCATGGGAAATTAATGAACCAATTTAAAGAAAAGGGAAGGGGACGGAAAAAATCCTTTCAAGCTGGCAACAAGTTTTGATACACAGCAGGGCAAGCAGATAAATTTTTGATACATCAAAACAAGAAAAAAAACAAAAGACAAAACAACAGTAGCCACTAAACACTCAATTATTTTTTATAAATGTTAACTTGTTTGTGCACATTTCCTCAGATGCAATTCAATTTCTCTCATTACTGTAGATGGACACAGTCAATGTGACAGCCATCACCAGATTGCCATTTGAAGACCAATTGTAAGCCTCTCATGAGAAGAAGCCCCAGGAAGTGTGCTGCAAGCCTGGGATCATAATGATCAAAGTGAAATGTTTGTCGACTGAAATCAATAGCATCGGGGTGCCTGGAAATTGCTATTAAAGATCCCCATCGATTGGGCAGCAGTGGTTCAGTGACTGAGCAAGTGGTCTTGCAGACTTACATTAGTGAATGTTTCCTAGACCAGTTGTAAACTTCTGAGGGATTACCTTGGCTAAAATGTAATCAAGACAGAACTGATTTTTGGTTACTGGGTGAGGCCCTGGGTTAATTGTAATTTGGCAGCATTTGATTGATGACCACAGAAGTAAAGTTACTTGAACATAGTTTAAACTGCTGCAACACTGGGAAAACTACCTCATAAAGCACTTCAGTGGGTTAATACAGTATACATATATCCATCAAATTTGTCATCGGTTTTGACGATAATTATTATTTTTTTTAAGTATATATGAAAATGTGATTTCAATTATTGCAAGAACAAATAATTATTTTTATGAATATTCTTAGTCTTATGTTTCATAAATGTACTGTTGTATTAAAGCAATATATTGATACCACTACTACTACTACTACTACTACTACTACTGGTCATGTTTTCCTAAGGGTCAAGGTAAGGTGAGACATTGCATTGTTTGCTAATTTTTAATTTGGATTAAACTGAAATTTTAACTGAAGCTTTAAATAATATAAAGCAACTATATAATAGTAATTTTACTGTAGATATAAAATAGTGAAGGGTTAATTGAAGTATTTGCATGAACCATGGGAAAAAATGTTACACACAAAGAAACAAACAAAAAAAAGATACTTTTTCTAATACTTGAGATTAAAATGGGTCATACTTGTGGCAATTTATAGGAAAACTGGCCTTGCCAAATAGGTCACTAATTTAATAAAATAAATAAAATACATATAAAACACTGAATGAACTTCACTTATTAAAGTTTCGGTATTACAACTTTAAATATATAATTAATGCATTTAGAATGTAGTGTTCAGCTTGTCCAATAAACAAATAGTTTTTTGGCCTAATTTGGCCTTGTCACACAGTGAGGTCTCGCTTCAAAATCCATAGTCAAAGTGAAAGATTGTCAAGTTCTTGAAGTAAGTTAACAACATGGAGGCAAACAAATGCAGCTACTTTATATAAACACAAAGAATAGGTGTTTTCATTCACTGTTCTATAATTCAATTTATTAAAATACAAAAGACAATATAGATAAAGAAAGAGAGGTTATGATAACACCAATAATATTTAATGGCTGGCTTCTTAAAACGCCTGGTATTTTAACTAGCTGATAAATAAGAGGCTACATAATTTTAAAATACACAACCTGTTACCAGAAAATATACAAAAATATTTTTTAAAGAGATGGAGATAATTTCAGCAAAAATTTGGACAAGAGAGGACAAGGTTTAAAAAAAAGAAAGAAAGAAAAAAAATAAAACATCTCTGTGCCCACACAGCATTAAAAAACATCTTGTATTTCCATATGTGTAGGGAAATTGTTAAACAGACTGAAAAAGGAACTCAAGTAATGTCTGAGCATTGAACAGTTTCAGATATCCATGTTTTCACACAGTAAGAGGATAAAGGAGGACATTGACAATCAATAGCGTTCTTCTCAAATTTGTATATGTTTATTTTGTTTGTTGTTTATCTTTGTTGTTTATTTTTATTTGTTTTTATGTAAATATATCAATTTAATGACTTGCATATATTTGTGAGCATCTTTAGAGGCGAAACAAGCAGGAAGAGAATAAAACTAATCATCAGCAAATTAATTAGTAAGTCCAGAGACGTGGATAAGGGGTAAGATTTATTTAAAAACATGCTTCTAACTTTTTGACATGATAAGGTTTCATTGTTTTCTAATTACAAAGTAAATTTTTTTCTTGTAAATTTTAACACATTTAACCTTTAAACATTTGAAGAAACACCTGAATGTATAAATAACTGTGAAATGTTATGTAAACCCAACATTTTTGACAGCTTATTTTTCCATTCTTTTACAGCCGCACACAGCTTTTTCAACAAACAAGCATTCTCTATCTAAATTTTAGTTCTTCCTTCTTTGTTTCCAGCTAAGTCAACCTTAAAAAATTTCAATGTTTGTGTGTCGCTTGCTCTGTGACAGGCAAATCCATCTTTTGATCTTTCTCCTGTAGAGAAAGAAATCATGACCTCTTCTACATTCATTATAACACTGTTTAATGATGAATTACTGCATCAACATTATGCAATCCAGTTTTTAATGATCCATTCAACCAGGGGTCTGCAACCTGCGGCTCTGGAGCCGTAAGTGGCTCTCTGGACCCTCCACAATGGCTCTTAATACATGGCTAAAAATGCTAAAGAACTAACTAATGTTGTAAAATATAGACATAATAACAAATGCAGGTTTTCAGGTTTTTTTTTATGGAATAATACTTCGAAATAATTTGTTTGTGGAAAAAAAAATTCTTGTCATTAGGTTGAAAACTATGGGCTTTTTTTTCAGGACATAATTTCCACAAATATCTACTTAGAAGAAAGTCTGTCTATTCTTTTTGCAATAAAAGTTTATTCATTTTTTTATTTTAAAACCTAAAAATTTTAATAAAAATGAAGTTCTTCAAAAATGACTACAAATTTTCTATAGTACATAATTATCAAAAATTGTAAGTTGTCTTTTTTACAAAAGACAAAATGTCTCTTTGAACTGTAAAGCTTGCAGACCCCTGCATTAAACAATTAATTTCAGGTGAGATTGGACCAAACTGACTTAATAAAAAGTTAAAAGTCAAAAATGAAAAAATAAGAATAAAAAAAATTGCTACTGAATAAATAGGTGATTTAAATACAGTGTTATTTAACATTGAAAGGGAAAGTTTTAAGTCATGTCTAAACTCTCCTGCATCGCTCCAGGCATTCTATAACTTGCTGGTCTGTGCCTCTAGTAGCTTCACTGCAGTGCACATATCTCTTGTGCGACATCTGTATGTCATCATTCAATATCCATTACAATCCCTAATACAAAGACATTGGCAGTTTCTTTTCTTGACCCGCGTTTCTACTGCTGGGCAGAAAATTGGTAAAGTCGGAAGAACTGTTCTCATCAGTGTGGAAACTTTTTCTCAACAGGGTATCATATCTCAGTAAATCCCAGAAGTTAATGACCGCTGTGCCACAGAGAGTTGCTCTGTTTTTCACCAGATGCTAGATTTTTGGAATTCCTGAGATTTTAATGCGCACCAGAAAAGCAGTTTTCCAGCTCAAAACTCAGGCAGCATGTAGCATCTCATTAGCTCCGGTCAGTGATCGAGTGTGACAGACATGAGACTTGACACATGCTGCAAGCTTCCACTATACATTTCATCTTTTTCTGATAATGCTTGAAAAATAGCTTTCTGTATATGTAATTATTTTTCCTTCTTGGTCCTTGCTTCACTCTGATACATCTCCACTCACAATTCAGTATCTTTAAATTATCACCCTTCTCTTTAAATAGAGATGTTCTAAAGTCTGGCACTATTAAGCAATTATGTTTTAAATGGAAATGAAAACCTATAGCCACTAGAGGCACAACTGTAATGTAAATTCTTGCTTTTTCCTTTGGGATAAAATGTGCCTAAGCCCCGTAATACATGTGTATTTGTGTGGCTTATATATTCATGCCAGGGGCTTCTTATATTGTTTGTGTAAAATATGCATTTTTTTTTTTTACTTTATACATTTTAAAAAAGCATGCATGTCCACAAAAAAAACTTTTTTCTTGTATGCAAGCCCCAAAAAGGCAAATGCTGACAAGAAGAAGTTTAACTACTGCAGTACAAGTTGCAGGATTAGCATGACACTTGCATGCAGGAACACACACTCAAGCTAAAATAATACACGTACACACACACACATAAAGAAAAGCAAGCTACAGTACCACAGCCAAATAGCCCTTGAGCATCACTGTGAACGGACCTCGGTGTAGGCTCTACTTTATCTGCACTTTCCCTTTGCCTTCACCCCTTAGCGCTGACAGCTGCTTCCTAACGAAGCCCACTCTCATCCAAGCAGACCCTGTGATAATGAGGCTCTGCCCAGAACTACAGGCAACCTGGGAGCAGTGTCAACAGCTCGGAGCTGACCTCCTGAACAGGCTTGCTTCTCCTCGTTCACAGAGAGAGCAAAAGCTGCACCTCGTGGTTTGGTTGGAGAGAGGATCCTTGCCTCGGGGAATTGCCCATGTCCAATACTTACACTGAGCAGAAACGATGTAGCGGCTCAATGTGCATATGTATGTATGTGCGTATCCATGAATGTGCACTCACCAGCAAAATTGCACTTGTAGGAGAGCATGTGGATACAATGTAGAAGAGAATTAGAAGTGATACACCCATACCATAGAAAAGAGGGTTTTAACAGTAATAAATCTCAGTTTTACTGGACATTTAAACAAGCTGGAGAATCAGCAGACCTAAGCTGTAAAATATTTTGTAATAATAATGAATAATATAAACCAAAAGAGAACCGACAGTGACAAAAATCTTAATGAAGCAAAACCTTTCCCATTGTTTATAAGTATTGTTTATGGAAGTGTGTTCAGAATAAATTTAGCTGTTTTGACCGTGCATTGCCTGTGCTGGCTAATACACAGAATTCTTGTCGGTGTGACTAAATTAATATACTTTCACATAGCTGAGATTTCTAATGGCTGAAGAGAGAAACTTGAATAATTCAGTTTCTCAAGGGATGAATGAAGCCAAAGCAACACAAGCATGTAATAAAATGTGGGACCTCAGTGGCTTCATCTGTTCTTGGACAAAACATTAGCAGAAAAAGTTAACACAACACACAGCCTGCAACATATTGTAAGTCTATCTCTCAGATGCATCCCTTGGTGAAGAAGAACCTTTAAAAGACCATTCTTTGTTTGCTTTGGGTAGTTCCGCAAACCCAACATTAATCACACTGGATAAGCTCTGCAACTGACAACAGACGCCCTCTGTAATGAATAAGTCAACTAATCTGTGCCAGCTTACAGACTGCAAACTAGAATAAGAGCAGCTGAGGGATCACTGCACAGAAAATGGAGTAAATAAGGATTTTAAACTCAACAGTGTGTCTGGTAAACTGAAAATCTCAACAGACTCTGTGCAACTTTAATGGAATTAATTGACTCTTTCAGCGAACAAAAAGAAAAAAAAAAAGGAAAAGATACCAACAGCAAAACCATATCATGCTAAAGTTTGATGACAGTGCTTTGTTAAAAAGAAAAATGTTTTGTCAATTAAACCTCTGCGATGTTGGTGGGTGCAAAATATTAGATGATTTGCCATTTCTGCCCCTTCTGTTGTACAGTTTTTAACCTCCCCCTCCTTTTTTTATCTTGTGCTTGTTAAAACCACAACTAGCATAATTTGCATAGAAACATGTGAAGCATTTAGGAAAGCCACAGAAAAGAGATGATATACGCTTAAGAAAAGCTTGTTGGCTGTTTAAAACCAATGAACAACTATAGAGACAGCGGACAGTAATACCAAGGCCAAACTGAATCAACATAATGAACAGAAAAAATACCAAACATCAGCAATCATAGCTAAAGGTGGGAGAGCAGACGTGCAAATTCTTCAGATTTTGAATCTGAAACACACGTATCACCAGAGGTTGAATAAGAACATGCATTAAAAAGAGAGAAAATTCACTTTAGAGCTGCTGCAGGTGTTCAGTGTGGCTTCAGTAGTCACTGCATGGGTCCCTAGTATGTGAGTTTTAGCCCCTAAAAGTTTAGATAATCTTCCTAATTAATAGTATTAGAATTCATCCCAATAAATTTCTACATTTTTTGCACACCAAAACTTTGTTTGCTTGATTTGGCCTGGTTTGTCAGTGCGGAAGATCAGTGGCTGTTGATGGTTGCGACCCTTCCAGAGTGGAAGCAGAAGGGCTGATTGGTAGCACCTGACCGGTGCTAACCGCTGGGGCAAAGAACCTTTAGATATGTTCATAGCCGCAAACTGTGATTATTTCCCTCACACACAAAGTTACCCTTTGCTTCATTTTTGACAAAGTAAAGTTTGAGTCAATCTTTGTGAAAACTTTTATTTTAGTTTTTTTTTAAACTTAGGTAATCCATCTATTTTTTAATCAAGTAGTGATGTAAGAATCGCTGAAACCACCTTTGTATTTGCCTTGTCAGCAGCCAACAGGAGAAATTGCATATTTTTGCTCCACTAATGTGCTTTGATTTATGTTTTAAGCATGCTTAAGTAATATGAAACTAAAATAAATTAACAAACAAATGTTCACTTTGAATTAGTAACATTTTTACACAATACGCAGACATTTCATCTACTAAAGTAATGAGCTTGATAAAACTTGGACAGTAAGTGTTTCAGAATAATATTTTTAAGTGTCTAGGCTATGAACATTTATATCTGAGGATATACTTTCCATGGATGATTCCTTATCCTTCCTCCTGTCTGACCCTTTGTCAAGCTCATTTTAAATTGCCCCTCTTCCCATTAACAATGACCCGAGCTCCCGCTGGTCACTTCCTCTGTGGGACAACATTAAGTCCTCTGCAGTGCAGATGGTAATGTGTAAGAAGATTATGGTGGAAGTACAGCCATTGCGGTTGCTATTCAAACATTTTAGAAACCACTTCAATTAGTGATAAATCCTTCTGAATTGGTTTATGAGCAGATGTGACATGTTGACTTCTCTTTTTACCATGAAGCTTTGCAGAGAACTTGAAGCATATGGTGCCCTTTGCCTCCATTTGTGACTATGGATGTTACTGGATGGCACACGTTCCAAATGGTCTACGGGGTTTGTCAATGAGGGTTGTAACTGCTTATACAATTTTAGAGTCAGTCAGCCATCACAAAGTTGGCAGCCTACTGTGACTGTCTATTTTAATTACTAAACAGTGAGACCTGATTTAGGCTGTCAAAAGCCAGAGAGTACTAGTCGTACTCAGCCAGATTATCTCCTTTCCTGACTGCAGCTGTGCTTCATCTCGGAATACTGGGACTCCATCATCTCTTACCCCCCTTCAAATCCATTCAAAATATGTCTAAATATGGCACATAATTAAATCTGTGCCACATGGAAGTAGCCTCAAGCTATATATACCTGAGATAATATAGGATATATGAGAGATCTGGGCCACTGTTAACATGATAGAAGCAATACTGGTCAGGGGAATTCTACATCCACAGTGCAAAGTATGATCATGAATGTGATAATTTACTTAGAATAACAAGTTGACAACATTTCAGACCAGCCTCAGATACAATTAATATAAACTGCCTTTTAGTAGGCGTTGTCATAAGTATATATCTAATAGGAAAAAAAAAAAAAACAACCTTAAACATACATAATATGTCTTATGTGGATAAAATAAGGCAAAGCAGGGACAATTTATTTATATAGCACATTTCACACAGGAGGCAAACCAATGTGCACACTAGGCACCTGGTAATAACTCTTACTTTAGAACCTACACATGCTTGGTTCTGGTGATTAAGTAAAACACAATTTCCTGCAAGTTCCTGACTGTAGAATGATAATTACTACATGAACACAGAATTGTGATGTATATATACTGTATATATTTTTTTTTACTCCCCTGTGAGTAAATACAAAATCCCACATCTTCTTGCTCATCAAATACTTCCTGAGTCTAATCAATGCAACATTTCTCTATAGAAATCCTCATATAAATCATATTGTGCATTAACAGCACGAACTTTGCCTGCAGGTTATATTATCCATCATAACCAAGAGGAAGGCCTTCTCATTTTCAGCGTCATCACTCTGTGCAAGACAAACTAGTGTAAATTTATGTTTCTTCTCTTTCTGACTGACACACAAAGACAACATGCATCTATAGCTGTTATACTTAGTTAACAATCTGAACCATCATTTCAGTAAAAAAAAATGTCATCCTTAGAATTAATTTTTCTATCATCAGCTATTAGATTTGCTACATTTTGCTACTTTGCAAACAATGAAATTCATCATTAATACATTTCTTTTAATATTTGCACAACTCAGACTGGTTGCCCTTTTGCTGCTGAAGTTCCAAAATTCTGTAGAAACACAATGTAGTACAAAATTGTGTTTACAAATAAAAGATGACAAAAAAAATTCAGTTTATACATTTTTAGGCATTGCTCGCACCTTCATTTGGGATTTGGAGTAGACATTATTATTATTATTATTATTATTATTATTATTATTATTATTATTATTATTATTATTATTATTATTATTATT
>JBAMHW010000016.1:15775053-15788612 GCA_037177495.1 Rhadinocentrus ornatus | reverse complement strand
TATTATTATTATTATTATTATTATTATTATTATTATTATTATTATTATTATTATTATTATTATTATTATTATTTCATGTACAAGATGCAAAAGAAGCGTTAAATAGGAGAATTTAAACAATGTGAAAAGAGATAAAGAGATTAAATAGAAACAGAGCAGCTAAAATACAGAGAAAAAGGCAACGGAATAAATACAGTGAGGTACATATGATGCAAACAGACATCAATGGGAAATACATCATCATTATCATGAGAAAATGGTAGCCTAATAGTTACAGAGATGGGCTTGGGACTGGAGAACCTGGGTTAAATTTGGCTTAGTTGGAAACTGAGACGAACTGGGCACTATGGGCCCCTGAGCAAGGCCCTGCAGCCCACTGCTCCTAGTAACCCTAGGATAGGTTAAAATGCAAGAAAGTAATTTCCCTGCAGGGTTTAATAAAATATAATAAAATAATAAAAAAAAGTATTATCACCACCATCACTGTCAATGTGCATATATCAGAATCTATATTCAAAAAGAAAAGGAAAAACTCTTTAATCTACTTTGATTTAAAGGAGTGGCAAATAAAAGAGTTAACTTTATTTAAAAGAGCTAAGGTTTGGAGCAGACTTGAGGTTTTCTGGTAGTTTGTTCCAGATATTAGAAGCATAAAAACTAAACGCTGATTCTTCTTGTTTAGTTTAATAGATGGGAAGAAACTTGACCCTGATAATCTTAGAAGTCTCAGTGACTTATATGGCAACAGCTGATCATATATATATTTTGAACTTGACTCTAAATTCCAAGGGTCTTTTTTGTGCTCTGTGTAACATATTAATCATTCGAATAAAAAGTCCCATGTTTAAATTCATGGAATAATTTCTTTGTATTATAGCATTGATACAGTATTAATCATTATGTGACCCTGTGTAGGCGGGCCTATTCCAAGAGGTGAAAATGTCTCTGCTGATAAACTGTTACATCTTTGATTTTATCATCTCAATCCAACAACTTTGCATGGCTGACCTTGCATGATACAAAAGGAAATGAGGTGCAGAATGGGTTTACATCACTCAGTGAAGAAAAACTCCTTGCTGAATGCTAAGTGACAGATAACATTGGCCCCTTCTGTCACAGAAACCTTGAGAGAAACAGCAAAACACTCATTGTCAGAATAACAGCGAATCTCTGGTCTAGCATATGTTTTGAATAGATTTCATTAAACCTGTTCTGTGGCCATGAATGTTAAAATACCTGTTCCCATAAAGGAAAAAAAGTTGCAAATCACTTAAATTTTTGAAGTTACAACTAACGTTTAGTAACTTTGACACAAAAGAATTTTACAGTAGTTACCAGGTGACAAATGATGGTTAATTGAGGAGCTTACTTAACCATTCAGTAAAGGCTAATCATGTTCAGTATTAATTAATAAATGAGTGATAAACTAACAAAGGAATAGGTCAGAAATTTAGAACATTTTTAGAAACTTTCTAAAAAAATGCTTTACAATAAAAAGCATTGTTCATCATAATTCTCAATTTTTAACCATACCACAGATAATGTTGAGTTATAATTGAAAAAAACTGAGATTTTTTAAAAATCAATTAGTTAATAAGTAATAGTTTATGAATAAATGTGAGCAAATCATTTTACTTTGGTTTAATTTATTTTTAAGTGCTGCAAACTCTGGTGAACAGCGTGAAACTTTGTCAATAATGGCTCAAACATTAATATTTCTGAGCAGTCCAAGTACTAATAAATAATACTAATCTTTTACAAAAATCTCACATTATTTTTTCAGTTAATTCCCATTTAAAGTAAATAGTTTATCATACTGAGGGGATACTAAATTTTAGGCTTTTAGCTTTGAATAAATCAATACGTTTTATTAGCAGCTGCTTAGTTCACTGAACCACTTGAGTTATGGATAAAGTAATGAAGAACTACTTAATTACTCAGTATTATGTATTACTTTTTGGTTCACAAAGACACTATTTAATGATTTAAGTATTTAGTGATGGCTGAGCAGTTGGTTCGGACTCAGAAAAAGCTCATGAAGAAAGTGGTCAGAATTATTAATTCACAGATGTTATGGACTGATCATTACCTACTGATTCACTAATATATTGAAGCTTCTGGTCTCTGCTCAAGTAACCCATAGAAGACAGTACTGAAATATAAATGATAAAAGCAGCATTAGTTCTTGATTATTCATCATTAAAATTAGTTAGTCATTAAATCAGCCATTAATGGTTAACAAACAGTTGGTTTACTCAAATGTTGCATCTTTTGTCATCAAAAGTCACTAATATTACTGACCCACAACCAATGTGTCCTGGAAGCGACTGGGTTGACAGGTTACAAACAACAGTATATTCCATTGTTTAAAGATAGCTATTGCGTATTACATTTATGCTCTCCACACAATTTAGGGATAATAACATAAAAAATAGTTTACTTACAAAACAGGTAATTTCAGTCAAGCAGGTTATTAGTGAGTGAATTCATTCTTACTATGTTGATAATTCATGTCAAAACAAAACAAACCTATTACTCTCTTTTGCCTCTATAATAACCTGGAGATTTCTAATAAATACAACAGTATGACAGCCGGAGTAGGTAGATAAGTTAAGTCATGTATTGTTGTGTGATTTATACTGTTTGCCTCCAGTCAACAGGCAGGGTAAACAACAAACTGGGGAAGGTAAACAGTGCCGATGCACCAGGGCATACTCGTCTTGATTAATGAAAGGAAGTCAGATCTCATGCAGATTACTGCAGCATCCACTGTGAATATTAATTTCCCTTGAAGAGGTGTTCTCCCCCTCTCTCCTCAAACACTGCTCAATATATTGTGAGAGGTCACTGGAGAAGGTCACAGGCAAAGTTGTCTGGCAGCTAAATTAAAGTGCTTCATTAATGGACTAAAAAAGGTAGTGCATCCATTCAGTGTTCAGTGTTGTTTCTTTTCCTCCCTCAGTGTCTTAATGGATGCCATTATGTATAAACAGACCTCTCTTTTCCAAAATCAAATTAAGTCTTTATTCCATCATTCGTCTACTTTCTTTACAAGTTTGATGGCTGCCAGTTTCATTTTAATCTTTGTTACATCAGTTTCCTCCAGATTGTTTTTTTACCTTTAGGTATCAGAATTTCTAGTTACTTCCTTCATCCTATTAAGTAAAAAGTAAATCCACCATGAGCAAAATCTCACTTATTTTATCTTGAAAAGAAGTAGAGATCTGACATTTTTTCATGTATAGCCTTTCTTAATTTCATAACAAATTTATTCCCTCTGTAGCTTTGCAGCATTAAATATTTTAACACTCCCGACATACCCCCAATATGCAGCATTTACTTGTAGACTCCAAAAATCTTGATGAAGCTCTATCTGCTCTTTCTTAAGGCAATGATGCTTCCAGCGCTCATACCGAACAATGCTAAAACTGACCTTGACAGACTCTGTCAGAGTAACACACCCCCATGGTGACTGATCTGAAGAGATAGCCCGATATAAGACTTATCCACTCCTTTCACATGTCAGTGTTCGTGAGGGAAAGGAGGAAAAGAGGCCACTTCTGCTTGGGGGCATCGGTGACAGAGCGAATGTGTCTGAGGAGATCGGTGGGGGAGATTAACAGCTCAGTCCATCTCTGTCAGTGAGTACTGCTGAACCTTGACTCAGCTTAGAGGTATTACCAGGTCACTGAAGTGAATGACATAGCAGAACTGATAGAGAAAGAGCCAAGATGTTTATAGAAACCTGAAGGTATTGATTGGTGGGGAAAATTATGCAATACTGCCTCAAGATGTCCAGCACCATGGTCCATAATGTATGCTTAAAGCAAAGTATGTCATTACTTACATTACAAGCAGAAAAAAGATCATCTACTCCCAGCCAAGGACTCTTGAGTATATCTTTTGATCTTGAAAACATAACATACCGTCTGTTGCAGGCATGCTCTTACTGTAAGGAACACTTTTGAAAATCAATATCTCATTCACTGACAGCAGAGAAACACAAAACATTATTCAAGGCTAGTTTGGGCTGCTCAGGGTAAGAGCGAATATATAAATTTCAGCACCTTAAGTAGTGCCTAATATCGTGTGCAGTGTTTAAGTGGGAGAGTATTTCGAGTTAAACTTTGACTGCAGTGGAAATGGTATTATGTGGGGTTTTGCAGTGCAAGCCTTGCTCAACTGCCTGGTTAATACTATCATCAAACACTTTTTCTTCCAAAGATGGAACACATACACCATGTCTGCTGTGAATCTCTTTTTCTGTTTTGACAGAATGTTGGAGAAGTAAAAGCTAACAAAACTAACAAGCAGGTTTCTCAACAAACTGCACCGTCTGCGTGTATGTTATTTTGAGTATGTGCTTGCAAGCTTCAGAGCAAAAACACACGTGCACCTGTGTTTGTGAATCCACGTATTCATCCTCCCACAAGGCATGTGCCAAACTAGAGGTATTTCTACGCAAACATGATCTTTCAGTGTCAATAGGTGCTTTAATATCAGCTACTGATAAGTTAGATTTCCAATGGTTCCGGCTCAGCACAATTTTGAATAGATTATAAGGGGACTCAGGAGCTGCCCAATAAATCAAATGCAGTGCAATGACTCAGGGTTCGATGTGACAGAACCTGCAGGCAGGATATGAAGAAAAGAAAAAAATACAATTCTTGATAGAAGTTAACTTTACAGCCACAGCAGTTACTCCCGCATGCAGAAATAGATAAGTGAACAAGTGCTTTTGTTACTAGACAGTCTTTGCTATGGTGGTAGGTATATATTTCTTAGTTAACCACTTAGTAACCTAATAAGATTGAAGACCCCTTGTCCAAGGATATGAAGAGAGTAAGAGATGAGATAAATGTGTGTTGATGATTGTGTGGCTAGGATCCTGAATGGGTGTGTGTGTTATGCACTTATTCAAACTGTCTTGTGAGTTGTTTAGTATGGAAGATGTATTCATTTTGTTTTCTAAAACCTCATTATAATGGGGAAAATAAAGAGTTTAAAATGAGGATTTAGTGAGAAAATGGTGAACTAAATTGGCTTTGATTATGTGTGGGTGTGTGTTTTTGTGCGAATGAGTGTGTGAGGGAGAGCAATTGAGTGTGCGCTTGCTCACTCGTTTGCTGCTCTCGGACTCACAGCAGGTGATGATAAGAAGCCATGACAAATACACACACTCACAAGCATTTACAATCTGAATAGTAGTCATATACTGTTCGTTTCAGTTACCAGCTGAAAGCTTCCACTGGCATCCATCACTGACATAACAGGTGGCCTGGAGCTGACCAGGACAGAGTTGTGAATATCAAATTCAAATGTGTCACAAATGAGAGTTGGATTATACACTTCTCTCTGTCCAAGCCCAACATTGGACTGCAACATTTTTTGTGCTGCGAGGCTGAAACTACAATTCAGTTTGATTGCAATGTGAAAAGACTCCTGGAATGACTATTTTGCAATTCTAGGATGTCTGCAAAATACTGCGTGCAGCTGTGGACAATCTCTGTTCCACCTCGTTCTCTATGTAGTAGTTGGATGCATTACGACCAGGCTGTGTATCTGCAGTGGACTGAAAGATAACCGATGTTTCCCCCCAGGAGAGAATATCTTTCCTTCTTAAAGAGTTTCCATAAATATCAACTTGATTTACACTAAAATGTACACCTGTGGCAGTCTAAAGGGCATTTAATGAGTCTGACAAACAGCCCAGTGAAATGTCCATGAATCTCCTCATTTCCCCACATGTGTTGCAGAAGGAGGGGGGATGGAAATTCTAGGCAAACCTTATTCAGGCACTGCAACGATGGAGATCCATCTGGATCCATCTTTGTCTTTGTGTGTGCTGACATACTGGTTTATGAATATTAATTATCATCAAACAGCCAGAATTAGTTGTTTCTGCATCAGGGTAATTGTGCTGAAAATGTGAAAATGTCTGAAGTCTTTCATTTTCAGCCCATTATACTTCACAATTTGGTTTTATACACCTCAGAAAACATACAGCTTCACATCCTTTTTGTTGATGTAAAACAAATAAACAAATAATAAGTAAACCATATCTGCTGACTAATAATTTAGATACCTTTTTTGCAAGTCCAAGTCAAGTATCAAGTCTTTGACCTCAAGTCCAAGTAAAGTCACAAGTCACTTTTTGTTGTAATGAGTAATTTCCCATGTGACGCTAAGACACTTAGAAGGCTGCATTATAATATCCAAGGAATTTAAAATCCATACTCACCCTCTCCTCTGGACAGTTTCTTTGCTTTACTGAAATCGAAAAAAACCTGCAGATGAACATGGAAATGTATTCGGATTACTAAATATGTTCTTAACATAACTTAAATAAGTGTTTTTAACGTGAACCTAAATCCATCTGGACCTACTGATAAGTTTTAAAGACTAATACTGCAGGTCATAGCATTTTTTCCTGAAAGTTGAGAGGAGGCCCAAAACGCTGCTATTTAGTTTAGGATCACCACCTGTCCTGCCGGTTTTAAACGTTTCCCTTCAGCAACACACTGGATCCAAATGATAGCTTGCTGTCAAGTTCTGCACAAGCCTCTTAATGACCCATTAAAAAATTTGACTCAAGAGTGTTGCAGCAGGTAAACATGTAAAATCTACAGGACAGTGGCTCCAAAGGTCCACAGTTAGTGATCAGATAAAATAAAATAAAAAACCTCAGTATTTTAAATAATTTAGAAGCAGTACTTGCAAACCCAATAAAGTTTATTACATTTCTAAATCAGCAGCTGTACTTTTCTAATAAACAGACCCAGTTAAACCACATTAACTGTGAGTCTGATACCAGTTTGACATGATCATGGCAAAGTCAGCAGTTTATGGAAACTGTTCAGTAAATGTATGATTCTTGTTCTGGACACATCCTGTAGAGCAGGGGTGTTTAACAAAAATTTAAAGAGGTCCAGTTAAAAAAAAGATTTTGGAGCCAAGGTCTGGGAGATTATAATAACTATATATACACAGTCTGTATGTACAATGAAAACATTGAATAAACTTTAAAACTTTAATCAAATTAAGACATACATGACTGGGGTTAGACCTACAAAAAATAAAGACTTAAACTGAAACTGATTTGTGCCTCGTGGATAAGAAGGTTTTTTGAGGGGCTGCATGATGAGCCCTCCAATACACTCTCTTTTCTACTCTTTATTATATATATTTTTTACACATCTCCTATTTATTCATGGGCATTGTCACTGTTGCTCTGTCAAGTGAAGTTAAACGTGCATGTGGGGCATGTTGGTGTTACACCAAAATCTGTGACCCATTAGAGTCTGTGACCACAGGGGGGAAATCACATGCATTTCTTTGCATGTACTTCTTAGAAGATGAGTGAAGTCTTGAAAACTTGTATTTAAGTCTGAGTTCATTATAATGCAGGTACACATTCTGAACGCTATCAGAAACTGTGACCTAGATTTCCCCTCTTATAGTCTGGACTCTTCTAACATATTATCCAATATTGAGGACAGCTCTGAGAAAATCAGAGGGGCTTCATAACAGGAGCAGGACAAGCCCAAATAAGCAACTACACTCAGAAATAAACTAATCCAAACACCCACAACTGCCGATATTTGCAAGAGACTAAACAGAAAAACCATCCCAAAGTCAATGAAACAGGCAGATTTAGCAATTTTGCTGCCTTTCTTCAGCACAGTCATCTTTATCCCTGCTTTGTTTGATCTAGCTGCATCTTACTGCAGCGTTGGGAGCCCAACACACTGATTGGCTGAGTCCAATCAGTTTACCTCACGTGCAATTGGTCCGCGTGTTTCCTGACCACTACTGTAAAGGCAGTAAAAGTTGCACCAGTTAAAATTAAAGTACCTGGTGAGATTTAATAATTTAACTCCAGGTCCATATGGAACAGGTTCTGGGTTCGGATCTGGACCGCAGTCCGCCTGTTAGTGACCTCTGCCGTAGAGCCAATCTGATGGAGTTAACATTAACTTAAGGTAACTGTCTACACAGACAGTTTTATGGGAACTTTTTTCAGCTATATTTCACCAAAATCTGTCTCATCTGTATGTGCTCCAGTAGTGCACAAAACAGCCGTCTTAAAAAGATGTCTTTCATGAAGATTGTATTGTGCAGTGCTGTGCAACTGTATGCGTTTCACTGTCTTTTTGTCTAGTGAATGTTTTGCTCTCTTCTCAGGAGACTCAGTAGACATTTGGTAGAAATATTTGCCATAAAGAAACAGCACCATAGGGGATAATAGCTAAAGATAGCTTCCAGGAAACAGACCCTGCAACTAAAGCATTTGAGTTCATATATCTTATCTGGTAAGTTCCTACATCCTGACTTAAATAATTTCATATGGTATGAGAACATTGCAAATCTAATGTCTCTGGGACCAAACAAAAGATATGTGTACTGGTCATAAGTATCTTCACATGATTTCTTTATTACATCCGGTATACTGTGGGTTGGATTTAACATTAAGACCATGCTGGTATAAAAATACAATATTTCCCTATATTGAAAACTGCAGTTTAATCTGGTAATCAGGTTTAAGGCAACAGCTGCAAATCTGCATGCACAAAGGGCAGAGTAGAATCTGGTTAGTTAGAATTAAAAAGAAATTCAAATAAATGTACAGAAGTTTGTCAGACATATTATACACTGCTGGTGCACTTGGCTCAAATTCAGAACTCATCTTCCTTAAATACAGCACAGGGTATGCATAAATAATCACTTATATGTGTGCATATACTGTATATAAAAAAACAAAAAAAACTAGGACGAATCTGCAGGCGCGGAGCATGAGAGAGAATCTGGTATATGCAGGGATTCCAGAGCAGATGGAAGAGGACCCCGAGACCATGGTGAAAAACTTCATCCAAACTCACCTGAAACTCCTGGAGGAAACGGTGAAAAACATCTCCTTTCACAGAGTCCATCGTCTAGGTGAGAGGAATTGTGGGGCCAACAGATAAAGAACAATTGTAGCCAAGTTTGTCAGCTTCAAACAGAAGGAGCAGGTGAAGAACCAAGGCCGTGAACTGAAGGGAACAAACTTCGGTGTAAATGACCAATTTCCAAGAGAGATCCTGGGTTCTCTTTCCCATCAGGAGGAAAACCATCAGCAAAGGCGCTTGCGCTGTCATCACTGTGGATAAATTATTTATTAACGGACAGCTGTACCGCAACCCGACCATCACTCTACTCTCTTGGCTCTACTGACTTGGTATGTGCTTTAATATTTTTGTATCCTCACTAGATTAAGTCAAATCCATACTGCCATAAAAGTTTATTTAGTTAACAGTAAATTCACTGCCCGTCTCCACTATACTGCTCTCAACACAGATATGTTTTTTTAATTAATTTTTTTCCTTTGCCACTTTCCCTTTCATAGTTAATGGTAATCCCACTTTTCATTGTATTAATGTGAACTGTGGCACACACACTCACTCGAACATCAGGCCCAGCTTGCTGACACACTTTGCACGTTTTACACAAACACACGCATGCAATGTATGACGGAACACCACAGGCACACATGCAGACATTTAATACAAGGATCCATCAGTGTCGGTTGGCAGACACACATGCACGTGATTAAGCAGTGGGATACACACAGACATTAGTAATATGAACGTAGCCCTCATTTCTGCTGTTGGATCATGAATGTGCATGGAGCAGGTACAAGGGAAAAGAGGTTAAAAATTTTCAATCGGCTGCAGGAAATAAAAGCAGACATCGTACTCTTAAAGCAGATTTATACTCGCGCGGCATTTGCGTGCAGTCGGCTACAATGTAGCTGACGCTGGTAAGTTGGTAAGCGTAGGGGGTATTCATCGTTTTGGTGTGTGTCGTAGTTTCTCCTCCTAATCTGAAGGGTGCAGCAGGGGTGGTATCGGCCAGTAAACTCACCAGGTTGGAGAACTTCTGATGGTTCACTTCAGTTCGGTAGGTATTTTCTGTTTTAAAACAACTATGGCGTCCAGTATGATTCTGTGTCTTTGCTTCTTCGCTTGTGGAAGAAAAAGAAAAAATAATTCGATCAGCCTCTCGTCAACTTGATCCACAAGTTATTGTTTTTAAAAATGGTGGTTACCAACACAAATTCAGCGAGAAGATCCAGATATCTGGCAGCACTTGATCCCAAACTGATCAGTCACAAGGGAGTACATCTGTGTAATCATCTTCTTAGTAGTGGTGCACATCAGGTCTGGTAGAGGTGCGCGTCGAGCCTCTATGGACCTACATAGAGCTTACCCCAGACACCGTGTGATCATAAATCCACCTTTACAGGAAGCTCATTTATCAAACTCAACAATAGACCTTCTTTCAACAGCCTAGTTTCCACATATGTACTCAGCTTGTAATAATTCTAGACAAAGAGGAGTTGAATGTGAAAACACAATCACAGATTCAAAAGGCAGATTTATAATAGTTAAATAATCTATTAAAAATGTTATTATTCCATCTATCCATCCATTGTCTGCCGCTTATCCGGAGTCGGGTTTGGGGGCAGCCGCCTAAGCAGGGTAACCCAGAATTTCTTCTCTCTGGCCGCATTCACCAGCTTATCCGGGGGGATCCCGAGGCGTTCCCAGGCCAGCGTGTCATGGGTCTTCCCAGGGAGACACCTCACCAGGAAGGCGTCCAGGAGGCATCCTGACCAGATGCCCGAGCCACCTCATCTGGCTCCTCTCAATGCGGAGGGCAGGGTAGAGCAGCGACTCTACTCTGACCCCTTCCTGGATCACCGAGCTTCTCACCCTATCCCTAATGGCAAGCCCGGCCACCCTGTGGAGAAAACTCATTTCGGCCGCTTTTTTTTTCTTTCGGTCACTACCGACAGCTTATGACCATAGGGAACGTAGATAAATAGAGAGCTTTGCCTTTTGGCTCAGCTCCCTCTTCACCAAGACAGCCTGATGCAGAGTCCGTTTCACTGCAGACGCCACACCGATCTGCCTGTCGATCTCCTGCTCCATCCTTCCCTCACTCGTGAACAAGACACCGAGATACGTGAACTCCTCCACTTGGGGCAGGACCCCATTGCCAACCCAGAGAAGGCACACCACCCTTTTCCGGTAGAGGACCATGGTCTTGGATTTGGAGGAGCTTATCTTTATCCCAGCCGCTACACACTCAGCTGTGAATCTCTCCAGTAAGAGCTGAAGATCACGGCCCGACCAACAGAACCACATCATCAGCAAAGAGCAGAGACCCAATCCTGAGGCCACCACACCGGAACCCTTCAACACGTCGGCTGCGCCTAGAAACTCTGTTCATAAAAATTATGAACAGAATCGGTGACAAAGGACAGCCTTGGCGGAGTCCAACCCTCACCGGAAATGATTCAGAGTTACTGCCTGCAATACGGACCAAGCTCTGACAAGCTCTGACATACAGGGACCAGACAGCTGGAACAAGGGCGTTCTGCACTCCATACTCCCCACAGGAGTCCCCGGGGGACACAGTTGAACGCCTTCAAGTCCACAAAGCACATGTAGACTGTTTGAGCAATCTCCAAGTCCCTGAAGAGGGTGTAGAGCTGGTCCACTGTCCACGACCAAGACGAAAACCACACTGCTCCTCCTCAATCCGAGGTTCAACTATCCGACGGACCTTCTTGTCCAGCACCCTTGAATAGACCTTACCAGGGAGGCTGAGGAGTGTGATCCTCCTGTATTTGGAGCACACCCTCTGTTTGTTTTTTTTAAAAAAAGGGGGACCACCACCCCAGTTTGCCAGTCCAGGGGAACTGTCCACGATGTCCATGCGATGCTGCAGAGCCGTGTCAGCCATGACAGCCCTACAGCATCCAGAGCCTTGAGGACCTCTGGGCGAACCTCATCCACACCCGGAGCTCTGCCACTGAGGAGCTTTTTAACCACCTCAGCCCCAGAGATGACTTATCCACAAGACAAGCACCGACAACTTTGTGGCCACAGCTGCGACTGGCCGCCTCAACAATAAGGGTACGGAACACAGCCCACTTGGACTCACCCGGGACATGGTTGAGGCTCTGCCGGAGATGGGAGTTGAAACAGGGGACTCCGCCAGACGTTCCCAGCAGACCCTCACAACACACTTGGGGCCGGCCGGCATCCTCCCCCCACCATCTGAGCAAACTCACCACCAGGTGGTGATCAATTGACAGCTCCACCTCTCTTCATCCGAGTGTCCAAGATGTGCGGCCCCAAGTTTGACGATACGACTACAAAGTCGAACTGCGGCCTAGAGTGTCCTGTTGCCAAGTGCACACATCGACACTCTTATGCCTGAACAATGTGTTCGTTTTGGACAATCCATGACGAGCATAGATGTCCAACAACAAGTCCCAATCACGCCCCTCCAGGTCTCACTGTCATTGCCCATGCGGGCATTGAAGCCCCACAGCAGAACAAGGGAGTCCCCGATAGGAGTGCTCCCCAACACCCCCTCCAAGGACTCCAAAAAGAGTGAGTACTCTGAACTGCCGTTTGGTACATACGCTCAAACAACAGTCAGGATCTATCCCCTTTCGTCCACTGGGGTAAACCCCAACGTACAGGCGCCAAGTTGGGGGGGCATGCCCACACCAGCTCGGCGCCTCTCACCGGGAGCAACTCCAGAATGGAAGAGGGTCAAGCCCCCCTCAAGGACAGTGGTTCCAGAGCCCAAACCGTGCGTTGAGGTGAGTCCAACTATATCTAGCCGGAACTGCTCAACCTCTCGCACCAGCACAGGCTTCCTCCCTTCCGGAGTGATGACATTCCACGTCCCTAGAGCTAGTGGCTGGTTTGCTCAATTGATAGACCATCAGTCTCCCATGTGGGAGACCAGGGTTTGAATCCCCCAGGGGACGAACATTAACACCTTCCAGTTGGGTCCTTAGACAAGACCCTTAGCACTACTGCCTAACCATTGTAAGTCGCTTATATAAGCGTCAGCTAAATGATTGTAATGTAGCTTCTGCAGCTGCCTGATCCTCAGCTTCCCAGCTCACACTGCACCCAACCCCTATGGCCCCTCCTGCAGGTGGTGAGCCCACAGGAAGGGGGGCCCATGTCGCCCTTTCTTGTACTCGGTTTGCTAAGATTGAAAAACTTATAAATCCTACTGTACAGATAAGCCCAGAGCTCCTTTCCACTGAGAAATGCAACCAATTTGCCAACTTTTTTGCCAAAAAAATTAAAGCAATTAGGCAAAATATTAATTCCACACAGTCAAACAAGAAAACTACTTTGTGTTTAAAGCCTGGAAATAATTCTAATGTTATGTCACAAACATTTTTGTGGCTTTGGTTTTAAGATATAAAACTTTATTTTGGGAAAACTCATTGCATTAAATTATTTCTGCATTAACTGATTGAGTGTGTTACAAAGAGTGGCCTTCTTGCGGCTAATTCACTGCTCGTTAATTAGTCAGGTGGATTTTTCCACACTCATTCAGTGGCAGCTATATATATACATATACACTTACACAGGAATTTCCTCATCGATGGATGGCATATGTCTTAAATCAAATCAAATCAAATCAAGTTTATTTGTATAGCCCTATATCACAACAAAGTTGTCTCAGAGGACTTTACA
>JBAMHW010000016.1:15762826-15774953 GCA_037177495.1 Rhadinocentrus ornatus | reverse complement strand
ATTATTCATGTTTTCTTGTATTAGTGTTGAATAGTAACTGGTCCTAGCCTTACGCAGAGCTTGTTTATATGTTGATAATCTCTTAAAGTCTCTTCTGGTTGCTTTCTTGTATTTTAAATGCTGTGTAAAGGTTTCCAAGGTCAGTGTCGATCCACAAAAGTTCTCCAACATTATAGCTGTGAGTTACTTTCCCAGCATACAGTACTTTTCCAGAGGTAAGGTCTTCAGTTTTAAATGCAGAGGGACACTGAGATGCACTTTTGATTGGCCTTGTTCCACAGCAGTCTTAAGATGAGCCATCTCAGATGCCTGCAGGACAGCAACAGAAGATGAAACAAATAGAACTTCCCTTGTGGTACGTGTGCTGAGACTGCAGTACTGTGAGGAGCATTGTTTTGTGAAATAAACACTTGCAATATTCCTCATTGTCTTATCTATCACATTTAAGATGTGACACTGTGCATCAACCTGGATGCCACCAGACTCCACCTGGAGAGCTTCAAACATCCCAATCAGCAGCTCTGCCCTCAGTGAGTATGTCTGTTGGGTCACACCTTCTGTGGCCATGACTTTTACCAGCTACAGGACTTCACTGCTAACAACATTTTTGAAAGAGCAACAATCACAGTAAGCACAACATAAGCTCTTGGAAAACGCATCAAATTCAGATGTGTTAAGCACAGAGATGCTTTATTTGCCAAGTTTCACAGGTTGTTGGTTGTTTCCATTTTATAATAATCCCACATTCACCTTTTTCACTTTCACAGATGGATGTGCAAGAAGCCAGTCAGGACAAGCAGAGAGGTAAGAAGTCTTCAGCAAGACCTCTCCAGTTTTCCACTAGTTCGTCTTCTGTGCAACCAACTTTGATGGCAGCATCAGACTCCTCACAAGGGTAAGCATCCTTTGTCTTTTTTCTTTCTACACTTTATGTAGTTGTGGGTGCTAGTTAGACTGCTGTTTCAGTCACTATTTCCCAAGCGGCATCCTCTTCTCCATTGTGTTTTGCAGCACAAACTCTTGACTTTTGAAAAATTATTTAGCCTTTAGAAACCAAATTGGCACAAATGAAAATTGTTGTATCAGTACTGTATTTTATTAATACAGCTCGAGTGGTGAACTTGAGTAATCAGTCGGGGATAACGCTGACATGATATGTCAAACTATGATAAAGTGTGATCAAAACCAAAGAACTAAAACCACATTGGAAATATTAAGTCAGTGACTTTAAAAGTAAGAGTGGTCTTCTGCATACTTTGACTTTTGACTTACATGTTAAGCCGCTAAACAAGTCAAGAACACATGACGTGACCAAAAAGGGCAATCAGAGCATAGTAGAGCTGATGATCAACAGGGGATTACAGCAGACATGGCAGGGAAAAAAGACCAACAATATGATCTAGTGACCTTGATTTGTACTATACTTAGAGAAGAAAAAATAGAAGTAATCAACACTCTGCAGCCACAACTAAATGTTTTAATGTAGATATATCTACGTACAGGGGTAAAATTGGAGATGTTGAAGATGCATTAGGAGAAATGGACAATCAGATGACAACACTGGAGAAAGCAAATGAAGTGCTCTGTAAGAAGAATGATGAATTAAGGAATAAAACGAAGCATCTAGAAAGTTTTTCCAGGATGTGTAACATCTGAGTTTATGGACTGCCGAAAGATGTTGAGAACGGGCAATTGTGTAAATATATGGCCTCGCTTTTGAGGAAGATATTTCAAGATGAATTTGGACTGGAACCCGAGGTTGACCTTGTGCACAGAGTTGGACCAGCGAGGAAATCCGGGAATAGGGCCATGATGGTGAAACTGCAGCGACTTAAGATGAAGGAGGAAATCATAGAGATTTCGAGGAAAGAACAAACTTTTGAGGCTCGTGGAATGAAGCTGTGTAACACAGCGGACCTGACGGAGACGATGGCAAAAATGAGAGCAAGCTACAGTGATGTGAGAAAAAAATCTATGGAGAGCAGAGGTAAAGAAAATGGGATCATCCACCCTGCAACACTGGTAATAACATTTAAAAAGTCATCGAAAAGATTTACTGATCATTTCCAAGCAGAGGACTATTAGAGGAAAGTGATTGAACCAGGATTATGAACAGTAAGGTTAACAAGACTGTTATAATGAAGAAACTGAAATAAATAAATTATTTTAAAGTCTTAAAGAAGATAAATGATTCATAATTATTTTTGTTTTGTTCAGTCATTACATTGTGACAATAGCCACTGGAATTTTGATTTTGGTTAATGATAGATGGCATAGTGAAGTTAAGCTTAACAATGTGTAGTCCAGCATTGAGAAGTGTGTTTAAGTGTGAGTGTATGAGACTGTCTGGGTAGATGAGCTATGACTTGTATGTTTGTGGGGTAAATATTGGTGTGAATGGAGGAGAAAGTATCAGTGGATGTCTGGTGTAATATTCTTTTGTGTTTGTATGTCTATAACTGTTCTATGTTGCTCAATCTTTGATTATGAAATTGCAATGGTTGATTGGTACATATTAAAGGAAGATGTTTGAAATTATATGATGCATACTCTCATATTACTAGTGATAGGTCATTTAAATATATGTAGTTTCAGAAATAAAGAACAGAATTTAAAAAAATATACACATTAGAGTGGGATTTAGAATGGCAATCTCAGAAACACATTTGGACACTACAATTTAAGCGGGGGAGGCGTTGCAATTTATGTTTAGACTCATATACCAGTAAAGGTTAGAGAGGATTTAAGAATAGGGGGACTGGAAGTAATTTTGTTACAAGTTCAACTCCTGAATCTAAAACCATTATTAGTAGGATGTTATAGACCACCAAATGCAAATGTGATGTCTCTTGATTTGATATGTGATATGTTGGACAGAGTATGTGATTTAAAAATGAAGTTTATTTTCTGGGTGGCTTGAATATTGATTGGAATTTAATATCATGTGTCCTCAAATGTAAGTTGCTTACTTGTGCAGATACTTGTGATTTGATTCCCGTGATCTCAAGACAAGAACTCAACAAGAATTTGTCACAGGGCTGATGTATCAAGCTCATTCACTGATTTAATTTTCACAAATGCAACTGATTTGTGTTCAAAAGCAATATCATTTCCAGTTGGCTGTACTGATCACAATTTAGTGGCAATCGGACGAAAGGCTAAAATACCAAGATCTGGTCAAATATTTATTTTAAAGAGGGTATTCAAACATTTGAATTTGAGTCATTATTATGACGATGTAAAATGGATAGATTGATCTACAGTTATGAAGGAGCAGGATGCTAACAGGGCTTTAAGTGTGCTTAATGATTTGTTAATGCCAATGATTGATAAACATGCATCAATAAGGAAGCAAAAAGTGAGGTATGCTAGGGCTCCTTGGTTAGCCAAAGAGCTTAGTAGAGTTTATACGACTTGACGGTACAATTCCTGGAATAATCAGCATTGCTTCTTGTTTGGTGTTTTTGGGTGGGAGAGGGTTAGTAACTTCATTGGGGTCATCAGGTGGGCACCCTCTCTCTTTAGTGTTTCGTTGGTATAGGTCAACGACCTCCTGAGAGCTCAACAGCAACACCTGGCATCCCATGTGTGCCCCCCTCTGTTTCTACCCTCAATGGTCATTATAGTATATGGTGATTGTATGACCCAAAGGGATCGAGCCGAAGCTCAAGCAGTAAGTTCGGGGAATCACTGAATTGCAATGGAATTATAATCATAAATTGAGGAATTGGGTCACAAAATGAAACAACAACAACAAAAAAAAAGATAAATTATTATAAAGATAAAATTGCTTCTACAAAATCAGATAATAAAACAAATTAGAATGTAGTTAATGTATTATGGGCAGAAAAGGGAGGTCGACACCATCATTTTTAGAGGTAGATGGACAAATGCTTATTAAATCAAGTGAAATAGTTAATTACAATAGTAAAATTATGTGAGATGGGTTGCACCTTGATGCTGATGATAATGTACAATCTTGTAAAGTGATCACAAATAAAATAATGGGTATTAACTTATGTAGATTTGCTTTTGAAAATATTGATACTGATGTAATATTGAAATTACTCAAGCAAACAGAACAAGCAAAAAAAAATCATTCAGGTGTTGACAACCTTGATGTGAAATTACTGAAATCTGTAACCAATCTGATTGCCCTGGTTCTTGCTCATATTATTATTTAAGTTTAAAAACATGTGTATGTCCTTTTGAATGTAAAGTAGCTCAAATTATTTCTTTACCAAAGAATAGCAAAGATATATTTTAAGGTAGGAATAGTAGACCTATTAGTAACCTGTGCTAGATAAAATAATGGAGCAAATAATATATTAACAAATTAAAGATTACCTTAAGAAAAATGGGTTGAATTCAGTACATGCACATAAAAAAGGGTACTCAACAGCTACGGAACTTGCTGAGATGACAGAGGATTGGATGATGAAAATAGATGACAAAACAATTTGTTGGTGCTATATTGTTAAATTTGAGCGCAGCATTTGATGCTCTTGATCATGATGTATTACTGACTAAGCTGAGCTGCTTTGGGCTTGAACTAACTGCTATTGCATAAATTAAGAATTATTTGACTGACAGGAAAAGCAGAGTATACTTTAATGAAAGCTATTCTGAGATGACAGCTGTGACCTGTGGCGTGCCACAAGGGAGTTCTTTGGGTCCGCTTTTATTTTTAATGTTCATTTACGACCTTCCTTTATTTTAAATCATGCCACCACTGCAATGTATGCTGACGATTCAACCATTTATACATCGGTTCTACCTAAGGTCAACTACCTGTTTTCAGTAATACCCACTAAACCCTCCTACAGCTGGTTTAAGTCACTGGACTCACATTTATACAAATTTCTATGGAAAATTAAGCCATCATGTATTAGTCTAAAAAGCTTTACGACAGACTAAAGATAGAGGTGGATTCGACCTACCCAACTTTAATCATTAATCCTTAGCTAACAAGCTACATTATATCTCTAAATGGCGTAAACTGGGACGAATGTTTACAGTAAAAAGGGCTGAGATCGGCATGTTTTGGCAAACTCGTCATCTAGCTCTGCTTCTCTGGCACCTGTAGAGTGAGATCCCAGTAATTAACATTAGTTTACAATTAGCCTACAATATGCATGTTGGACATTATCAAATAGGCATACACATACATAATACTCATCCATAATTTGACTCAACTTACCTTCGAATATTTGTGTTGCCTTGGTTTTGTCCACTAAGTATATTCGTGCAATAGCAGAGTCCGGGAAGATCTCAGCTACACATTTGTTGAGGTCATTACAGAAGGTCAAAGCAATGTTGGTTTTAGCACACTGTATTGCCATTTTAACCTCCGCATTTATAACCTGGTCTGCCTCTGTGGTATTTCTGGTCAGAAATGCTGACCTATCCTGGGCATGTTTCTGTGGTTCTAGCCAGCGCTTGTGCTTGGTGGATTTTTCATGCTGACTGACATCTTACAGAACGCCTGGCTATGCCCCATCCTGCTTCTCTTTTGCTGTCCCATTTATAAGCTATTTACACAACTTCTTTGTTTTGTTTATTTTGGGCAGGAATGTCTTCTCCTTCATCATATTCAGCCATCTCTCTCATTTGTTGTTCCCAATTTTTGGCAATAACCTTGCAACAACTGCCAACCTGGCTACTGCAGGTGGCAGCTCTCGTGAGGTTAATGTTTGGAGAGGCAGTGAAATATATCTATTTTTTTATTCAATTATATTATAATCCCAGAGATTTACAGGACAATACTAATATGGGAGGACGGCAGGAAAGAAGGGTAAAATAAGGTAGTTTCCAAATGTTTGCCAAAATGGGAGACTTATGATTTAATCATCGTATCGACTTTGGTGTAAAGGGTTGAACAAGTGAGCAAGCAACTCTGTTCTATAGAAGTCCAAATTCAAATGGTTCTGAACCCAGACTTTTCCTTGACAGTACCCTGTAGGTGCCTGTGTCCACAACTTTAATAGAACAGTTCTGATGCCTGAAGGGGGAGATAAACATTATTAAAAATATTGTTTTTGATAAATCTGTGTGAAATTCTTTACTTCGTTTGATTGCTGAAAACCATTTAAAGTTGTGTGTATGTGTTACTGGATCCCACTGCACCTTCTTGACATTTAACTAATTAAAGAAGGTATGCATGGTGTTTAACATAGGCATATTAAGTACAGAACCCACATTTCATTATTGCAGCTGTGTGATAATGACTTCAGGTAGTCCATCATTTACATTACCATTTAACATGCAGCTGTGGATAATGTTACACATTGTTTGTGTAATAGTTTTATGCAGTTGTGAGGTGTTTAATAATGTTGTTTTTTTTATTTTATTTTGCTATAATTTTATGTCATAACTAGAATTACACTACACAAACAACTTTGCTGTACCACTCCACCTACATGAACTTGTGCTTTTATAATTGTAGCCATGACATTCTCAGACTAATACAAACACTAACAAACATATCATTCTGCCTGTGTTTGTACATAATTTCCAGAATTGTGTCAGCACACTAGAGGCTTTGAATGAACGTTTTCTCTTCAACCAGTCAAGTGTCATGTTGTTTTACATTGAGAACGCCTCTAGTGGCTAGTGAGTCACTACTTAATCTCTACCTTTTCTAGGTTTTTGCTCATTTTCTTTGTTTGTCAGCCTTTTGAATCATCAATAATATTAAACTAACAACACTTGACAAACCCATGGATAAAATTAAATGCAAATTTCACTTTTATGTTTGTTTATTTGTGGGGGGTTTTCTAACATTCCTTCCCTCTATTTGCAGTATAGATTGTAATGTCCCAATATTGATTCCTGTTCCTGTTTCTGATAATGAAAGACCAAAAGGTATCTCTGCATAGAGTTTAAACATTTCTCTTTAAAAGTGGTTTCCTTTCACACAATTTGCTTTTCCAAGCTCTCACTAAACACCCTGCTTTGTATCCAAAAGTACTACCTCTCATTTCTGTGACTGAAGACTAGAAAACATAATTTTGACCTCTTGCACGGTCATCTAGATGGATGTGGTTTTTTTCAGTTACAACAGAGCAAACATATTGGATGTGCTATATAATTGCCACTGTATACTTAAAGGTTCTGTAGGTGTCACAATGGTATTGTAAGTTACAGACATGCCTGCCAAGACTAGAATAGTCTGTCAAGCTCTATGGCAATTGCCAAGTGTGTAGCAAAGACATGTGTGGCTGAGGCTAGGATTCACCACACCGGGTGTCTGAAAAAACACATCTAGGAAGACATTGCGATTGTCTCCGCATGCATATCTGCCCTATCCTGCTGCCATTCCTCAGTAAATGGCTATTTATCATGGCAGGGATGGATTTGACAGCCTCTACCTATTTTTTGAATTCAACAGCATTCACAGGCACTGCACAGGGTAAATTATGCCCTCGATTCAGATGGAATCACCTTTATGAGGGAACAAGTACTAGGTGGCAGATTGGCCTATAGGTAGCAAGGCTGTCTAACAACTAAAAAGCTGTAGGCTCATCTCTGGCACTGAGCAGGGACTTTATTCCAATGATAGGATGACAAGTTGTGGGTGGACACTATTATACATATTCTCTCTATGCTATATTATCTCTGGGACTCAGCAAGACTGCTGAGATGCTTTTAAGCCAGTGAATAAAGCAACTACTCAAGGAGAGTTGCTTTCCTGCTGACAATGATCCTTGACTTTTATGCTGACATGATGTTAACAGTTAACAATTATATCATCGTCAAACATCATTAACAAATAACTGATAATTAAGAACTGAGTAAGTCCTTAATGTATTTGTTAGGCAATCACAAGGACAGAAATTATTTAATGTTCTATAAAACACTGATGGTTAGCATATTTTTCAAAATATATTTATTTATGATACAAAACACTGAGATGAAAAATAAGAAATATTTACAAAATCGTATCGGCTTAATGCATCCTAATCCAGACAAAAGAATATTTTCTTTTTTAGATTTCGTGTGATTTTGCCTTTGTTGAAGTTGAAAGAAAATTATTTTTCTGATTTTCACTTTACTTTTGGGACATTCATGCAAATTTGTGCATTTTTACTTAAAGAATATCTTCAGATTTTCATGAGTGATAGACAGAGATATCCAAAATCCCCTCAGTGAAAACCTTTGATTATATTATTACAGCAAAAAGTAACAAGAATTATAAACCTGGGGTTATTCAGTGCTCACATCTCTTTTCTGGACACATGTCTTTAAATTAGCTCTTCTTTGCATCCAGATGATCTCTGTAGCACATTTAAACATAAAAAAGTGAGTAATCAATTTGGGAAATTTGATGATAATATTTATGGATTTCTTTCTTTAACCAGTTATTATTGGATTTCTTTTTTTTTTTTTTCTTTTATAAGACAATTTGACAGTCTTATTTCCCTAGAATTCAGTTCTAATTTGTTGTGGATGTAATACACAAGACATCCTATAGTCTAAGTAAATCTATTGAAACACAACCGTGATATCAAGAATTATATATCTTAAAGAATAAAAAATGTTTTGTTTTTTTTTTGCTTATTTATGTATTTATTTATTTATTTATTTATTTATTTATTTATTTATTTATTTATTTATTTATTTATTATTCATTCATTCATTCATTCATTCATTCATTCATTTTTTAGCCACACAATTCTGCACTGACTGATTGGTAGGAAGTAATTTTTATGATGTTTCTGTGTCAGATCTAATTAGACCAGCCATGATACTTTCAGCTGTGACCTCATCCATCCAAGAGTCCAGTGTTTTTTTTTTTATTTTCATTTTGTTTGTTTGTTTTTTTGTTTAGTTTTTTGTCATTGCTCTTGACCTTCTCATGTTGTCCTCATTATTCTGCATAGATCCACCTACTTTCTTTTTTTGTTGCTGACAGAAGCTACAGAGAATGACAGGTGCTTGTGTGTGTTTACATGTCTACATATGTTTTTGCAGGAGGTGGGCATTGGTCATCAAAGTTCCAAAAGCTGTGATTCAGTTAGAAATGAGAAAAGAGAGAAGAGGAGTAATACTGGCATGGACAGACCTTAGGAGCCAGGGAAGATGCAGGTGTTTGGATGGTTTCAGTGGAGCAGGTGTGTGTTTGTGATTGTGTGCACGCTCCAGCTATAGTAATGTTAGCCAGCAAAACATTAAAATAAGCAGTGATACTACTCAGATGGAGGAAAATAATTTTGTTGAGGGACAACAAATGATTACAGAATTAATGTTGTTTCCCTAAAATATAACACCTGCACATTTCCAGCTTTACAAAAACACCAAACACAGAGAAGATAGATGTGGTTGCCTCTGCTCCCTTTCTTTGCATCTTCTCGTATCTTTTCGCACACAAACAGACTCATCACACACACACACACACACACACACACACACACACACACACACACACACACACACACACACACACACACACACACACATATATATACTTAGCTGCAGGTGGTCCAGAGGATGTAGCATGAAAAAAAGAAACTTGATGATCATTGATGTCATGTTTGGGCATTAAATTGCTGTTTCTGTTGCCCCCTTTTGAACATATAAATTGGTGCTCATTTGTTCTGTTACAGAACTGAAAAATGCATTTTGAATGTAAATGAGTAAAGTCATAAATCATCTTAGAGCAAAGAATGAGCACACATGCACAAAGATGTAAAGATGAAGGAGACCTCTAATCACTAACATTGATTTGTTTTCTTCATTCTGGTTTCTGCTATCTGATATTATTTAATGGTAGCCATTGCATTGGCCATATATACTTTATTTGTGTATACCACTTTATCTATTATACATTTGCAGAACGTTATTGAATCAATGGAAAATCGGTGAAGTTATAAAAAAAGCATATAATCAGTTTCTTCACATTTTTGGGCCAAATCTGTTGCCTTGCTAATGGATTTTTTTGACATTTTTCCCCAGAGGTATACAGTTTGATAGTAAAAGCAAACAAATTCACAGCATCCTTTATCTCTCATTAATAAAATATATATAAAAAAGACCCTGAAAAATGTGGTTTTAAATAGGCTATAGTTAGGAGCCCTTAGGTAATGTTGTTTAATATCCCTGAATAAAGACATAGGCTGCCCAGATTTGTCCCTCTGCAAGGCAATCAGCAAGATTGCCTTGATAAGAGCTGAGAGCTGCTGAGAACATTAATAACAAACCTCAGTCTATGATGCAACTTCAAAGAGGATAAAGAGTCAATAACACTTGAGGTCAAAATTAAAATCAAAACCTGCTGCACAAGTTAAGAGATTGTAAAAATGGGGATAATACTAGATAAATAATTTATACATTTCAAATGAGAACACATTGATTCAAGGATTAACATGCAATGCTGTCAATGTTCATCCTATAAATAAGCACTTTTCCTTGCTGTAGCAGCTGAGCCCGTTCAAACATCCTGGATGTGTGGCAATCCCAGGAGGAAGAGGTGTCACTGAATCACAGCAGCAGAGATCGTTGGTTGTTACCATCTAGCCTCTACCGTGGAACACAGCAGTAAACATCTGTGCCATTACGAGTGTGCGCTCAAGAGGATGAGGCCTGGAAAGGATCCGAGAAGGCAATTAGACAACCTCAGGCCAGCTGCTCTACATCCCTGGAGCAGTGGGGTCTTCTTCTCTTGGAGCTAATTACATAACAAAGACAGTCTTTAATCAGTCCTTGCCTGTCCCCTCCCCTACCGCAACATCTCCCAGCAGCTTTCTTCCACATCTTTTTCTGTTCTTTATCTCCCCTTCTTATCTTTTTGCAGACTCTATTGTCATGCTATATGTGCGATGTGAACAGGAAAGAAAAAAAAGGGACTGTGGTCGGTTTGCTTCATGTTCGCACACTGCTGTCCACACTTATGGTTAGCCTTCTGACCTTTCGTGTTGATTTAGACATTGACTAGAAATTTATTTGGTTAAGAAAAAAAATAAAGATAAAAAAGATAAGAGCTCACAAGACATCAATTAAGTTACTTGGTTCAAATAGCACAAAGTTCTGAATGTTCTTAGTTTCTCCCCAAGAAAATGATTTGTTTTATATTTACCTACAAGTAAAGTGTGCTTCATTTTTTTCTGTCAGCTTTATAGTTTATCACATCTAATTTTATGAATTATTCTAACTAGCATGATTTGGAAATAATGACATCTTGGAGAAGTTTGACAGAACTTATTTATTAACTGGTTTTAGATTCTCAGATAGTGATTCAGTAAAATGTACACACAGTTGTTACGTAGTTGATTAGTTTTTGTAATACTGTAGTTTTTTACAAGCCAGTCTGCCAGTATGATTAACCCCACATATTTGGCAACTTCAAATGACTTACTGGCAAATAAAAGAAAATCTTTGTTCATTCATAGTTTTTACGGCTTATGTTGTGTCATGACTAAAGTTGTCTTTTGTTTATCTCTGTATTACCTACATCAAATGTCAAATATCTGCTTGTGCTTTAGTTTAATGCTTCTTCATTTCAAGATTTAATAGCATGACAATAAAAAACATGAGCAATTTAAAGATGTTACTGCAGTTGCTATTGTTTTAATGCTTGCAGCAATCTCTGCAACTTACAATGGGTGGAAATTGCTATAACTCTGACACAAATTGTTGTGGTAGTACAATAAATGTTGGAACCCCTTAAATTTAAATGGCTCTAAACCCACACAGGTGGGTTCAGTAATGATGTCTGGTACCCAAAGAAGCAGCCTTATCTATCCCATTTACTGACAAAGATGATCTGTTTGTCCACCCCCACAGATACATATGGAGAAAGACAGGTGCAGAATAAAATTTGAATTAGTAAAGTTTTTAAAGATAAAGTAGGTTGATGGTGAAGCCATTTATTTTTCATTCAAATATCTGTTTTCCAGAGGTTTATCAAAATTAAAGTTTTGGTAACAACAGGACTATGTGACATGTGATGTTAAATGAAACAGGACAGTATGAATATTTTTTTTGTCATTTTTCTTTGTGCCCCTTGGCTGTTTACTTATTCACATCACCTGTGTTTGGTTTGTCTGTCTGTGTATTTAAGCCTGTATGGTTTTCAGTTATTCCTTGTCATATTCTTGTGGTTCATCCCTGTATTCTGTGGTTCCCTTGG
>JBAMHW010000016.1:15733181-15749635 GCA_037177495.1 Rhadinocentrus ornatus | reverse complement strand
AATAATAATAATAATAATAATAATAATAATAATAATAATAATAATAATAATAATAATAATAATAATAATAATATGTACAATAATAATGACAAAAACATGTAAACCTCCAGTACACTGCGGTTGTATTTGCGCCATTTTCTGCTCCACTCTCATCTGGACAAAGCAGATTAAAATGAATCCCTACATTAATCTTAATGAATGTCTGCAAAAGGAGTCAAGAAGGTTATGTCAGGTCAGAGGGCTACATTAGTTGTTGGTTTCTGTGGGAGCAGTGAGATCTGTTTCTTTTTATTATGATTTTATTTTCAAATTTTAATGAATGCGCTGTCATCTGACCTCTACACAAATATAATTGTTTTAGATGTTATATTAATACTTTGTAACATAACATCAAGCACACAGCACACTTGTTATTTTGGGAAAAAATGTTCAAAGAATTAAACCAAAGGGAATTTATAAAACAGAGAAACTGATAAAGCAAGGAGGCTTTGGTCTTGTATCCTCTTGACTACATCATAATGCAAGGATTACAACGATAGAGTCAAGAGTTGATCAAATCTATCAAGATAGGAAAAGACAAACAACATGTCGTTGTTGATCATTCTGGAACTTTTGGCAGAAGTTGAAAGTTTTAGTGAAAATTGCAAAGTCCTCTTAATCACCGTGTGGTTTGCACAGGGATGCCAATGTTTACAAAGAGGAGTCTGATGAAAAACCTTTGATTGTACGGTGAGGATCCACTCACTCTGTCAATGTTTTGATGCTTCCTACACAATAACTCCAACTTCATATCGTCAAATGAATGTTAAAAAATAAGCTCCAAACCACAACGAACTCCTTTCTGTTTTGATTTTTCATCAGCAAAGCTAAGAGCTTAAACCAAACAGTCCTTTTTTTTTTTTTTAAGGAAAATAGCACTGAGTTTTGTTTAACAAGATATCTTCTATTTCCTTTTGTCACATCACTAGAAGATATTTGTAGTTAAGCAGAGTTTTAGGCTGCCTTGAGGGAGACATGTACTCAAAATTTTGAAATTACATCAGCTTACTACATGTTTAAATTTCCATTTGCAGCATAAAATCTATTTACAAGGGTGATGTGTAACATTTTGGTCAAGTCTAATTTGTCTAAAACACAGAACTGTCACATCCATGGCAGAAAACATTGAAATGGCTATTTGCTGTTTTCCCCTGATGGTTTCTCTCAGGCAGCGTTCATACAACTTGGCAAGAACTGCAACTTATTAAATCTGTAAGCCTGTAGATTTCATCTAAAAATGTATTGTTGTAACATGTGGACCTTACCATAGCCCTTACCAATGTGTGAGGGAAAGAAAGAAAGTAGACCAGTGCAATGACTGGAAAATGGTTTGCAGGACAAGTCTCCAACTAATCTTTCCTTCTGGTCCATCAGTTAACACCGTCTGCTGCCCCTTTATACTTGAATGAACAGAGGCAAGACTTATAAAGTATCTGTATTCATGTTGGAACATGTATGAAGACATAACATGTTAACATAATGGCAAACTGAAACTTGAGCTACATCTTTGTAGGAAACAGAGTAAAGAAACAGAGTAAGGAAAACACAAAGACTGTACAGTAAATATTTGTACATTTGTTATATTTAGAGCTGTGAGCTAACATAGCCATCTCATTTTTCTTTGTCACATCGGGCAAAAGTCATTGAAGGTTACAAGTTTGCTAAAAACTAAGTGTACTGCTAAAATCTAGCAGACAGGAGACATAGAGCTTGTTCGACGTTCTAATTTATTTTTATTTTGCTATTTGCTTTGTTATTCTGAGTTTGAAGTTTTCAGATTGTTTCTACTGATCCCATCAAATAAATTTGTCTTCTGTTGCTCTAGTATTGTGAATGATGTGTGAATATAGCTCCAAGCAAAGCAAAGAGGTAAGAAAGCTGCACTTACCTTTGTGTGTTAATTACTAAGTGACACTTAGAAATGTCATCTGTCTTCAGTTCACAGTTTTTATCAACCTTTTGTTTCCTTTAGTGTGTGTTTAACATACTTGCCAGCAAGCTCATCAAATAAAAAACTATATTACCATTCACTAGTTGGTGTGAACAGTTTTATATGCAGTGTGTGAAAGAGTGGTCTCATTCATTTATTTATTCATTTGTCAGTTGGCTTTTTTTCTTTCCCTCAGTGTGTTACATAACATTTGGTTTGTATAAAGGATCTGGAAAAGTTACCAAATGTTTTGCCAGCAGATGAGATGAGGACAGACTTTCTCCACATCTTGATGGAGCAGCCGGATGGATCTTTGCTTGACAACAAGCAGACACGATACCCACCTCAAGTCAGATGCCAGCAAGGAGCAGGAGGAGCACGAGGGTGGGCTGCTATCATTGCAGTCGGGACAATAATACATTATTCTCTTCTCAATTATTTTGTGTTTGTGAATCTCTTATCAATAATAAAACTTAATGGAATTACGCTAAACTTTTTTTTTTAAGTAATGTTACAGTAAAGTCTGAGCCCAGGAGGTTATTTCTGCTTTCCAACTGAGGTATATCCAATGATATTTTCAATTAATTGTGAGCTTTATTTGTTCAGAAATGAAATGTATACTGTAAAATTTAGGTTGACTTAATTAAATTAATTTAAATGGACTAGATTGTGCATGCCGTATCTCCAGTCAGGCAAAATGTATAAATAAATTATACACACTTGAAGTTTATTTTTTCAGTGTTGCAATTTGTTTCATCTATTGCCACCTATTATTTTCCATAAACCTACTATTCATTTAGTCCATTTTCCATCCTCTCCCTTCCAGTCTAAGAATTTTTTTTTTTTTTCTGATGACAATTTTTAGATGATTTCTCTTTTTTCAGAGAAATTTCTAGTGTGGATTTTTCAGGGAACAAATATTTTTTTGCTTTATGCAGAAAGAAAAAATTGAAAAAATGTGATTAACAGTATGACAAATAGAAGATGTTGTAATATAATGGAAGTAAAAATAAAAGTAGAATAAAAATTAAATAGTATATTTTATTTAAATTATTTTTTCTTTATATTAGAATAAGAAAATTAACTTCTTTTCAGGAAATCTTTTCCAGATGGCAATGCATTACAAAGAAGCAACATATAAACAAGCATCAATGTAACAACAAGCACATTTACTATAGTACTGTTGGTTACTGTAATAGAGCCATTAGTGCTACTTGCTTTTCATTGTCATGAGGTCTTCGTTCTACATTCAAGTTCACCATTCTGTATTTATTCATTTAATTTATTTTATTTAATTTATTTATTTTAAGTTTCACCATTTTAAAAGACAGGAGTGACATAAAAAGGGCAACAGAAATGTCTTTCCATACATTAACTTTTAAAAATAAGTACTCAATGTGACTAAATAATTATGACTCAAATTGAGTGAAACAGGTTGTGAAATGATTTT
Source organism: Rhadinocentrus ornatus (assembly GCA_037177495.1). Classification (NCBI taxonomy): domain Eukaryota; kingdom Metazoa; phylum Chordata; class Actinopteri; order Atheriniformes; family Melanotaeniidae; genus Rhadinocentrus; species Rhadinocentrus ornatus. The sequence continues at coordinate 15,746,216 of JBAMHW010000016.1, read as the reverse complement.
TATTTAGACGCATGCATTTCTCAGCAACTGTAAAAAGATATACTTTAATGCATGATTGGCCCTATTCTCCAAATGGAATATAAAGTAGATCAACGTCTGAACACACCATTTACTGATGGTCACAACAGTCACGCCTACCAGTACCTGGACATTTATGGGTCAGCTCTTGATTAGCTTCCATCATCATTAATGATTCCTTTATCTGAAATATCATTTCAAGACTTTGACAGTATGTGAGTCAGTTTTCAACATTTTATTAGGAGAGCTGTCGAAACAGAAACAATCTATTGTCATGGTTTTTCTGAAGCAAATGGCCCTGCAAGTCATGTTTTGAGGCCAAAATAACTGAGTGAGAGAAAGAAAGACTTCAGCAGTTATTTTTTTATTTTTTTTGTTTGTTTGTTTGTTTTTGTTTTTTTGGTGCTGGATCGGAGCCCAGATATTTTGAATTGGTGCCTAACAGGAGATTAGGACAAAACCTATCAAGCTCTTGTCATTTCACAACTTTCTATGAAACTCTGTACTGTGTTGAATGATGATTAACTTTCACTGTCAGACCAGGCACAACAACCACCTCCCTGCAACAGATGCTGCTGGCAACAATTTAGGAGTCCAACATCATTTGTCTAAGCAGCTTACAAGATCTGACAACTGTAAATTCCTAAAGCGCAGTCGTGAGCCACAAGTGTGACAATCGTTAACCGCACCCAGTAGTATTTAGCTCTTATGGAAAAGTTCTGCCGTGTTGAAAACTCCCTGCATTTAGCCACATACCCCCCTCCATATGATGGAGGCCATTTGCTGGGATTGCCTGAGGGCTTTTAGAGGAATGCAGCACTAGCCAGAACTAACACATGTAGTCTGGAAAAGCAGGGTCAGATCTGTTAATGATTGGCCCACTTTGCTGGAAGAGATGTAGAATTGGCCCTGTTGCCCCCATGCTCTACTGTTTTTCAATACAGCACTCATCTGGCTTAACGGTTGAAAGAATTTCCCCCAGAAGTGTGGGTTAAACATTTGTGAGAACCAGAATATAATTGCGCACATCACATTGTTACCAAAAGGTTCTGTATCACAATTATTGGAAAGGCTACCAAATACTGAATTACATACAGTAAATGAAATATTTCAGTAGTAGTTTCTAGTCATAATATGATTTTAAAAGATATGCTTTGCATGATAAACCTACCATATTTGATTCCTTTTACATTTTGCAGTACTTTTAAATTTATTGCTGAAAGATTTTGCTCAAAGGGCCCTTTTAGTACTTGCAATAACTATATTTTATGTTGTACAGATTTGACTAGTACTTTAGATATCATTCTTAAAAAAAGCGATAGAATGTCTTATGAAGCTGGGCAAGCAGTAATTTTAATATAAAAATCAAAGCTTTAACTTTTAAATGAATAACAATTCCTAAAGTGCCATGCTCCTATTTTCAAGACATATATACCAATATTCACTCAAATGAAAGTAGCCAACACTAAACAAATGAGACACAAGCTAAATTTGATTATTATGTAGTTTCTTCCACCTTTCACAGTGAATTACATCTCTCCTACCTGCGCTTCAGCTCCTAAATGTCTTCAAATCCATGTTTCTCTCCATCAAAGCTGCAGATCCATTGCGCTACTCATGAATGATGGACAATGTTTACTATGGTCATGATAAACTATTTCCTCATAAACGATTTTGTCACGGCCTTCTGCTGGCTGTCATGTGGGATTCCGCCTGCAGACTAAAACAACCATAATTTACTGGGTGTATTTACCTCCTCAGAGGACAGAAGCTTGACAGATGATAAATGGCCAGTGCTGACAATCATCAACACATACCTCCCTGTGTTTGCCTTGAGTATAAGTGGTGCCAAGACATGGAAATAAGACTTTGACATATCACACATGTGGTGATAGATACAAAGAGGCAAAGAGCGTAAGAATAAAGAAATGGGGAAGAAAAGTAGTTAGGGAACCTCCATACTATAAGCAACAGGTTGGAACCTTTGATATGTATATTGAGCATGTTTGTTTCTCCGTCTCCATGCAAGTTAATGGAGTAATATTATCCAGCTGTGAATGGATTGATGCTATACATGCAAACCCAGCAGGATAGCCACACTGCTGTAAACTAATGATTTATTTTTTTCTCCCTTTAGCTTCTGTGCAACATTGCCTTACAATACATGGCCACATGAGTCAAAAGATAACAGTTGTGGTGATGAATGTCTGTGTCTTTACAACACATTTATGTATAAAGATATTATTAACAAATCTTATTACATGTGAAATAGTCACCTGATTTGCATAGGCTGTACAGTTTTTTATGTTTTTGTTTGTTTATTTTTTTTGTTTGCTTGTTGACAGCATAGATGCAGCAGGTTTGCATGTTTGCTAAAGTAGAGAGGCTGTTGTGCAGCAGAGTCCAATTTACAAATGGAAACAAGAGAATCACAGCGTTCCCAATCTAGACCACACACAGTAGTGATTCTAAGCTGATTTAGTTCTGTGTCCTCACAGGAGAATTGACATGGTTAATTATAAACAGAGTCAATACTAAATACACCATATTCAAACATGCTATTGATGGGCAATGCTTTGATATGTTATAAACAACAACAGAGAACAAAATAGACAAACAAATAATTATTTAATATTACAAAAGACTTTGATGTCTTGCCAACCCCTCACTGCTTAAAAGCTGTGTTTTCCAGGTTTAAATAAAAAAGGCTGCATAAGATCTGTCTTTAATGGAAATTGGTATTCTTGCATGACATATTTACTTAATACAGATTCCATACAAGAAAAGTGATGTTTACAGGTGAAATTGATTTGACAACATTCCCAAGATAAAGTTTTACTTTTGCTTTGTATAATTTGGTATCAATTTTTAATACTCCTGTAAGCAGGTATGTAATAAGGCTCTTTAGTTACGTGTAATTCTCACCTGAGGTTGAATGACTTTACACGCACACACACAAGCATACGCACATAACCCGTTTTACATGCAAACTCTCTCTCATACCACTTCTGACAACCTCACTTTCATTTAAAAACAAACATACTATAAACAGCATTAAATTGCTTGCAGTGCTCTAGAACCATTTCAATCTTGTTTGGTTGATCCAGATCAGCTGTTGAAAGGTTCTCGCTTGTAGAATTATCTGGATGTTTTCCATCATGGACCATCTTTAGAGGAGGAGAAAGAGGAGGGTTCTCTGAATCAGCTGTGTGCTCGCACAGCAGGTGATATCTGAGACACAACGAACTACGATGGTAACTCGGTTCACATTCACAGTAAAAAAAAAAAAAGCTTTCCGTGTCCGTTTCTGCTTCAGAACCGCAAAGTTCTTTCTACATCACTTCCTGAAACTACACGTGTGTGTGGTAATTGCATAAAATAGTGTTGTTAATATGCGTTAACCTGCCATTGTCGCTTTAAACTTGACAGCCCTGGTATCAATACAAGGGTTAATCACTGTTAACTCAGCCATGAACTTGATTTTTTTTTTGTGTTAGCATGCAACCAAGGCAATCATATATATATATATATATATATATATATATATCAGTGCAAATATATATTGCACTGATCATAATTCAGAAGTGAAAAACCTGCTGGTCTTAAACCTGTTTAATGAACACCCTTATGAAAATTCTGTGGCTTCTGATAGGAAGTAAATAGAAATTATATTTGGTCTGATGTGGAATTGCTTATATAAAACGCACATATTTTCATCAACACTGTCTTATTATTTCTGGGGCCCTAAAAGAGAAGGTTTGCTTGTTTAAAAAAAATTAATAAAAAAATTAATTATCATACTGCAGCACTTTTTTTCATCTTTTGACTGAAATTCTTAGTTTTTGCTGTTGTCTAAGCTTCTTCTCTCAGCTGTGATTTGTAAAACGGATTTCATACACAAAACAATCCAATGTGCTTTACACAAAATAACATAACGGGAAACAAAATCATATTAGGATACAAATTAAAGGGTGTGCAAAAATCATAATAAAATCATATAAGATATGTTAATCAAAATTATTAAAAGAAAGCTACAATTTAGATCAGTTTAAAGATACAGTGTAGATTAAAGTGGGTTATTAATGGGGCCTCAGTTATTGTTCAAACTGTGCAAAACTGACCACTTGGTAATGATATTTGTTATAGTTGATTAACACCACCACTAGAAAAAAAAAAAGGTTTGGTCACTCTGCACCATCTCTTTAACTAACTAATGGGCAACCTCCCATGTCTGCCAGATCTTATGACTTGCCCCATGCACACAAGTCACAGACCATTCCAACAAGACAATCTTGAGAAGTGAGTTGGTCTGATGCTGCCAAGCAAAGGAGGGTTGCGGTTGTCACTTGAAACCCAGCATTATCTTGTCTTTATGTTGCAGGGACAAATTTAATCTTTGATCTTAAGCATGTCACTTAATGTGAGGGTTATTCCTTTCCAGAATCTAACCACGTCAGGACACTCCCAGTAAAGATGCATGAATAAACTCTGGGCGTTAAGTGGGCATAGATGAGATGTGGTGACCCTATAGATGAGAACGGTGTCTGAGAGTGAGGTACATCCTATGAAGATATTTGTAGCATAGTCAATTGATGGTTAGGGTTCTTTAATATATCACAAAAAAATGTTCACACTGTGTCCCAGCAGACCTCCTCATCAGTTACCTCATTTAAATCTCTATTCTAATCATCCTCTGCTGATAAAGGTTTATAGAGTCCAACAATGAAATTGTAAAGTTTAGAAACCATCCCTCGTGTAGGTTCTACTGAGGTTTACTGCTTACGTAGAGGGTGTGTGGGGAATGCTGTCTCCCATGGGCCACCATATGCCTGCATAGCTGATCTTAACTGCGGATAGAAGAAAAAAAAGTGAGCCTGGAGGATCAAATTCTGCTTGTATATCGTTAAAAGGCTGTACATCACTGTCACTATACAGCTCTTTTAGTACATTAACTCTCCTATCCTTCCAAAGTGGAAATGAAAAAGGCATGTTACCAGTGCAAAGTGAAAAATTATTGAAAATCAGTGAGTGATTACGCAATTTACAAAATTTACAATCTGTGCCAACATGCTTCATTACAGTGTGTTGAATTGTAAGTTGTAATGAAATAACAGGGCCTAAATGTAACTTGGCTTTTATCAGTGGCATGCTATCATACAAAAGGTCTTGTTGCCTGTGTGAGATTTTCCTCTATTGGTCTCCAAAAAACATTGGCATTAAACAATGTGGATAACAGGCCTAACACATAAAAACTAGAAGTACATGAGAAGTTCAGGAGTGTCATCTTATTTTGATTCTTCCTTATTCATTTTTCACAATGGGAACATTTTCAAAACCAAATAGAAAAGGAATTGCTTCCGTTTTAATCGTGAACTGAACGGTGTAACTTGGGCAATTGTGGATTGTCCGACCAGGTCATCCACAAGTCAAATGCCACCCGTCAGGATCAACAAATTTGTCCAGCAGTAAGACAGACTTCAGTTAGCATCATCAACTGCTCCGACTATAGTGGGAAGGACATAAAAATACATGTGAATATTGTGCCCTGTTAGCGTCACATTGTTTCCATCAAAACATGTCTTCTTTTGATCATAAATAAAAGCAATTTTTAAAAAAGAATTATAGCATTATAGGGATTTCTCTCAATATTTACTTCTCATGTTCTTGTGAATAAAGCTTTAAAAAAATGTTAACAATCTAACAGTGTTTCTTTTAGATACACATACTTGATGCAAATGAAGTACTTCTAAGCAACGCTTAACTTTTGACACATCTTATAAATGCTTTTGCAACATAAAAACATGTTATTTTCACAACCAGTAATAACAAATGTGTTGCAAGTTTGCATCCCTGCACCACATGAAAAAAAGGACAATTCCAAATTATGAAGCCTTTCATCCAAATAGAGTACACTTCTGACCACAATATTAATTACCAGTGAGCCTTTGATCTTCTTCTAACAAGCAACTAATCAATGCCAAGAGTCTGGAATAGATATAGAAAACAACAAGTTTTCTGGGTTTAGGTCTTTACCATGTTCCTCAGATTTAGCCATCTCACACACTGCTGCTCTGCTCACTGTTGCATCAATAGATTTTTGAAAAGAACAAATCAAAGCAACATTGTCTAGAGATGTTTTTCACCATCAGGGATTGACCAGTGTAGCACTGCATGACACGCAGCACACGCTAGTACTCCTGAGGCATGGTGTAACTCCCATTGTGTCACACTCCCTGGTTTAAAACTGTGATGTCCTTCACTGACACTTTCTGTGGGAAAGATTAATAATGTAATATGTTGCATTTTAGGTTAAGCCATAATAATTTTTTAACTTAATTGACCAGTTTTGTGTCTAGATTCACATCAACAGAGAGCAAAAGTAATACTTAAAAACCAAAAATGTAGAAACTACAAGGAACTGTGATTTTCTCAATTAGGCAAAAAATAAACATAAAACTCTCATTCAAAAGTTAAGTGTTTCTTTTTTTTTAATGTGCAGACTCATTCATAATGCAGCTACTGCAATTAAATTTTGGCATTGCCACCGATGCCAAAGAACACCTTTTGCATATCTCAAAGATGCAGCAGACTGACAAAAATGGCAGTATTTGTCGATATTGGAGTGAGAAGAGGTTGACAGCAATGCTATTTAAAATGTCTTTGTTCTTTCCTTCTTCCCCTGTGTGCTACAAATGATCTATTTGTGAAAGAATTAGGAGATTAGTCATGTCAGACCTTCCTTTCTTTGTCGACTATCTGTGAATCGCACTCTGTGAAGGACGTTTCCGCCAGCCAGCAAAGATGTTTGTGTGTATTTCCCCCACATCCACTTTGCTTGCTAGTTGGGCACACAGGAAGCTCACAGCTGGTCTGCAGTCCAAACCCTGCCAATAATCATTACAGCAGATCTCAAATCTTACACCAAACATTAAGATTATGGATGCGAATGTATTCACTGTTTATTTAAGTATACAAATACAGTTATCAATGTGTGGGCTATATTAATGTTAAGACTTTAAGAAAAAAAAATGTAAAAGCTTAACTTTTCCCCCAAATGAAACTTCATCTATCCCTTTCAACAGTTTTATTGAGTAAAAGTGAACAGCGTTACATGTGGCAGCACTTCCACAGAAAGTTAGTGATCCATCTCATATCCAAATGGTTTGAAAAAGGCTCCAAGGATTTAGATCTCTCTCTAGATACAGAGTATTTGATTTGTTCAATTTCACCTTTGTAAAAATCCAAAGACCAGACCATTGTCAGAACATCAATGTTATGTATCATTGTCATCATAATGCACACATACCCCACTTTAAGACTCTAAAGTCTCTTCAAAGTTCCGCTCACATGGCAAAACATATGATTTTCAGAGATATCCGGGTATATTGGATTTACCCGGCAGATGAAGCTATTTGTGACCAATATGTCAAATTTTTCAGTGTGTGTGAGGCTGTGCAAAGGGCCATAGAAAACAGGTTCCGACATCTCTAGGCCTAAGTAGACATGTGTTCTGCTGACTAGCAAAAGCTTTACATCGAGATATGGAAAGATTACTGTGTGGCAATTTATTAACATCTTTTCCAGCTGACAGGGTGAGTTCAGGACGAGGTGCACATTTGGGGTAAATTTAAGCTTGACTCTGCTCCCTATCATCAGAATTGCACCTAAACTCAGCACAATATTTTAAATAGTATGCTAATTCAGATTATTATGCATGAGATACAATTCAAAAAGACTTCCTAATGAACTGTAATACACTCTATTAACACTGAGCTGAGATAGCAGCTCAGTGTTATTTACCAAAATTTATTTTGGTCAGGCAAGATACGAAAGACACACAAGATTTCATTAAGCTATTGGAAAATTAATCTAAGAAAAGTGTCTTAAAAAAAAAAGAATGGGAAAAAAAGGAGAAAAGAAACTGACAAAAATAGCAGCCTCCAGATATGTCACCCAAACGATAACATTTCCAGATCGATCAGTTCTGGCAGCAGCCCAGCACTCAGTGAGCGTATCTACTGTTCACAAGGCATTTCCTCTCAGACTGATGTATATAGGAGCAGGCAGGCAGATGCAGACGTTCTTGGCTCCTCTGTGTCAGTCTCTGTTCCTTGAGCAAAAAACATGAGGCTTGTTGCTCTATAAATTGTATTAGCCACATGACGCACATTTTAGCTTCCTATCATTTTATTTACTTATTTTGGTTTATTTTTTGTATAAAACTTATATATTTATTTTTTGTTTAAAATCTTCAAGGCTACACCAGGTCTTTTGTTGTGTTCCGGCTTCCTGAAATGCCTTTTTTTTTTCCAGATCTCTTATTTCCTCTCAATCTAAACACACTATTATCTCTTTCAATGAGTTCCAGAGTATTCCACTGTTTAGCATAGTCACATAAACATGTTTTATTCAAATGATGAGCAATGAGAGCACCGGAGGAAGCCATATTCCCCTTACTGCCAGCAGGCAGGCACGTCATACAGATCTTGTCTTGCTGACTAAATTGTGCCTTTTTTTATGAGAATTGGCAAGCTCTGGCTCACTAGAGGCACACTATGCTGTTGTCAATAACAACGACTGCCTGTGGCTTATTTATTTTCTTATCTGCTTTAATCAGTCTGTGTTGACAGTGACATCTGCGCTCAGCAATAACCAAATGCTACCAGTTAGGATCGGTGTACATATTTGTGTTGTTTCAGGTCATATGGCTGTAATGTATAATTGGGCAGTTATGTCTGAAGACATGATTGTCCATCTAATTTGGGATATTGTCGGATGATGTGCACATTGAGAGGATGCAGTTTGATGGATCTGGTTTGACTCATTAAAACATGAAAAAAAAAAGATAAGCATCAGATGTCAAAAAGCTCTCAAAGCTTCAAACAGATTATTTGTCGGCTTTCCTCAAACCAATAAAACGGACTTTGGAACCAAAATAAATGAACTTAGTCTTACTGAATCTTGAAGTGGGACTTAGTATATTGAATTAAACTGTTGCGGGGTATTATTTCTTGTAAAACACTGAAGGATAAAAGGCTATTCACTCTAGATTTATATTTGACGAATGACAGAAAGTCCAAGAGAAAGACTGTGGCCTTTTGCCCTCTAGTCTCTAACTGAACAGATAGCTGGTGCTTCTGGACAGCTGCATGATTGACTGTATTTCCACTGAGAAGCACATTTTTCCACTTTTCTGCCCGGCTCAACGGCTGGGTATGCCGAGAGGCGTTCGCCTGTCTGTAGAGGCAACGTTGGACTTGTGGGCAAATCTATGTGTGTCTGTGTGTGCACATCCTGTTTCTGTGTAGCATACGTGTATCATCCATGTCTACCTCTCTCACTAGCTGAAACATTTCCGTCCAAATTTGACAGCATGGGGGCAGACAGCCATGCTGCAGAATTTTGATCATTTAAATGCTCAGAGGCCTGCCTGAATAACAGCCATGTTAGAAAAAAGAAAGAAAGAAAGACACATAAAAATTGAGAGCAGCCCTTCACATGCCTCCATATCACATGAGGGACTGCCTGCCACTTTTCTACGAAAAAAATTGCTCAATTGTCAATCTTCCAAAAACTAGTAAGATAGCCGCCAGTCCCATAGAGACCTATTGAGGTGTATGCTTTGTTTCATCTGGGGCATGCCTCAAAGGAGATCAGAACTGTTGTATTTACGAATTGTTTCCAAAATATAGGGTAAAAAAAAGCGGACATGGGACACATCACTTGAGCTGTTGAGCTATTGTGCCTAAGTTCAGAAGACAACATATTTTGACATTTTAAACTCTAATAATGTCAAAATCACACCTGAAACTTCACAAAAAACTCAAGGTAAAAGTCCTGTATATTTCTTACTTTGTATAAAGCATAGTTTAAACCACAATTCACAAGCACAATTATCTAAGAACCTTTTAAAAATTAAGATTTATCACTGTCCTAATTACTGAAATTACTGTCCAATGATAAATTGAATAGCACGTGGTTATGTACACAAAGGCACTGCACTCCTCCAAAAAAAGCTATTCTCTGTAGTCCATAGCGCCAACTATAAAGGTGTCAAGTGATTTATCTATGCGGCAAATAAAGAAAAAAACATACCCAGCAGCTTGAGGCCGAGGTCTGCATATCTGTCCGCACAAACATTTCCATGTCACTTTGCAATACACCTCCTATTACAGCTTCACAATGCGCAGCACTGAGCAAGTAAAAAATCTTTACTTGTATAGTGGTGAGAAATATAACTTTGCAACCAGAAAGATTTTTTTTCCCCAGCAAAGTTAACAACTAATGACAAGGTTCTCACAAGTCCAGAGCAGCCAACCGTGCTTGCAGCCTACAGCAACTGTGTTGAAAGAGATTCTGTCCTAAGCATCCCAGGGGCCAGCTTAAATGAGGAGGTTTATATCAGGGTATCTCGCAGAGAGACAAAATGTTTTGCAAATTATTCACAGGGATTATAAATCACAGTGGTGTCAGAGTTTCCAATGATGGGAAAGGATGCATCCTCATCCCTTAATACAAATGACATGGAAAACAACAGCTGCAGCAATAAAACGCTCCGCCATAAAAAAAAAAGGATGAATAAATGTACAAAAAAGAACAGTCAGGGCTCATCATTAAACATATCTGTGCTATCTCAATGTCATCTCCATGCTTGTTGTCATAGCTGCTTGTTTAATCTGGCCTATTTCGTTTATCTCATTCATGCTTGAACATTCACCTTCATAGATGTGAAGGTGCTTGCTTTACTTATTTTCCTTTCTGTGAGCCATCTTTGCAGCTCTTACAAAGAATCTGTTTTGCCTTTTAGTGGTTTTCAGTTTTGAGTAATAGTTTTCAAGATCTTGATATTGGTCAGTCAACAACAAAACAACAAACTGTGTGTAACTACTTAAGAAAACGTGAAGCTGTCTCACAAGGACATGTTTTAAAACTAATTTTACCCAAGGTATGCTGGCAAATTGCTTGAATAGTTTAAGCATCTAAGACCTAAAATGTAATAATTGTTTGAAGAAGACTCCATAAAGACTGCTTAAAGACATTGTAAAAAATCTTTGGTGAGCTTAAACCTCACTTTGTTAACCTCAAACCATCTTTGTCCTAGATGGTTTTTTTGTTTTTTGTTTTTTCTTTGTAATCAAAATGTCTCTTACCAGCCTTGAAAGACAGAAGACCATAAATACTGCTCTTAGTCTGTTTAGCTACATGAATGCATATATTTAAATAAACAGGTTGCTTAGTTGTTCACAAGGCTATTATTTTAATAGAAAAACTGAATTGCAACTAGTCCTTTGTTACATTGTCTTTATTGAGGTGTTTCTACAGTCATTTTAATAACAAGCTAAAACAACACAACTGACTTAGAATTTCTTGTGGTGTAATATGACTTGTCATCGATATCAGCAGGATATGCAAGTTCCATCCATTTTGCAGTAAAGATAATAATAACATAATTTGCTGAGGGCAACCCGGCACAGGGCGGCAGTGCAGTTAATGAACTTCTTACACTGCCTGTTTTACTTTGAATTACTATGAACTGTGTGCAACACAACCAGAGAACATGACCATGGAAGCTGCTGTTGTATTCATCATAACCACAGAAGCATCGGAGAAACCAGCTTTCTTTTTCAAATAGTATCTTGAATATATGTGCTTGTTCAAAAATAGGGACGGCTTCCAACAGCTTGGCACTGATGTACACTAAAGCATGTTGCCCTCAAACCAGTGTTGACTTTCCAAAGATAAAAATATAAAATCAGAGAAAAGTTGATCTAAGATATACTTAAAGAACAGCAGGGGCTTTGAAAGCCTGTGAAGGGAATTGGCTTGCTCTTTATCCAGTATCAGAATTAGAAATACTTTATCGATCCCTGAGAGGAAACTGTGATGTTACAGTGAAAAGAGAGGCATGTATAAAGTGAAAGTTTAAGAAAAACTGAGTGTACTTCACAAATCAAATATGGCTCTATAAATTGGTTAGATTCTCTTAGACGCAGAGACAAGGATCAGTTGCCAGACCTTTGTCACTGACTTGGAAATTATCTAAATCTTAAACAAACAATTGTTTTACCGGAGTCTTAATACTATGACTAACTGGCAAATAAATGAGGAATGATGATCTTCAGCAGTTATTCCTTCCCTAGGCAAGTGTCACCGTGCCACCCCCTCATTTTACCACACTAAGTCATTATGCAAGACAGCAGTTGAGCTGGTTAACTACATTGAGGCCAGGTGAGAACATGTGGTGGCTCTGGCTAATGAAGGTGAAACACACTGACATTCTGTCTCCACATTAGCCTCCCCCTTTCCCCTCTTTGCTTTCCTCTGTGGGTTCACAGTGACCTGATCCTCCCTGTGCATCTGTGACTGCTCCAAAAACAGGCTCACATACACACACTTATGGTTTTTAAGTATACTTGAGTGAGAAGTTACAGTTTCCTCCAGCATCACAAAATCATTTATAGCTGAATTACAAGACTAATTCTTTAACTATCATTGATTTTGTCTTTAACTTGGGAAACTGTTTACTGAATTGGCTCTTCCCATTCCCATTACAATGTGAAAACGGTAAAATAAAAAAAAAGGCTTCTATTTGTTTAGAGGTTTCCACTGTATTGTTTCTGTGTTGCGAGAGGAGAGGTGTAACTGTGTTTGTCACAGCAGAATGAGGTTCTGTTCCAGGACATTGCTGCTCTGGATCAAACTTATATAGCACTTTTTTGGCCACTTAAAGACGTCCAAAACTAGATATGAACAACGACTGCCTGTAAACTGTCTATAAATAAACTGCAGCAAAGCTGTAAAGAAGAGTGAACTAAAATTCCTTCTCAACAATGTCAGAGATCGATTGCAGAAAATGATTAAAGAGAAAACGATCCTTATGTCATGGCTGCTAAAGGTCTTTCTACAAGTTACTGATTCATGGGATATACAGTGAGGAAAATAAGTATTTGAACACCCTGCTTTTTTGCAAGTTCTCCCACTTAGAAACATGGAGGGGTCTGAAATTTTCATCGTAGG
>JBAMHW010000016.1:15708704-15723945 GCA_037177495.1 Rhadinocentrus ornatus | reverse complement strand
TGCCAATCTTGGTGTTCTCTGGCAAATGCCAAACGTCCTGCATGGTGTTGGGCTGTAAGCACAACCCCCACCTGTGAGCGTCGGGCCCTCATTCCACCCTCATGGAGTCTGTTTCTGATCATTTGAGCAGACACATGCACATTTGTGGCCTGCTGGAGATCATTTTGCAGGGCTCTGGCAGTGCTCCTCCTGCTACTCCTTGCTCAAAGGCGGAGGTAGCGGTCCTGCTGCTGGGTTGTTTCCCTCCTACGGCCTCCTCCACGTCTCCTGATGTACTGGCCTGTCTCCTGGACACTACGCTGACAGACACAGCAAACCTTCTTGCCACAGCTCACACTGATGTGCCATCATGGATGAGCTGCACTACCTGAGCCACTTGTGTGGGTTGTAGATGCCGTCTCATGCTACCACTAGAGTGAAAGCATCGCCAGCATTTAAAAGTGACCAAAGCATAGGAACAGAGAAGTGGTCTGTGGTCACCACCTGCAGAACCACTCCGTTATTGGGGGTGTGCTCCTAATTGACTATAATTTCCACCTGTTGTCTTTTCCATTTGCACGACAGCATGTGAAATTTATTGTCAATCGGTGTTGCTTCCTAAGTGGACAGTTTGATTCACAGACGTGTGATTGACTTGGAGTTACATTGTGTTGTTTAAGTGTTCCCTTTTCTTTCTTTTTTTTTTAACAGTGTATATGCAGAAGGAACAGTATCTGAACAATATCTGATGAATATCAGGTGAACAGACAAAAAGTAGGATTAGAATATCACAGCTTCTAGATGGTGAGGAGAGATAAATATTCACAATACGCACAATTTCCATCAACTTCCATTAATGCACCTTTAGTGGTTCATTATCCAGATTTCCTGCCTAAATTCTCTAACTTTGCATTTTTAGCTTCACTGTTAACTTGACGTCTTGCGCCTGCCCCCCCGGGAGTTAAGGGGTTAACATCCGGTTGTACTGGTGAACATCAGGTCTGTAACATGTGTGGTATCCACAGAAAGTCCAGAATTCCAGCTAACAGCTCAGTAAAATAAATTATATGACTCCCAAACAAAGTTAAGACAACAAAAAATTAAAATACTGGTGCACAAAGTCCAAAAAATGTGTAAACAATAATTATGTCTCCCCGTGTCCACCCGATGGCATGAACATGGACAAACGACATCTCTACTGAAAGCACACATCTCACAGATTTCAAAGCTGAAAGTTGTATTTTGCTACAACTAAGATTTAACGAACCAGAGGCAAAAAAGAGCCCAATACATGCTTCATCTGTGTAAAACATTGTCTTTAAATGTCTTACCTTTGCTGCTTTGCCTTAAAACTTATATCCACCAGGATAAAACCACATTTAGATAAAAAAAAAAAGCTAGTTTCTGTCTTTTCGGAGCAGTTTCCCATCCCAAAATTTTCTGCCCATTTGTATGAGTATTGATGGACAGATAAATGTTTTTTTTCTTCTTCCTTAAGTGCCAGACAGAAAACGTCTCTTCATTTTAATAAACCCACTCTCTCCTGTTTACATCAGATGTACTGCTGCAGCAAAGAACCATCAACATACACAACAAGAGAGACGATACTAAAGAAAAGCTGATCAGTCAAGTCTCAAGAAACAATACAATTCAAGTCCAAGACTTAGACTTGAGTTATCATCTCTGTATTCTTAAAAACCAAACAAGGTTGATGAGTGGCCTTTAAGTGATTGCAAGCCCCTTTCCTTCTTGCCAAATGTTAAATACAGATGTTGATGCTGAGTGAATGCAGTGGTAAAATTAATTATTTTGCATGAGACTGCATATCATGGGTGTATTCTGAGTGGGAATTATCTATATTGGCCTGCAGAAGCTTGTACACAGCAGGAGCTCTTGTAGTTATTGCTCGAGGCTTCCCTTCGGCGAGTGCCAATAAATTTATCAGACGAATATTAGATTTGCTGATGAGATGGAGCCTCTTTCTGCTGTGAAGGTCCTGAGTAAAAGACAAGAACGCATTACAGAAAAAAAATGTGATAAGACATACCATTACATAAAAAATTTTTGTTACACACTCAGTGGCAACTAGGTTTGTGCAGCATTTGATGTACTACATGCATAACTCCGAAATATTCTTGACAAACTGTCCCAAATGAAAAAATAACCACTTAATTTTCATTTTTATATATATTATTGTGATAGCTGGACGTGTAATAATCTTTCATACATACTTCACTTTTTTTTTTCTTCTATTGTGTGTTGTCACTTTTCTTTTTTCTGTTGAATAAATTATGAGGCATGTTTAAAGCCTGACACAAAATAAACTAACTTCTAACCCTGATCTTTGAATTATTATATAAGCAAAAATATAGAGAGCAATGTAGGTCTCTCAGTTTCTTGTTTCATTCTGTTTCATTTCCATTATAATGTATCATTTTCCACCACTGGATTACACCAGACTGGATTACATTTTCACGGGAAAATATCTTAATCGGGAAAATATCTTAATCTTAAAGGATGATTTAAGTTGTTTATTTTTGTGATTAGTCGAAATCAAGAACTTGACCTAAAGTGGACGAATAACAACTTTGATGAAAATGTTATTTGATTTGGTTAATACCTTATAAGACCCAGTAGACGTATGAAAATATTAAAAGTGGTGATTATGTGATATGGCGTTCTACAGTATTTAATGTTTTTCATGAACATTATTCAAAGCTGGAACAACATTAACTATTATTTTTAATTTCAAGATCAAATAATGCATCAGAATGGACTTTTCCGAGTGTTTGAATGTAATTAAGATATTGCAGATGATACGGAATTTGTCATGTATTTACCTTACTAAAGCTTGCAGCTTATCTACATTAAGTTAGAAAATTGTGAACAAAGCATGAAACTTGAACACATTGCTGTCTTTTTGTTTTTAGTATTATCTTAATACTTTTAGTGCTCTTCTGTAAACATGAGTCCAGCAGAGATTCAAAGAACTCACAGCTTTGTTTGTTAATATGCATGTCTCAGTAAGTACTTAGACCATCACATATTACCAGTCACTTTAAAAATCTAAACTCAAAGAATCTATTCAATAATCTCAACAGCTACAAAGTTACAATCCACCCATTTAAGCATTTTCATCAGGGTGTTTCCTACACTGATAGAAAGCGTTTTTATAGGTCTCACTTTAAAAATTAACCATACGAGTTACAGTAGCTGTTCCTTCTGGGGGTAAATAGGGACTGTGCACTAGCAAGCAATGACTTATTTCACCTTTCCTTTTTTTTTTCTTTTTTCTCGCGCCAGTCACTCTTATCCTTTTTTCATTTGAAATCCTGCATCTACTAATTTCATAATTATGGGAGGAGATTATAACGAAAGCAGCAGGAGCTGCAGGTTAATTGGATTTTTCACCTCAACGGGACCAGATCTAAGTCAACCATGCGGCCACAAATCTGTACATTTGAAGTTAGAGACAGGACAAAAGAGGCTAGGGGAGGAAAAGAGAAAGCAGTTAAAGACACACTTTGACTTAAAGAGTTTAGGAGGTTATTTCAGTGCTGCCAGTTACTGCTGGTAGCGTCAGAGGGTTTCCTTTTCTTGTACACAATTGCTTTTATCTATGTTAATGACATTTGTAATTGCCACTGTTTTCTCTTCACAGGACTTACTAATAAACTAAAAAGAATCCTTATGGAATGGAAAAGGAACTTCCTAAACTAAACTTTTTATTAATTAATGAATTATAGACTTAATAATTCAGAGCATGCACTAATTTAATGTTGATTATTTTGGGTTGGATGCTTACAAAACTTAAATTGTTTTTATTTTTGTTTAACAATATGGTAATGTATTATTAAAAAATCATAGAAACTGTGTAAATTAAAGGGTGAAATTATTTTAAATTTATTAAATCTAAATTTAACAATTTTTAACATCATTGAAATGTGTAAAATCAACAAAATACAACAAAATGTGATAATTTCAACAAAAAGCAAATATTTTCCTCTTCTGTGTTCCGGTGAAGGAACAAGAAAGCTAAAGATTTGAAGAAAAAACAAGCCAACTGGTTCATAAATAAAAGATAAAAATTAAAATGAAAACAGAAACAGAAATACTTAATTTCTATATTCTAAAAAATTACCTCTGACCTGACAATCATAGTTATCCATGCTTGACCACTTATCATTCTAATCCCTGAATTTAGTCATGAACTCATCCGTCTTTAGGAGATTAATTCTCCTGAGAAAATCCTCTACCTTCTTTCCAGCGGCGACTGTCCTTTCTGGGCAGGACCGAGTATCCGGCCCCCCAGCTCTTGGCCTACTTCTAAATCAGTGTTTGACGAGGGGCGAGTCTCTCCCTGAGCAAAAGATGGGGAATTAGAGACTCTTGCATAGAGAGAAGGCCACACACAAAAGCCAGAGGGTGCTGAGGCCACATTCTCTGTCACAGACAAATAGTCAGCCCCAGATCAGATTTCCCTGCTCCTAATAATGAAAATAAACCTGCTTATCCATGAAGTTTATCCATGTCTAAGGTCATACTGCGAGGATAAACAAGGACAGATTGGTGAGGAAAGGGGTTAAATTATTTGTTTGTTTTTTTGGAGTAACAACAATCAAAATATAAAGTCCTGTTGTAAATATGGACTTTATTTTAAAGTTTTACAGATTCTTCAACTGTATGCCTGTGTTTTCTATACATAATTTTTGGATGTTTTTTTCCTAATTATATTATAGAGAGATCCTCATGCATAATATTTGTTTTAAGGGATGATGATGATTTTAAAAATGTGATTTAGAATTGAAATAGGACTGCATGGTTTACAATGCTGCATAGAAACCAGCGGTACTTTTTTTTTTCAATTTCTTTTTGTAATGCATTTTCTAACTCTCTCTATTTCAACAATCACCCTAACACAAGGTTCCAAAATGATATTCAGGTGGTCTGTACAATAGATTATGAAAAAAGATAAATCTTGCAAGACAATTTGAAGTTTCAGATAATTGCACAAAATGCCACATAATTGATAAAAAAGTCAAAACAACACGCAACCCACACAGCATTATGTGTGCTGACATAAAGTGCTCTTCTGCAAAGTCATTTTCTTCAATGCAACATGGTAAACAGGGCAATTTCCAGCCACCCTGCTGTGAGCTGTCACTCTGCCTCAACTGGTGTTATATCAAAATGCTTTGTAAATTAGTATTACCTGAGGAGTAAAGCGTACAGGAACTGACAGTGGGCTGCAGCGGCAGCAGACATTAATTAGGGCAAATATGTGTCATACCCAGAAATAATATGTATTATATATTTCTACAACTGCAGCCATGTGTAACGTCGACCCCTTGTTAGGTCTGTGGACTCTTCTCCACTCCCATGCGGCATTACAGCTAAAATCTTACAACAGGATTTCTGCAGTGCAAGGCCCTTTAATTGAGCCCAACCTACTGCTCACTCAATAATATACTAAGTGGACAATGCTTTGAACCAGTGTAATTTTTTTTTAACCTTTATTAGTGTTACAACCACAAAGAGTAACATTTACAATGCAATTTTCCTACCTGAGTTTCTCATCTTTGAATCACATGGACAAATTTGGCTTCTCTAACACACACGGTGGAATGAGTTCTCTCTACTCCGCAGCGATTTAAGAAATAGCAGAAAAAAAGCAAATAAATCCTTCAGAAAACAAATTTATAAAGGGTCTTTCAAGGTGCTCGGGACTTACTTATAACCTGAGTCAAAAGTGTATCTTGTCCATAGCAAAATAATTAAACCTGTTTTCAAAAATAGTACCAAAAGCACAAACCATTAATAAGCAACTGGTATTTGACAAAAGATCTCACATTTATTGTATTTGATAAACAAGTGTCGAACTTTACATCAGTCTTAAGTGATGAGCCCCTTATGTTTACATAAAAAAAACATGAGCCACAGTACAGCATGTATACCAGTGCTGGAAAATATTCACACATTTCCCCTTTATTTAATTTTTTGGAAAGATTTTAATAAATAAAATATCCAAACCCGAGAGGAAGAACTACATTTATGATAAAAACATTATCATTAAAAGTCGGTTTCAATTCAGTTGCAATTGCCCAACACTCAGCCACGACTGTTATAAAGTTCTCTATCAATTCAAATTACACAAAAAAACTGTGCAATGCATAAATCACCTTAACTGGGTTGCTGCTGTCCTGTTTTACTAAAGTAATGCCACTTTGGCAAAGTCAAATAAACATATTTTAATGGGCGGTATCAATGGAACTCTTTAAGCAAGAAACACTGTTCACGAGTGAAGAAAGTGATGATGCATTTCTGTAACTGATTTACTCCATCTTTCTTTTTATAAGCCTTTAACGTTCAAACATACTACCATGAATGAAGTGTTGGAACCATAAACACGCTGTATAACATATGTGCATCTTCTACACAATAGTCTCTCAAACGTTAACTTTTGCAATTAAAAGGTTTCTTTATATTTACGGCTTCCCAGGATTTTTTTTATTTTACACTATCAATACAACAAAATATATATTTTAGCAGATTTCCTTGACAACAGTTCAAGGTACAGTTGAGAAAATATAAGGCCAGGGGCTTGATTGCTAGTGGTTATACAATCCAAACTTCATGGTGATGGAGTACGGCCAGGACCTTATATTCCTTTTCTAACAGTCTGATCAGGAACATTTCATAAACGTGTCCACGTCCTGGTCCGGGCGTGTAGTTTTGTTCACAATTTAAAAAAGACAAAAAAAAAAAAAAAAGAAGGAAAGAAAGAAAAGAAAACAGACTTCATCTTGAATGTTGGGGAGTGTATGTACAACCTTTTGACAGGGTAACTGCTGATTGGATGTAGTCAGTAATGCCTGTTTTTTCTTTTTCTTTTTTTTTTTTTAATTATCTTTTTTTTTAACTTGTACCATAAAACTTTCTCAATTATTCAACAGCAGCAGCACATTTAAATACATAGTTGGCTTGTCTCTTAAAACTGAAATCTGACTCTGTATTTTATATACAGTCTCTTTAAAACTTTGCACTGCCATTGCTGTGCTCCAAGTCTGTTGGTCTGCAGTGGTACGATTCAAAGGGGGTGAGGGGAAGGAAATGGCAATGTAGATGGGGGAGGGGAGGTTTGTAAATGCTGAACTTGTGTGACAGGGCTTCTACATCCCTTGCCTTCTCTAGTGTGTCCTGCAAGAAATCAGGGTTGTGTAAGGGCAGGAAGGTTGGGGGATAATTTAAATACGTTTAAAGGCTTGTCACTAACTGCATCTGTCCTTCTCGTACGTCACCTTCAGGGATGCAGTCCTCTTTAGTGATGGGAATAATGTAACCATCGCTGCTCCCTTTGCCTATCTGGTAATAGGCTTGGAGCTGGTGGCCAGCCCCTAAGTTAGGCATGCTCTTGTAGTAAACGTCCTCATTCTCACTCTGCTTGGTGGGGGACAGATCCTCCACAACATCAGGACTGCTCTCGGGGCATGGAGAGTCTCTCAGATTAGGCATACTAGTGTACAAGGAGTCTCTATTTGGGGACTGTAGGCTATCATCGGGGTTGGAGGGTGTCAGCTGACTGACATAGGTATCAACTTCCCCATCGGTCCTCACTTTCTTCTGGGGTGCATACAGAAGTGAGTGAGTCCGCTGTGGGATGAGAGGCGCCTCCAACTCCTGCTGATGGTGCAACTCGAGACCCACCGTGTCGCCAACGTGGACCAAAGATGAAGCATCAGCTACAATAGCATCATCTTTGCTGCTGCTGCCACCTACCACTGTCACCTTGGGCGGAGCCCGCTCCGTGCGGTGGTGATGGTGGTATTGTGGCGGCTGCTGGTGGTGGGGTGGATGATGTAAACTGGAGTGCTGCTGCTGTTGGTGGCTTTTGTTACAGGCACGCAGGTTGTTGTGCACGAGCTCTGAGATGATCATTTTCTCAAAGGCAGCATCGTCCAGGCTGAGGCCGCAGTCTACTACCTGCACACTGTTGCCAAAGTCCCCATTGCAGAGTGAGTAGCTATTGTTAAAGTTACCATTTAGCGGTAGAGTATCCATTGCACTTGTATCCCTCACCGCATTGTTCAGTGAGTGCCCTGGAAAGAAAGGAAAATGTGAGTAGGGTTTACATTAGTCAAGATGAATGACAATGAAAGAAACAAAACCTAAAGTTTAATGCTGTTTAGGATGTGGTTTCACATAGAAAACTCAAGTTAATTTAAGCCATGCCATAAATCGGTTAGTTAGGCACAATCCATAACATAAAATACAGTGACATGCTTTATTTGGAATGAGAAATCATTTTACTTTCTCATATATACATTTCAACTTTCCCTTTCATAAATTGCTGTAAAATAAACAAAGCTTACAGAAGTTTAAGTCTGCCACAAAGGTGACAAAGCAATGAAAAGGATCCCAAACAACATTAAGAACAAACTGAAACAGTAAGCAAAATCACAACACACAGGGCAAAAGTCCACAAGTATGAAGCCACAAACGGGCAAGCTACAACACTTACAGGTTTTCTAGCAACTAATAGGTTTGCTGTGCTGAAGTAAAGCAAAGGACAGAGATGGGAAAAGATGACATAGACAGAAAAGGGAAAGTAGTAATGTATTAACATGGGTCAGCCATCGTTGCTCTCACTACAAGGTGAGCCCACAAGCAGCACTCCACCATCACCACACACAGCAGGTGAAAAGACTCACTTTAGACAACTCACATCATGTCTGTCTGCTCAGGCTATCTGGTCTAAGAGCAGCTGATGTACAAAAGAAAGTAAAATGATTTATTGTAACATGAAAAATCACTAAAAAAAACAACAAAATGTAAAGTAAAAGTCTTAACTGCAACGTAACAAGAGCAAGGGTTCAGCAAATTAAGCATACAAGCATTGTTCTGAATTAAATGCCAACAGCTACACTATAGGTTTTTTTTTCTTTCTTATTTCTTTCTTTCTTTTTTTTTAAAGTTGACTTTGTGTCAGTACACTTGCTGTCCATTAGTTGGCAGCTTGTGTAGCCAAAGCTGGCAAAGGTCAGAGCTTGCCCGCAGTCCGGCACTTGGCATCCGTCACAGTAACAGTTCCCAGCGAGACCCCGGTCACTTGCAGAACAGCTCAAGAAAACACAGCCGCTGCAGAGGTCAGGTGCAGTTATGTTAGGAATTTCTCAAAGCATAGAGGTCATGGAAAGCAGCGCCAAGAGATACAAATATTATTTATGCCAGGATTGAAAGGGGAGATAAAAGAAAAATGTGCTCTGCTATGGCTGTTCCCCCTTCTTGTACAAAAACACGTAAAGATTAAGATGGAGGCTTTTGCAGTTATTCATGGTGATGTTTCTCAAACTCCCAAATAAGCCAGAGGTGGGAGGCTTGGGGTTATAGAAGGGAGATAAAATGGGCAGCTTTTAGAATTATTGTAAAAAAAAAAAAAAAAAAAAAAAAGGTAAAAAAAGATTTTGAATAAAGAAAGTAAGGGGAACTGAACAGCTGCTGCTATGACACCCATGTACTAATGCCTGCAAGGAGGCAATTTAGTGTCCAGACAGGTGTTGTCTGGGAGGTGTGACAGGAATACAACTGGGCACTGAGACTGCTGAATGCCACATGAGGACAGACATTTGGGAAGGGAAACAAAAAAAGAGGAAAAGAAAGGAAAGTTTTTTAAAACCAGAAAAATAGCAACATATTTTGTGCAATTATTCTGTCAGATCTGGACGATTACTTCAGATGACCAATGAAACCTTTTGTTTTCCTTCAGATAAGCGTAGAATTTAGACGGATAATTTTGTGAACCACTTGCTCACTGAGTGTGTGTTAATGGCCTAAAGTAAACCAGTGATGGTGCCAGGGTTTGGGTTGTTTTAAATAAGCATGCTGAAAAAAATTTACATTTGATAGGCAAAGTTAAGTTTTACTCCCATACTTGTCTCTCTGTAGGTCACTAGAGGAAAGCACAAGGGAAAAGCACAAGACATGACAGAAGATGCAAATTCAGTTTCAAAATAGAAACGTACATATTATCACAGTCTTTACAGTGTGATATATAATGAAAATGTCATGTGTAACCGAAGTACAGTAATTTGCTTATTTTAAGTTCATGCTTGTATGATCTCATTAAATATTCTATACATGAATAAAAAAACTTAATCCAACATAGAAATGCTTGCAGCCTAGGATGTTTTAGAGAGAAGTCTCCCTCCAAAGCAAAAAAAAGGAAAAAAAACCAAAACAAATCCCCTCAATAAGTTCAGGGAAATAAATCTTAATGATTGTGCAGTTTATAGTACAGCTTCAGGTCTTCACCACTGTTTACATTATCTCCAGGCAGAACATGTAGTATCTCTTTCCCATCTTAATCATTATGTCCTGTTAAGAGAAATATGAGAACACAGATGCTGCATCGAGGCGAACCACACAAATCTCTGATGTGCATGAAAAGACGTGTGCATTTTCACACACAGACACACACACATACACATAATACATATACATGTCTATGCGCTACACACACTAAGCACTATATCAAGCATTTGGGAGACAGTGATTCAGATGGAAAGGCGATACTGCACAGCAGTCTGCTTTTCTTTTGGCCTGCTGTACACTCGACCATAAAGAGAGAGAAAAAAAGAAGGCAGAGAGAGAAGAAAAGGCAAAAATGCAGGTGGAAGAATTTAATAAGCACACCTGGTGAGTTAAACACTGGAGCTGTGGGGGTGTTACATACGACTGTCTCAGCCAGTAAGGTGTTATAAGGGTTGTTTGTGCCTTGTGGTCGCAGAAGAGGATTTGTTAGTAGATAGTTCCCGGTCATTCCTGGAGTGGCAAGACAGAGGAGGAGAAGAATAGTTTGGAAGTTTTATGGAGAAAGGAAATCAGAGTGGGTGTTTTGAGGCATGCGATTTCACCTGGAGTATGCCAAAATCAGAAAATCAGTGTTTATTTAAAAGTTGTGAAAAAAGTGCAGAGTTTTGCAAAGCAACATGAGAGCAGCTATTTATGCACGCAGTAGAAAAATTCGAGTTTTGCTGCTGGCCCTGCAGTTAATTTGTTATGCATGTTACTCAAGTCCTTCATAACCCATTTTTCTTTAAACATACTAATTTTCACCCAAATGTGCTCATTATTACCTTCTGTCACCAGTACGTTCCATGACTCCAGTTTATATATTATCTTAAGGAAAAGTAATTAAAAAACAAACAAACAGTACTCTCGATTCTTGTGGTTATGCAAAAGTTTCACTGTTCCAAACAGGTCCAAATGTAATTTCTCCTTCTTGACAGGCAAGAGAATCCTACCAAGTTTTCTTTTACAAAAAAAAAAAAAAAAAATTCAATTAGCTATTATCTCCTAAAGCATAATCTCCCTCATTTTTCTCCCGTTCTTGCAGTGTTTTAAGGATCTGAGGTATTTTCACTTCCATTTATCACCTGTGTTAAATGCCATCTGTCATGTTGAGAAGTCTCCAGGGATGTTTTTAATGACATGGAAGTGCTTCTAGGAGATAGAGCCCTCCTTCAGTGCACTAACTCTCCAGGGTAACTACTACACCCTGGAGTGATCAATATCCAACCTTTGCATTAACATCTCCAGGAAATGGCACTGTGGGAAAAAAAAGGGGAAAAAAAAAGCCTATCTCTATATTGTTACTGATGTATCAGCAAGTCAAAATGTGATTTAAAGCTCTTGATGTAATGTTCTGTCTTTTTGGAAGTGACATCAAAAAGGAAAGGTAAAGAGCAGCAGCAACACAAGTCAGAGGAGGGGAAGTTAAACTACCATGGTGTATAACCCCTTTCCTCTCGCATACTTGGAGAGCCTTTTCAGGGGCAGAAAGCCTAACAACACACTAAGCACTCTGGGTCAGCCAGAGTTGAACATCATCTTCTCATCATCATATTCTTGCTTAAGCTAAATAATAAATTACATTTTTTTTCATCCCTCCTTTATAAATCCCTTACTTTAAAGTAACAGAGGTCACCTCATATGGCAGGCAGTCTCTGCATGTTAAGATATTTTCTGAAAATAAAACTTGTTTTCCAATTTTAGCTTTATCTATACATGGGTATGACCTTGGGACAGCCCGCACTTAAATAAAAAAGCAGCCACTTTCCAGTTTGAGACTGGCGTTATCAGCCACAATGACGATGCAGTATTTGAGATTTGTGTGATTTTTAGCTTGCAGAACAGGGAGACTACACTGAAGGCTTCAATCTTGCCTCTACCCATTTTATTAACCATACTGCTCCATATTTTAGACTGAAGGCATTTATTACAATTACCTGCACCCTGTATGGTGGTAAGATCATTGGAACTTGAAGGGGATATTTTTAAACTGGATGATGAAATGTGTGCATAAGTGTGGAGAGATGTGAGGTGTGAACTGACCTTGGTTAAGGGTGGAGGTGCTGTTGATGTCACCTGAGATAAAGGAGGACTCAGATTGCTTTCTTACGGTGTCATTCCACATTCTCCTGATACGACTCTGTCAGGTCAACAAGGGACAGTCGTTAGGACATTAAGCTAGTCCTCACCTTTCAGATGAACTTTAATTTGTTTCTTATGTACATACTGCAACATATATCACACCTCACCTGGTTATTAATATAAAGCTAGGAAAGGGTGGTCCTAATGTTCACTTTCTTTGTATAAATGCTTAAAATATAATTTCATATAAAAGTCATGAACAAATCCAGCAATCACTTCTTTGGCTGAGGCTGGACGTCTAAGCGTGATAGTATATAATCTAAAACAATCCGAGGCTATTGTCTCTTTTGAGCTATCAGCCCAGAATAATTAAAGATTCATTTAAACATGTATTTTGTTTTGCAACTGAGGCTCTCCCTCTGGTAAAAACGCACCAGTAATGTTCTTAAAAGAGTTCAATATGATATTCCATGCACATGACGTTAGTGAGAAAAAAAGATAAAAGCAAGTGCTAAAGGGGGTAGAACAGAAGC
This sequence comes from Rhadinocentrus ornatus, assembly GCA_037177495.1. Classification (NCBI taxonomy): domain Eukaryota; kingdom Metazoa; phylum Chordata; class Actinopteri; order Atheriniformes; family Melanotaeniidae; genus Rhadinocentrus; species Rhadinocentrus ornatus. Next base: position 15,711,004 of record JBAMHW010000016.1, on the reverse strand, counting down.
AAGGTATTCATGCAGCACAGCAGATACTGATTGTAAAATGTGCAGTAATGCTGGTGTCTCTTGATCTACCTCAGAAGCTTAAATGCTGACTGTGCACTCTGTACGACACCTACATGCTCATGTAACAGTACAGTACTGGCAGAAACTTCTCAGACTCTTTTAAGTTTCACACTTTTTATCTTTTAGATTTATCTTAAAAGAAATCAGGGCATTGTTTTCTTCATAATTGCAAAACAAAAACAGGTATTTAGAATATTTATTTAATGCTTGGCTGAAGCAGTTTTTGGCAGCAATGGGAGCTTCCAGACTTTTTGGGCACCATCCTACATAAATTGGCATATATTTTATTTGAATTTTTATGACTTTACAATGATGGTCTAGTGTAGGGATGTCAAACTCCCGTCATCCTGCAGGTTTTTGATATTTCCCACCTTAACACACCTTGCTCCAATGACTGGGTCATTGTGCAGAACTTGACAACAAGAAACATCTAAAACCTGCAGGACAGTACCATAGAGGCACATCTGTGCTCTCTGGGTGTCATTTTGAAATGAAAACCTTCGTCCTATGTGCTAGGGAACACTCCTCAAAACCTCTTCCCTCAGGATTTTTCCATATTTTTCTGAATCACCATTTTTGAATACAAGAATATTATGGACAATGCTAAGTGCATGTTTTCTCCCCTATATACTATAGAGAATTAATGTCAGAGTTCAAATTTGATCTATTAAACCAGTAAAATTTGCTTCTCATGGTCTGAGAGTTGTTCAGCTTCCTTTTAGCAAATCCCCTGGGTACTGTGTTTTAGTGAGCAATGGCTTTTTCTGGCAACTCTTCCATAAAGGCCTGACTGCAGGAGAGCTGCATTGATGCTTTTCCCTCTGTAAGGTACCCCCACCTCCACAAAAAAAAAAATCTAGATCTTATTAGAAAAAATAAAAAATACATTGGGTTGTCTGACATGCATGATCAAAATCCTTCATCCCAGGTCACTTGCTTTGGCTGGACTCCCAGATCCAGAATATCTTTGTAAACGTTTTTCATTTATATGCAGCAGGCTCATGTGCTTTTTGACCTTTTAATCCTGTGAAAACTTTCTAGTATCCCACCTCAGGTCCATCTCTTGAAACAGTCCTTGCAGTGGGGTTCATAGACAGTTATCAAGATGTCCTCGCTTGGTTTTACCTCTGCCATAGGCAATCGACTGTGATATTTTATATTCAGAGACATTTGCCTTTCCTAATTATGTACAATAAGTCTCTTTGGGCACAGATCAAATCGTAGAAGCACCACAAAGTCCCACTAATAGAAGAAGCACACACGGGGGCTTAAATGAGAGTGTCATATTAAAAAAGTCTGAATACTTGTGTGTATTGGGTATTTCAGTCTTTCAGTTTTAATAAACTCGGGGAAAGAAAATCCATACACCTGTTGTTGCTTTGTCATTATAAAACATTGTGCGTAGGCTTAAGAGAAACAGATGAGTTGACTGTATTTTTTTTAAAAATCTGAAGCATGACAGAATGCAGAAGATGGGTCTGAACATTTTCTGTTAGCACTGTACATTAAAATGTTTCTTAACTGTGTAAATGAACTGCATGAATACATCTGTCTCGGAAACACTGTGCCTTTCTCTTTATGTTGTGCCCTTAGAGAATTTGACTGTGTAAAGTTGCTGGTCTACCTGTGTACCAGAAGAGTAGCGTGCACTGGTCCGTGTTGTAGACGTCTTTGCAGAACCATGCGAGCTCTCGGTCGGCAGCCCACCGCAGCAGTATGTTTGGCGGAAGCACTTGCTGTACTCTTTACGGACCTGAATGAGCAAACAGCCAAGTGTTTGCTCAGGTTGTTGACTTTAAAAAATGACTTAGCCATAATATCAAACAAGCAGTGTTTGGTCTTTATATTAGAAAGTGAAATGCTGGAATACTAAAATTCCCATGCCTTTTAACTTGAAGGACAAATCACAGTTTTAGTGTGTAAAAAGGACACTTACTTTTTTCTGAAGAAGGCAATGGAAAATGAAAATAAACATTCCTTGGAAGGTGTTGAATATGGTAAACAGGTAAGCCATGACAATTGAGGCTTCGCTGATGAAGAAGAGACCAAAGGACCAAGTGAGCCCCAGCAGGCACAGCAGGGCGAAAGCCCCCAAAACCCAGGATCTAAGACAAGTAAAATAAGAAAAAAAAAAAAAAAAAAAAAAAAAAAAAAAACAGAGGACAAACCAAACCCTAAAAAAGTTCAAAGGCAGAGGAGTGACTGAGGTTTTTTCATCACCCGGTTTAACAACTGAAAAA
>JBAMHW010000016.1:15695573-15708694 GCA_037177495.1 Rhadinocentrus ornatus | reverse complement strand
TTTCTTTGGGGAAAAAAAGAACAAAGGAACAAGGGGGCCCCAGCAGGAAAAGAGGGGAAAAAGCCCCCAAAACCCAGGGTCGAAAAAAAGGAAAAGAAAAAAAAAAAAAAAAAAAAAAAAAAAAAAAAACAAGCAGAGGACAAATCAAACATTAAAAAAGTTCAAAGGCAGAGCAGTGACTGAGATTTTTTAATCACCCGGTTTAATAACTGAAAGACATCTGTAAATCAGGTGAGAGGGAGAAAAAAAACTAAATTAAAAATAGAATGACAAAAAACAGATATGCCATCATATTACCCCCTAATAACACTGCCCCCATCCCTCCTATAACACACACTTTCAGCCCATACGCATATGCAGTTCCCGCCTTCAGAAGGACAAGAAGGAAGCAGTCCGATTTAGTGTAAATAACTGCAGAGAGCACAAAATGTTTAAAAGTAACAAAGATAAATAATTTAAAGAGCATAAAATACTGTGATATACTAAGCAATAATCTAGTGTGTGTGTGTTATCAAAACTGGAAAACAAGGCAGATAAGGAACATTTTCAGAGAAAATTCCCAGTTTTGTGTATAAATGTCCCATGGAGCCCTCAGATACCAACAGCGGCCACAATTTGATGCTCAAACACACAACAATAACCACAGCACTGGATTGATGAAAATGGTGAAAGTGACCATTCACAAGGAGGATGGATGAGAAGCTGTCAAGCTGCAGTTTGGGAGAGGATGAGTCGTTGAAAGAAAGAAAAAGACAGAAATAAAGGGAAAGAAAAGAACGAATAAGGGAAAGAGGAGAGAATAAACTTTAAGCTGAAGAGGAGACTATTGGGCAACATGTTCTTACTTGATAAACCGTTTATTATCTTCATAGCTAGAGAGCATGATAGGCAGGAAGAGAGAAACACAATTAGATCAGAGCGCAGAACAGCGTGTGTTAGTTGGCACTTGAGTACGATATCTTCAACTTTGATCCAAGGGAAATCATCGGAGGCAATGAAATTAAGACTCTAACAAGAACTAAAAATGGTTTGTTTTTGCTGTTGATTCAATTACAGAAATCCCATTTATAGTAAAGCATTTGGTCAGAGGACATTGTCTGTGGTTGAGTTTGCATTTATGCTACTGATGAGTAGATGGTGTTATGCGGGCAAAATTATCTGAGGTGCATAGTAAAGGCTTACCCAGGCAAATCTGTATTATAGTAGCCGTCACAAACGCGATAATTACTGGTGTGGAACACAGAACAGAGAGAGAAGAAGAGGATGAGAGGAGAAAAGAAAAGAGAGGGTGTGCGTTAGCTTTGCCTTCACATGCAACATGCAATGACCATAGTGCTAAACTGACTCTGAAATCAAACTCTGGTACAAAGAACACAAAAAATGACCACAAGTTAACAGCTATTAGTAAATAGTGTGATTTCTCAGTGCAAATAAGTCTAGATTAAATCATTTCTAACATCCATGAATAAAATGCACACCAATCTGAAAAAGCCACCAAGTTCAGTAAATGTTGTCTGCTGTGGTTTCCTTGATAAGCAAGTGGTCTATCGCAAATACACAAGAAGTCTAAATAAGCCCTTTTCTGACTGTACTCCCTGATTGCGGTTTTACCACAGTGCTGTAATATTGTAGACATTCACTGCAAAAAAAACAAAAACTAAATTAGCAAAAAACAAAAATAAACAAACAAACCCAGACTACTAATAGCAACAGCATTGCTCCGACACAGAGTAGTGACAGTTGGAACACTTTACGGTAATAATGTAAACTGCCATTACTAGTGCAACCAAAAAGCCCAAAGCACCCCAAATGAAAGGGGTCATAAATTTCAGCCTGCAGCAAAAAGCAATAAATAATGTTTTATCGATAGAGAAAAAAAATCTTTGCTTCCAAGACCAAAACTCTGAGGCAAAATTCTTCAATATGAGCAGAAATGTTCAGGAGGTACATTGATATTTAGAAAGATTATTCTCTTTTTTTTTTCACTTGGGATAAAAAACTCAAATTTAAGAGAAAATAAGGTTATGTGTGGCAAACACACATGTTAAATGTTCTGCTGCACCCAGTGTGTAGTTAAGCTGCAGTCTTAAGAGTGATGTGTGTGATGTCAGTGCATTCTGCAGCTAGTGGTTTAGAGCAAATCAACACAGCACGAAAATGAGGTTCACCAAAGTATGTGGCGCCATTGTGACAGTCAAGTCATGTCAGAAGTATAATTCAAAAACAGAGTTTAATTTCAGACACAAAACTCTGTTAAAAATCTTTTCTGATTCAGAATATTTAAAAAAGCCATTTAACAAGCAGCAAATGAAACGCAAGGAAAAGAGTAAAAAGAACCTTATGTTATTTGTGGAAGAATAGCACCAGTGTTAAGCTACAGACACAATGGAGAACGTGGGGGTTCAGCACATGACGCTTCACTTACTTTATATTCTCCAGTCGGCTTGAGTCTGGTTTCAGGGTGGTAGAGTGCTTCACCATTTTGTACATTGTGATCACCAAGAAGATGAGATTGAGCTGTCAAAACAGAGTAATGACAGTGTTAATTCATGAGGATGTATTACTCAAGATAGAGCAGACAGAGAGAAAGAGAGAGAGAAAAAAACCTGTTAATTTGACTATAAGTATTAAAAGCAGAGAGCCTTCAACTCTCTGCATGTCCACAGACTAATCCAATAAACATCTATCGTTCCAGCTAGTCTCAGACAGGCAGACTGGCGCCAAATTTAGTGTCATTCTATATCAATAAGAGCATGGAAATGCATTAAAATCCATCACTGTGAAAAAAAAGGGAGAAACGGCTATATAGCAGCAGTTTGGTTATGTCAGAAGGGAATGAAAAGTAGCAGAAGAAATAAGAGAGCCTCATGTTGTACAAAACAACTGCATTTCATTTTATGCACATAGTGAAATATAATAAGGCATAACCACCAACAAAAGGCTTGAGGAAACGTGGTATATTTTGTTTGATTATCTTGTGTGTCCTGATAAAAAGAGCTAATCAGAAAGAAGGAATGGGAACGTTCTTGCTTGTTTTAACATATAAAATCGTAAGAGAGAGTGTGCCACATATCAGGTTAAGACAAAGATACCATGTGCTGTATTTCTGAGCACATTTATTTGGTAGCTTAAAAGTCAATAGTGTGATTTTGAGACACAAAGGCTGAATGGTCCAGCAAGGCGCCCCTCCAAATAATTCACTTCAAAAACATTTATTCTACAGCAAACTAGTCCACAACACAGCATGAACAAGCACTCATGGCAGATGTACCAAACTGTGTTTGTTCTGCAAGTTTCCCATGTATAAATAATGTCAGGGAATGTCTGAGGAAGAAGAATTGAGATGTCTCCAATAGAGCATGTCAAAAGATCACACAAATACAACAATGCAGCAGATAAAACAGCACACAAATATACATTTGCAAAGACAGAAACGGTTGTGTTTATTTTTTTATTTATTTATTTTTCCAGGGGCGCCTCACAAACGGTGCATTAGAGTGCCAAAATGATATTTTTAGAATGCCAGAAAGAAAAATGGAGACAAATTGCCAATATGAGGGACCTTTGTGAGCTGGGCTCAGACCACAGCCATTCACCCTTGAGTAGAAATTTCTTGGTGTTCAGGCACACACTGCTATCAAAAGACTGCCTGTGATCAATACATCACCCCCTCTACATGCAATCAACTCATGGACCCGCACACAATAAGCTAGGCTCCAAAAGAAAGGGACGAGTGCAGGAAAAAAGAAAAAAAAATGAAAAGAAAGAGAGCGAGGTAGGGAGAAAAATCGTGAACCCTCTTTTATATCATAGACAGCACTGAAACTATGTTTTGTTTCGCAGCTATCAGCCATTATTTCTGTCATCTGCTTGCATGAGTCAGAGAGTGGGGGTGAGAGAGGAATAGGTGGGCAAGGACTTTTGAAATAATAAAAGAAGAAAAAAAAAACTTTCACACATGGAGTGGTGACATGGATCCAATGAGACAGAGGAGAGGGACATAGTACTTTAAAGTAACCTAGCAGCATGGCACATGTTCCCACCCCCACCGACATGCTTTTGCAGCACTTCCCAGGGGATCCCTCTTGCTGGGGCGAAGCTGCCTTGCCTCTATCCTTCACTCTGTTTCTGAATCATCACTGCAAGCCATGCAGAAGCACCTCGCCTCACTGCGACTGTGGAGAAAGCTTTTTCTGAAGTGGACTGTGTGTGTACACACTGAACTCCAAATGAACTGCTGGGGATAAAATATTAAAGGTGCAGATGGAGCTGTCCAGATGACAAGAACTGCTCGCGACGTGTCATGATCCAAGAGACCTTGTGTTGAAGCTATCTCAAGCATACTAATGGCTCCCTCCACCACTCATTACTTCCATGTTCCCCTTTCATGGAGCTAATACCTCCTGTGCCCAGAGACAAGCAACCACTACCTAAGAACACAGATCTAAATGCCTAGTCCGTGCTTTAGTTTTCAGTCAGTATTCAGGACCCATTTCAACAGGATGAAAGAAAAAACATGACCACCCTAGGTTAAAGCCAGCATTGCCTGGCACTTACATAGTTTGGGTTACATGAGGTGATCCACACATAAGCCAAAGCTGCACTATTATTCTCCTTTTACTTTGCTCGCGAGTCTTTTCTATCCCTCTCTCTCATTGACAAGGACAAAGCCAATTTGTAGAGAAACCAGGGTCATGGATGATGTAGACAAACCTTGCTCCTGCAAGCTCCCGTGAGATGTCCCTTTCTAGAGTGCTTTATCTTTGTGAGACAATTGTTGCATAGAACCAGAGGGGCAGCGTGCTAAGCTCGAGCCAATGCAACTAAGCCTCATTGCTGTCACACATTAGCTCTGCAGCAATACATTAGCTCCTCAAAGGGTCATGATTCTATCTCTCCGGTCATCACCGCTGGGATCCTGATCATCATTTTCACTGCAGACATATTTTTCATGCAAATTATTATGAGAGCAACACTCAATTGGAAAACAATGAGGGCACAATTTAGGAAGAGGAAACATATTCCTGTGTGGCTGACAGAGCATTTGCTGAGGCAGGGAGAAATGTATGTTTGCTTTGATACAATGTTAGGATTTCCTCAATTATAAGCTCACACGTTCAAAGCCGGCGCTGAAGGAAGAAGAAAAAAACAAAAAAAAAAAAAAAAAGAAACGAAAGCTGAAAAAAGAGGCATTTCAGCATTTACTTAAGACATTTCAATTCAACGTAGACCTTCTTCAGGTCCTCTCTGCACATCCTCATCCATGTTTAAATGCATCATTGAGAGGCAACGTTTCTCTTTGAGAAAACTGTGAAATGCAGTCCAGTGAGCAGACTCGTCTTTTATTTATTCTGCCACCACACACAAAGAACACTACTGTAGCTTTGCTGTGAAAGCTCCTAGCAGTCTGCCAATAATGTGCAGACACTCACTGGAATTTGACACGGCTGCCCCTTTCTCTCTAGTATATTTTCAGTGTCAGCTTGATGTTCAACAGAGGTCACTGTGTCTGTAGATACCATACTAGCCATTAGATTGTATAATGAACACGGTGCTGAACAAATACTACCCAACCTTCCAGGATGGAAGCAAGACAAGTTTGCACAGCTTACTTGTCCTCTGATGTGCGCGAGGGCAAAGTGAAACATAGTGCGGTAGGCTGAGAGGATATGCGTGAGGGATAACGCGTGCTATTTCCTTTTTTCTTCTGCAGGTGTGGGGGGGGGGTTAGACTCCCTGAGGTCTCATTCTTCTGAGGCTCTCTGATGGAGCGGGAGATAATAATGTCATGACCAGTAAATAATTGCATGCCTCTATGGAACATAAGTCAATATGATACGCTATATGTCCTTCACTTTTGACGGTCCTTGACCAACAGAGAGATGGATTTGCTTTTCTTCTCCCTGACACTACCATTGCCTATTTGCTAAAAGCAGACAAACACCCAAGGAGAAAAAAGTAGGAGAAAAAAGAGTAATAAACTTAAATATTTTCAGTCTGCTGCAAAATAACCACACTGAGAGAGTTTTTAATATATTTTTCCTCTTAATCATATAAAGTGTAAATTGAAGGCCATTTGGTAATGTCACTTCACAAAGTTGTACAAATGCAAGGTTAGAGTATACCAATCAAGTCCTGATCCTTGTCAGGTGGAGGGAGGCACAAAGAATCGTAGGTGCCTTGAAATCTGTCTTTGGCGCAGAATTAAACTGTCATCACTGAGGAAAGCAGGGGTAAAAAAATCCTGCTGACTTTTTCCTTCAGTCCAAACGTCTCATTCCTTTATCCTCCTGCATCTCTTTCATCCCTCAATCTCAGTCCTTACACACGCTGTTAGTCTCAGTTTTTAAAGCAAAATATATTGGCTTACCATGATGATAAAGGTGACAGGTCCAATAAAGCTCCATATGAAATGATTGTCCACACTTAGCCAGCACCTGTGATAAAGAAACAAGACTTAAGTTTAGAAAGCAAATGACTAAAAAAATTTCATGCTCCTGAGGACAAATAATAATGGGGAAATAAATGTTTTTGTCACTTGAGCTGAGGATATTTAATGTGTGGACTATCGTTTTTACATTAATATTCAACCTGGAGCGATTTTTCATGTTGAACATGTGTGTACAAAACAGAGGAAAGACAGCCAGGTCTTAGCTCTGATGCGGCCATTAATCTATGTGAACGGCTTCTGCACAGTGCTCTTCTCTTTAAGAAAGCATTTACAAACAAGAGGTCACAGGAGGGTCTTTGAAAAGACGAGCATTAATGTAGCTGCACCCTCCGATGAAACCACAATGTTGGGTCTGTCAGCCACTTTCAAATGACATGAAAAATTGAACAGCTGCCCATCCCTGGCAAAAAGGAGCTCAAATGTTTTGGTGTAGTCTTCAGGGGATGCACATGAGGTGCTGGCAAAGATGAGCTGATTTCATTTCAAAATCTACCACAAACAGTCACAGCAGGTAAGTCTGCTTAGCGGAGTGTTCGGTGTGTCTGCTCTGCTCTTACGCTTTCTTGGTCCCGTAGCTTCCATAGTCAATCGCTGCAGAGACAGCAACCACAATGGCAGGGAAGAGATAGCCAGACACATAGTAGTACTTTTTCCTTGAGTATTCGCTCTCAAAAACCTCCACAAGCATGAGATAGAGCTGGACTCCCTCAAGGCACATCCAGGAAAAGGAAGCCAAGAAGAAAAAGTGGAGAATCCCCGCAATGATGGCACATCCAATCTGAGACAGAACAACAATGGAGAACAAATATTACAGTTAGTTTTCAATAAATAAAAAAAAAGTATTATTAGATGGATGATTTAAACATGGCAAGCAGTAGCCTACATCTGTTGTGTTTTTTGTTTTATTATTGAAAACTGTATATCAAATACTTCCCTATTTTATTAAAACTTATCAAAAAGATGACATTCATCATTTCAACTTCTCTCATTCAGCAGAATGTATTTCAGTGAAACTGATGAAAAGCATTAATAAATATTCATTCACCACATGGGCTCTGACTGTGCACTGGCTTACTTCTCCAGCAGCACTGCAGAAATTAAAATGTCATGCAATCATGAGGTTTGAGCAAGTAGATTTCAACCTACAGCTCAGCACTGAAAGCTTGGATTTTTGTATTTCTTTAAATTGAAGAGAAAATGTTTGAAAATAAAAAAATAAAACAAGAGTAGAAAGTGGTATGTATGCAGGCTCAGCCATGGCAACAGCGGCTTTAAGTGAAAGAGGAAAAAAAAGACCTGTCAAATGTGAGACATGCCTCCTTAGTAATCTGTATTAATGGTGCTGTCCCAGCCATGTCATGTCAGAGACAGGCAGGGGAGGTTCGAAACAAACAATGCTTTAAATCCCATCCATTTTGCCCTGAAAGGGTCTTTTGTCTTGCGGGATTAAATGAAATAAAGTGAAAGGAAATGAATAAAAGCCAAATCAATAGGTTAAGGTCAGTCTAGCTTACCCTTGGTTCTGTCATATCGATACCAATTAGGAATATCAACTCTGCAATGAAGAGATTGATGCACAGGTTCTTGTGGATGGTGTTGCGATCGCTCTGCAGGCCCCGGAAGAAGCAGAAGGTGAAGATGCAGATGGTGAGGCAGACGAGGGACACTACAATGCCGACGCGAGTGATGACAGTAAGGAGCAATTCATGATGGTCTCTAATGTTGCCCTAGAAAAGAGCAAAAGATAAAATTTTACTTACAAAGTTTATCTGTCAGGAGAGAAAATTTAAGGCTTTTTTTTCCAGCAGTAAGCAGGAAGATGGTAGGATTTTATGTAATGTGCATTTACATAGGATGTTCTTATAAATACTTACGCACCATCTAGATTGAATAAAATATTAGTAACGTACACACAGTTGTAGGTCACTGGGGAAACTCCAAGTAACAACCAACTTTAATTTATGCATTTTGCCAATGAGACCTAAATATTTAAGAAAATAAAAGTTTTCATAAATAAATAAGTAAATAAATAAATAAATAAATGTTTGTAAAAACATATTTCTTTGATCTGTATTTCATTCTGATTACATTTTGGCATTAAGGTCAATACTTTATAGATGAATGTAAACTCATATTGTATTGTCTTCAATTCTCCAGTGTCCGATCTGGATCTAAAAACATACTTTTCAACTTTTTTTTAGGTCCAGGACACAGATTGATTTGAGCAGTATGGAATACACAGTGACCCTTACTGTGATCCCCACAACATTATTACAATATCTAAACCCATGAATGATATTCCCATTCCTAAAAAAATTACCTAAATAATAGGTGAGTTTGACAGGACAATCCCCCCCCACACACACACACACACACACACACAAAAAAAAAAAGCCTTGACTTACTGAGATTTCACGATGCGCCATGAGGATGGCAAAGTTGGTAAGATGGCTGCATGAGCAGGTGGTGTGTGTTTTATTGGAGTCCATGAGCTTGCAGCCTTGGGTAGACCAGTAACCCGTCATACTCCTCTCAGAGTAATTCCAGAAGGAGCAATTGGAGTTGAAGTAGTGCTCCATCTGCAGATAACAAGAGATATGGTTAAGTGTCCAAATAATTGACTTCCTGAAATTGAAGCACATGTAGAACACAGAGGCCATTTACCCCCTACTCATACAAAGTATTTCTCTGCACTGATATGGATGAGGATTTCTCACTTCACAGCTCTTATGAAGCAATTCATATGTTGTATCTCATTTGGCACATGCTTGCAGAATTTACCGAAGCATGGTTGAGTATATGAGGCCTTAATAACAGAGAAGCATAATTGTTTGACGGCATGTCTTTGGAATTGCACAATTTTTCTGATAATGGATGGAGCCACGCATGGCCCTCTGGGAACTCTAGTGACAACTTTAAAAGACAAAAGATAATTGGTGCTCCAGTAATTTCATCCTAGATTGTGGGGCTAATCTAGGAGTTAATTTTCCTCACTATAAAAGAAAATGGGTATCATTTATATTCCAATGTTGATTAAAGAATTAGTTTTCATTAAGAATTCACTTAAGTTCTAAAGACTTCTTTAATTTGATGTTCAATGACTTAAATAAACTGCCAACTGACCTAGTCGGACATTTACAATTCAAATTACAGATCCATGTCTGCTCTGGCTGCTCCCTCCTGGTGTTTTTTAATATGACCCCTACATTCATTCCTGCAGCGACACTCACGTCAATGTGCTCCAGGGTGAAAATCACTGGTTCATTAATGAACACACGGCTGGACTCTTTGTTGATTGAGGCAGCGATGATGTCAGAATTGACAGCCACCGACACGTTGCGGCCATATGCCTCATTGGCCATCTTGATGGTGGCGTTCTCTGTGCTGAGGAACTGGCTTAGGTTTTTGTACAGCACAAAAACCAGCTTGGCAACTCCTGTTAGTGGAAGACGTCATCAGAGCACAGAAAAAAAAGAAAAAAAAAAAGGTTGGTTTTCACATGATTTAGACCACAGATGTCAAACAACAAGGAAACAACAAAAAACTTGCTGGATAGCGGCCTTTGAGGACTGGAGTTTGACACCGCTGATTTACAAATGCATGAAAAAAAAAAAGAGACTAGAAATAATTAAAAGTATTGAAATAAATTTTTATTTAGTCACTGAATTTAAAATATTAAGCAAATGACCAGCATGAAGAGGATAAAGATGAAAAAAAAAATCTTTTAGAAGTAACTTCTTATGCCTCTAGTTGAAATCATTAAACCATACAGTCTTCCCAACTTAACTTTTAAAAAATCACTTCACTTGTCAGTCTCTCTTTTCTGTAGCTTACCATTCCGACTGTTCAGCTTGACAGTATTGGCCGACAACTGGATTGAGATCCCACTCTTGCTGGATTGAGGAAATTTGAAGTCCTGGACCTGGCCATCTGTGCTGAGTACGTACACATCCAAGACTGTCGAGCAAACATGGAATTGGTTAGAAAAAATAAATTAGTTAAATTAAAAAAAAGAAAAGAAAAAAAAGACTTTCAGATTCAAAAAGCGAATAAAAAAAGAGAGAGGAATATTGATGTCAGAGCTTTCTTCTTGACAATACTACCCCGACTGTTCCAGTGTGCAAAGAATGCATGAATGTGTCATGTGAACACCAAATCTTAGCGAGAGTGAACTATACAATAAAAATGTCAATCACATAGCGATTGTTTTGTCCTAGCGAGGCTCTCAGTAAAATGAATAAAACAGTGCTGAGGGGGAGAAAAAGGGCTCCCTCTGGGTTCTGCTAGTTGAAGAAAATGAGGAAAGGAAGAGGAGATGGTGGATAAACTATACTTTCTCTGACTCCTCAGCAGGCTAATGTTCACATTAATGTATAGAGTTACAAGGCCTAGATGTACACTTTATAAAGTAAGCATGCACAATCAGAGAATCCAGTCTCTTTAATTGTCTGGTATTTATCACTTTGTCAGTAAGCGACTCTTAAAACCTAATATGCGTTGTTTTTCTCTTCCCTCGGGGTCTAAGCACTTCTTAGGAAAACAAAGTCCTTTTTTATGAGCTGTCCTTGTTTTGCTATCACAGTAGTGCCACTTTCAATGAACTGCATGTAATCTAATTATCTAAGCTTGTGTAGATGATGAAAGGTCATCATTTATTCCCATCAAACTCTGTTTTACTTACTAATGTTATCTGCAGGAACTTTAACAATGGCAGGTTCCATGAGGTTGTCGGCGAGGACAAAGGCCCCTTCCTCCAGAGTGTCCAGTAACATGGTGGCTGCGTGGGTTTGCTCCGTGCTGTTCATGTCCTGCCAGGACTTCAGGGCCTCTGGTCGCAGAAGGTTGTCAACTGTGTCCACAATGGCCTGCATCAAACCAGATGATACAGACAAAAAAAAAAGAAAAAAAAAAAAGCTAAAGATATCTGAATAACAGGGATTAAAAGAAAAGAAAAAAAAGTTGCTTGCAAACACACAGTAAGCAGTGACATGCACACATTGGAATGAATGAAGTGCTGTGCTGAAGCATCACATCCTAAGCAATTGAAATAAAGATGGACATTTATTTATTGATTTATTTTAAAATGATGTACATGGCAAGAACTTTTAATCACAGACATGTACTAAATCGTGAAGACATAATTTTTTAAAACAATGAAGAAGGACATGCTGAGAGAGTTGAACAGTCACATCACTGATGGGTGAGGATTCAGTTCCTCTCTCAAGGACATTGCACCACAGCAAACACTTTGGGTTGCAGAGTGTTGAGCCTATCAGGGCTGTCTCATACCAGGATAATAAGAGATGGGCTGATGAAAGTATTAAAAGTGGCACGCAATTAAAATTCTCTAATTGCAAAGCTTAGTGTACAACTGTACAATTAAGTCACCCTGCAAAAGGCCCTAAAGAGATCATGGAAATGTGACTGATATGTCAGTGTTAAAACTAGCTTGACTTCAAACATTTTCCAGCTTTAAAGAGTCTCAAAGCTTGGGGAGACAGAGAATGAATTGGGAGAGGGGTCCAGACAAAGCAAGGTAACTCCAGGAAACAATAAAATCAATGTGTCTAATCAGGTAATCGATGTTGATGACGTCTGGTGGAATGGGTTGGGGGACAGCTCATGCGATGTTCTGTAAAGTACGGCAGATGTCAGATAATGCTGACTCAGCAATCACTGTCCCACATCCCCTCATGCTGTCATTAGTCCAATGAATGTTGTGATTTACATCAATAAAACCTGTCTAACAGTGCCACCATCTTTAAATTTAAATCTACATGTTGTGACATTAGTAACTAAAGGAATGATGTAACATAAGAGGGAGTCGGGGTTGTTATTGGTATGTACATGTTTTTATTCTACTTTCCTGTTTCATTTACGAGTGTGTCTGTTGACTGGCTAATTAGCTTGATCCATTTTAATACTCTCCCAAAAGAGAGATTTGGATACAGTTTTGGGGAGTTGGGTGTGTTTTATTGGAGACAGGTGGAGGACACTGACGTTCCTAATGCTACATGAATGTGAGGCCAAAATACTGCTTTCTAAATATTAGCCTATGATTGCATTTGAGAAAAGAAAAAAGGGGGAAAAAAAAGCTTGAACTAAACAATTACCTTGAGTTACTCTATATCTACAGATCTAATAAATTACAATGACCTAAAGCCTGTGTCCTTGTTAAACAACAGCCGCTGTATTTACCCTACATGCAGTAAAAGGTCAGGTGATGGCCCCTGATGCAAAAGAGGAACAAATACATCACATCTGAACAAGTCAATATTGTACTAAGTTCATGTAGAAAAAAAATCCCTTAAAGCATTAAATTCTTCATTTAATGGATAATAAAAAGTATGTGAGAACTTGGGTTGTGGTGTTATGCATTCAGGTTGGCTCTCTTAAGTAAACACAATAAACATAAAACAGAGAATGTGGAATGAACAACATTTAAATCAGGGGCTGTTGATGTAAAGAGGGGAGAACAACACAGACACACCCAACCAAAAGAAGCCAGCTGATTGGAGATGACTTCACTTTCTCTTAGAGAGCACTTTAAGTGAAACTGTGTGGCTGTGTTAAGCAGATACTCAGAAAAGCAGGAAGCACGGGGGGGGGGGGGGGGGGGGGGTCCATGACAGTGCACAAAAGACCAGAAAAACCCCCTTCTGAACTCCAC
>JBAMHW010000016.1:15661339-15691402 GCA_037177495.1 Rhadinocentrus ornatus | reverse complement strand
TATCTACCAGAGGAGGGGACGCTGTGTATGTCTTTTTTTTGTGTGCTAGAGAGAGACACACATACACACACACACACACACACACACACACACACACACACACACACACACACACACACACACACATAAACACAAGCAGGTGACATGATGGTGTTGAGAGTTGAGAGACAACCTGTGCTTAGTGTCCTTTCATCACTAGCATTTAGCTGGCTGGGAGAAATGGCTGTCTCTTTCCTACGCGAATACCCTTTTATTGCTATAACCAGCACTTAGAAGACTCACAGAGGAGCTGGCAAAAGTCACCCAAAAATTAATTGTAATAAAATTGCAAACTTTTAGTTACATTTTTTTGCACCATGTCATGGTAATGAATATGTGTCAGCATAGCCTATAAAACATTATTATTGTTTTTAAATATCTGGGTCAGGGTTGCTTGGCAAACATCCAGAAGATTCCCAAGAAAATATGAGGCCCTTTAAAGGTTTCTCATTCCCAAAGTATGAAAGATAAGATCTCAGTCTCCATGGGTGAGAGGTTTTGAATCCAGACAGAAATAAAATGAAAATGAATCTCTGCTTGGCAGCATGATTTGAGATAAAGGGCTCACAACTACAGCCAATAAATCAAAAAGGCATCTGCTGTAATCCAAGCACATTCCTTAAGCATGTCAACTAACAACTGCATCAACTGTATCTTGTCTACACTCTCATTCAACAGGGCTGCTTGTTATGACTTGCAATGCTGAGTTTAATGCTGTATAGCATGTACAGTTAATGTATTTGAAGGGATTTTGTTTTGCACCTGTTACCACCAGTATTACTAGAGATAATTAAGGTTAGACTGGATTATTTTGAGGATAAAGCTAATGGGTTTTGCTCTCCTGAAGCGCACTGTTGAAGAATAATCTCCCTATTGCAAACCATTTGTTTGTGTGACAAAAACAAAACTGTCCTGGCATTGCTAAAAATGGCTGGTCTGGGTCCATGCTACAGCTGTACTTTAAAGAGCTTCATTAATGAGGGATATTATGAGGAGAACACATTATATAATGGGTCTAAAATAATCCTGTTGGGGGTTTCATGTCATGTTTACAATGCAAAGTAATCCTCTTTCCTGTGTGAAAAGAGGGTAATGTGAACGTGGTCTATACTTCCCAGTGAGATTTGTATAAACAATGCCACCTCTCTGACCACTGCTGGTCTTGTGTACTCGGCGTGTCAGCCAGTAATCCTGCCAGCCACACAATAATCTTATTACCTTTATGCTAAAGCTTGGTTTAATTTAATCCAATGAAAGTGGGAGGAATTAACCCCTAAGTATTAGAATGGACACTCCTCTCAGGTAGTCACTCCCTCACAGAGATGTCTAAGTGGATAAGTTTATAAGTACAGGCTGTGAGGGATTGGTATTGATCTGATCGTAGTGCTGCAGCAGCCTTTGCCATACTTTTTTTCCTAATTCATAGCATGGACCAAACATCCCTGCTTTCCACTTTGGCAACACAAGTCTGACAGTGCTGAATTCTTTTCACTGTATAATATTCCTTTGATTGTAACAAAAGAAACAAGTTCTGCGTTTGGGCTATGCAGCAAAAACCAGGACAGGATCCTCGATTATTACATTTCTGCTGCACTCAGCCCAAGGGAAAGCTTCAATTAGCTGTCACGGAGTGTGGGAGCATGGACCGATAGTCTCAAAAGCGCTGCCAATCAACAGGACAGACTTATTCATAACCTCTTTGTGTGATTCAATGCACACATATTGTTGTTAATACTACTGGGGTTTATAGATCTGAGATTGGTGACAGACATTGAGTTACTTGAGGAGAGGAGCGCAGTTTGGCAGACTATGATATATACATGTACAGTAAGAACTCAAGAACACACACCAATACAGAAACCCATGCTTGCATGGAGCCTAGATGAAACTTTACTAGTATTCATGTTGTAGTGACAACACACAGCACATGTGTCTGTTAAATTCTGTGTAATGGCTTCACTTTCAGTGTACACTGCATGGTTGTTTATCAGAGTAATGTTTCACACATATTATCAGGTGCTGTTTATCTTGTGATGGAGGAGGAAATGGTAAGGGAACACACATTTAGGGTTTGCCTCAGATAATTTGACACATAAAAAGTTAAAAGAATCATTCCATCTGCCTCATTCCCTCCTCTATCCCCTGCTCTGTTGTGGATTAATCTCATGATGATGTGAGGCAAGCTTTCATAGAAGGTTTACTTCTTTGTTCACGTCTCTGTGGGAGAATTACTTTGTGCTTAGGTAAAAGACTGGTGTCTTTTGTACACTGATATGTGGCCCTTTAGTGGTAATCACATCCTAATGGAGGAGAAAAAGCAAAAGTTAACGAGCCAATGGAATCTCAAACAATTCAAGGTCTTTTTCTACCTTTAAAAGGTGTTTGGTATTTGCAAGAGGTTTGGGGGACAGTAGTGAGGAGAAAATAAATGAGTTAATACTAATCTGCTTTAAATTATTGGGCACAGAGCATAGTTAATGGAAATAAGGTGCTGAACTGTTGAACAAATAATTTTTTTTGATAATTCTGATAAAATATCTTTTGTTGTGCATATCAGTCATTTCTGAATGCAGCTTTGCATCTATGCTCATATAGAACTAGAGATCTTCATGAGAATGAAATAGCGTGATGACTTCTAACTTGTTTGTGATGAATTTCAAAATCTAACAATAACAACAACACACAAAGGAAATCGGATTACATGTCTATCATTCTATGTTGCGTTTGTAGCTGTGGAAGGGAACACAGTATGTGATTGCTTGTGTATCAGCAGTAAATATGAAGAAAGCTGAGTGAAAATTCATATAATTTCCCATGAGTCATGTCCTTGTGAAGTGTGTTCAGTACACATCCATGTCTCGGGGAACAAAACCTAATAGCTGGCTTATGTTATTTACTGCTGTCTCCAATATTTCTCCCTCCCACAATACAATGACATCGATTAATATGGACTGAGTGAGCCAGCGCACACCCACTCACATGTATAAACACATGTACACATTCATACGCAACTCTACTTACAAAATGACACCAAAGTACAGGAAACAAATGTCAGACTACTGCCTTCTTGACCTGGCATCTTTCTGTATTGTACGTGCTTCAAATTTCAAGCATCAACTCTAAGTGTGCCTGGAAGACTGAGGTGTAATGCTGTGCACGTAGAAGAGTGGTCACTCACACTTTGGAATTGACACACATCTGTGATACTGCAAATGCATAAGCATGCATGCACATGTGAACGCAGCTGTGTAACACAGAAACCAATGCAACCCACATATGCTCAGATTAGAGGAATGCAGACTCCCAAAGACACAATAATCAGGCTGTGCGAAATAAATCTCCTCAAAGGCGTGTGTCAGGCAGTGGTGGGGGACCATTGTGATGTCTGAGTAATAATTCTCTTAATACGCCTTGTTTCACAGTCTGACTGTAATCAAACAAGAGACTGTGGATCCCCCTGGCTATAGGACTCAGTGTAACCATAATCACCCCTTCCCCCATCTCCTTTTTTCTCTTTTTCATGTAAAACACCTCTTTGTGACGTTCCAAGTCATAACCCAGGCTTTACTGTTGCCCACATGCTTGCACGTTGTCAGTGGTTATTATTTGCCTATACTTCGCAAAGCAGTTTAACTTGGGATTAAGAGAAAATGGTATGTTAAAGTGTGTTTGGGGACATGAGGTGAAATGGCCTCTTATGTGGTAACAGCAACTGGCTGTAATCTCTTACACTTGAGAAACACCAAAGATTGAGATCAGAATTCAGTGAAAACAGGTGACCGCTTGACCTCATGCTGAATAGTCTTGAGCAGCAAATTCACTGCTGTATGCAACCATGAATCAGACCAGAGGGGTCATGATGGAGACAGAATTACTGGCAGTGGAGGTTAAAAAGCTACATGGGAAGAATAACAGCTAGAAGCTGGCGAATGAGGTAGTCTTACACCTAATAGTCTCCTTACTGAGTAAAATTTCCTCCCAGCTTACACATAAAACAGGTCAGAAGATGGGTGGGATGGGGAGAAATTCCGAGATTTGTGGGCACAATTATGTGAAACAATACATAGTAAACACACAGATGAATTTGCCCTATCCATGTTACTTACAGGCCTGACAAGAGTTTGGTCCAAGCTAGCTTGGCTTTGTAGTCATTTAGTCGTCTGGGTTTAGTTAAAAATATATGCAGTTACAAATCAGGGGAAATAAATTTTCTTCACAAAGACTATTTTCAGTGTTCTACAAAAAAAAGCAAAGTCTGTGTCAGTCATAAAGCTGTTCAGCACTTGAAACATTCTTGAAACATTTGTGAATGTCATAAGTAAGCAGAGTGATCCCTGATTTTCATGTGCGTGATGGGCATCTTTTTTTCTGTTGTGTGTCTGCAGTTTCCCAGGAGGCAAAGCTCAGGATTTACTTAAATCCAGTCATTTAGTGTGCACTACTCCCACTAGGCATTATTTGAGCAGTCTGGCCTGGGCTTTAGCCTGTATTCAGGAGAAAAGTCAAACAGACGGTTATGTGAGGAGATAGGCTTGAACTTAAATGCAAATATATTTAGTTTTTTCTAGCTTTTTTTTTAGAGGGGGGTGGGGTGATGACTCATGGGGGTGGAGGGCTAAGAAAAAAAAACTATCAGTAAAAAAACAATAAAACAAAAACAAGGTGGAAACAAACAAAGAAACCATAGCATTGAGAATAAGACACAAGGACAGGCAAACAAAAACAAAGGGGGTGATTTTCCACATCGATATCTTCTCCTTTCACACTGCTGTGTCCACTTGGGCAGCTGACAGGAGGCTGTAGAGAGGGAGGTTTTTTTGGGGGGAAAACAAACAAACTGGCCGTTCTTAACACATCCTGATCCCAATCCCTATACCACTGGTGAGCATGTTTGATAGTGCTTTTATTCAAAGCACTTTACATCACATTCACACACTGATGGCAGTATGCAAGGCACTCGTCACAACCCATCAGGAGCAATCAGGGGTTTGGCGTCTTGCCCAAGGACACCTTGACATGAACTCGACTTGGCTGAGGATTGAACCGGCAACTCTCGGGTTACAAGACGCCCGCTGTACCTTGCCGAGCCACGCTGCACCGGCAGTTATTGCAAATGAATTGTCTTTGTATAATAGAAAGAGAGAAAATCAAGCGGTAAATCTTTGAGCTTCATAAAAAAAAAAAAGCTAGTACGATGTCATCAACTGGTTTGTCAAGTTCAGATTTGAAGCCTTCAGTTTGCCATTTTGTCTGACGTTGAGCAGAATTATTCTCTTTTTTAAACAGAATGTGATGTATAAAGAGTGAAGCTGACGGAGAGTGTGGCACACTACTGACACAATAGTCACTTGTGAATCAAAGATAACCATTGAACCAAAGCATACACTCATTATTATCTCCTGTTTACTCTAATGTACCATAATTTACTACAAATCATGACCACTGAGACTATGAGCCTATTAGGAACAAGTTAATGAATCAAATTAAGAGTAGGAGAATCTTTCCATTAGTTTCTGCACAGATGGCTTTTTTAAGCTAAAAGAAATATACCCTGCTGACCATTTCTTTCAGGTGGTGCCATTTTCAACTGGTGGTTGCTTCTTGCTTTGAAAACATCGATCTCTCCTTTTGATATTCTGTATTTCAGCTCTAAATCTCGCCACGCACAAGTTGACCTGCTTGTAAGCACTGCAGAAGATGAGGATGAATCATTGTGGTGCTTATTAAAGAGCTGTATATTCATCAACCTGCGAGAGGTAAGCTCTCTAGGGTGACTGCTAATGTATACAAGACATGCATTTCTAACAACTGAACAGTTTTGCATTGTAAAGCACTTCTATAACACATAAACTATGAAGCAACCTTTTGACCACATGCAGTGTTGTAAACTAATTGAAAAGTCACGTCAGGGAATTGCACATTATAATTTCTAACAAATTTGGTACTTTCTTTCCTACAATTCCGACTTGCATTTACAATGTTTGAGGGTGCAGAAAAGTTTGACAGTGAATGCAAATGTATTGACTTTTAAACAATTAAAGACGGGGGGGAGGGGGTCCTGATTTGTGTGGGTGTTAAATGCAACACAGATGGCTTTTTTCATGTAGTTGTTTTGCAACAAGGGATGAATAAAATATTTCCAAGGCTCACGTGTGTTCAATTGAGGCAGCGTCAGAATCTTTTTGTGCACATTTCTTGTTAAAATAGCTTTTGATAGTGCTTACTAAGTGGTTTGAGGATGCATATCAGAGCTTTTGTATAGAAATGGGTGTGTAATGAGTTTTCTCTGGAAATAGTTTATTTATATCAATTTAATCATCTCACATACAGTACATAATGCAGCAATGGAATATGTAGTTTTATGAGCTTCAATATGCCAGAAGGAAAACATGCACAGAGCTGTGGTTAAATGAGTGGATTATGGAACTGCTGGTCAAAGCCAGGAGAGGGACTTACTGACCCATTTAATGTCCACTTCCAGAGGAGCTGCATGTTGGATGTGACCCTATTCACTCTTTTAATCCTACAAGAGATGAGCTTGTCTCTACATAAGCAACATTATTGGAGTTGACAAGAACCCAACTGTCTGTCGCACACAGTCTTAGCATCACTTTGATGTTTTGCATTCCATGACAAGGTGAATCAAGAGACCGGGATGTTTATGCAGTTGAGAAATATAGGGAATAGGAAGGAGTTGCAGCGTACATTTGCAAAGGCATGCAGCATCGGCCTTTCTCCCATCAGCTGCACCACTGACTCATCTTCTGTGCGTGTGTTGATATTCTCTTGAAAGAAAATATGAAATATAAAAATTGAAAACCTACAGAAAACATAGTAGCATTTTGCTTGTTTGTTCTTTTATCAAGCTCTTGATTAAATTGTGGCTAATCAATAACTATGTACAAAGTTTTTTTTTTTTTATGTGTTCTCTTTCGACTTTAAATGCAAAGAATCATTGCTGCTACAAGGATTAACATCTGTTTAACTTGCTTGTGCTTTCAAATGATGCATACTTTGTAATATTTGATAGCATCATCATTCATTTTCATCAATGTTAGGGTTGGTGATGTTTAAGGAGTCCGTTTACTATGCTCTGAGGTACTCTTAGTACTTTTTACATGTGAGGATGAGCTAAACCTTAAAGTGTTCTTGAGATCATTTGAGTGGAGAACAACACTGAAATGCTCTTTTCAATTTGAGTTTTCTGGTTTTTTGCCGCACACAAAACTGCAGTCAACTTTTAACACAAAAGCATTCTGATTTTATTGCTTACTGAAGCAGGAAAAGACATAAGCTTCAAGATATCAAAGAGAGGGCGTCCTGTGACAGGCAGAAAAAAGTGCCATCATTTATGTGTCAACATCAGCCATGTGGGAGGACAAGTTTATTGACATCTTGATGATCATCCTGGACCATTCTCCCTCGCTCTTATTGACTTAAATTCAACATACATTAGTCAGCAGCAGGGCCAGACTCATGTCTCATTTGTCAAGAAAAGAGAGCAGAGTTTTTGCTGACATTAAAATAAAAATGTGTACCCCATGGAGCTAATACTGTATGTCAGGTAGTACTTGTTTCCAAACATATTCAACAAGAATTAAAGTGTTAACTGTGTGGAGTATTCCCTATGCACTCAGACGCATTGAACTCAAATAAATTGACTTCAGAGCTATTTCAGG
Source organism: Rhadinocentrus ornatus (assembly GCA_037177495.1). Taxonomy (NCBI): domain Eukaryota; kingdom Metazoa; phylum Chordata; class Actinopteri; order Atheriniformes; family Melanotaeniidae; genus Rhadinocentrus; species Rhadinocentrus ornatus. The sequence goes on along the minus strand of JBAMHW010000016.1, from coordinate 15,683,684 downwards.
GAATATCTATTAAAAATCTGATTTTATTATCTGTGATGAGTGTCCATTCAAAAAATGAACAAATCAATATAGCACACAGCCCGTTTGTGCACAGCTAAATCCATATCAACCAAAAGTGAGGACTGCTTCTTATCTCTTTTATAATCAGTTTACAGTATGTCATGTGAAAACATTAATTAATATTATTATATTAGATATAAGAAAGGTGTATATTATAACCACTTTTTGAAGCATTTGTCTCTAGAGGCACAAGTTAGCATTTTCAGTTACTTTGAATGTATGAAATTTAGTTTTGAATATGATTAAAATTTTTACTTTGGTGCGCTCTTCAGTTAATTTAAATTTACCTGAGAAATGCAAACACTCAATTCATAAACTATCTCAGTATCAGTTGTATTTGCAGTGGAAAGACTTTAAATATTCAGTTGTGAAATAATAATGAATGTGACTGTTGCAGTGAACTCTCTGCATATTACCTCTGCTTTGAAACCTGGACTCCATCCTTTGTCACAGTAAAGCTTGCCTTATTCTGACTAGACTAATGCTGTTCCACTGGTTGAACCCAATTTAGCAGCCCTAGCTCGTGCTCTATCAATACCAAAGTGTGCAAGTTATCACATTCATAAATATTGAGCTCTCGGATGATCTGAGGAAAAGTTGCTTGACCTCTTTGGCTCATCACTGACTGCGTTGAGTAATACGTGGACTTAGGACTCAGGGTGTGGAAAGGATTAGGATAATTACTGTTATTATATTCTCAGTGCAAGGACTATCTCAGGCCTGGGCTAGTCTGGGCTCAATTCTTGACAGCTAATCTAAAAACATGCGCAGCTGACGTGACCCTGGATGATTGATCCTTCTCCCTTGTGTCCACTATCTCCTTCTGAGGAAGAACCTTGAACCTTAGACTCCAGTTTCAGAGTGTGAAATGTTTTTTTTTCTTTTTTTAATGGCCAATGGAGATTTGGAATTTCAGCATCACTGGGGGGGAACATCTAACCTTGCCCCAGGCCAGACTTTGCACCTGTCCAGGCATGTATGTTTCCACAGGTGAAAATATATCTCTCTATATATATCTTTTTTCGTGCATCACTCACTCTGAAAAAAAGGACATGCTAGCAGTGGTCCCTGGGGCATTAGCAATAGGGACTCAGGGAACGCTGGGATGGTAAACCTCCCCAAATCCCCAAGATACTGATCCCTTATGATATGGTAACTGGCTTTGAGGTGTTGTTTACCACAGAGCCTGCTCACTTCACTCCCCAAGATACTTTCCTACACTCCAAAGCTTCCCATAACATATCTAGCACATATTAGATTCTAAATTAAAAATCAGTCAGCTGTGACACCTGACACAAAGATGGGGAATACCATGGGAATATCAAAGTGTACTTGACAGCAAATAAAATCACCATCTCAGCAAAGAAGTTTAACATTATTGTCTGCAGAAGAAATGCATAGATGATGGGTTCTTACCATGTGCTGGATCAGGTGGGCCAAACTCCAGGTTGTACCTCAGGATGTAAAAGTTATTCCATACATAGAGCTGGTTATCTCGCGGATTATAATCCACAGCTGCGATGTACTGGTATTGGTTGGGAAAGTGTATATCAACATATTCCCCACGGTTCAATTTGGTATTATAAATATAATCAATCAAGCTCTTGCTGACTTCACTTTCATTATCTTCATAAGTGGAGCGGACCACATACAATACTCCACAAACCATGAAGGCATTGGAGGCTGAGCGCTTATCATAGGTTGTTTCCCAGGTAGCCTCAAATCGTAGCGTATAGGGGTTCAACTGGCTGATTACCATCATGCCGTTGTTCTGCTCTGTGGCGTAGATCACCCACAGCCCGTTCTCATCCACCGCCAGGTCAATGTCTGTTTTACCTCCCCACTTGTAGGGCGATGTGTCATGGTAGTTGGCATTATTGATGATGGCCTCGCCACTTTTGATTCGAGTCCGCAGGTCAAACTTCACAATGTTGCGCGTACGCTCCTTGTTGAAAAATACGGCCCCATCGTAGACCACGAATCCAGTCCCATCCACCCGGTGAGGCAGCTTGTAGGTAATGGTTTGCCGAGCATTTTGGAAGTCATCCAGAGAGGAATACTCAATTAGAGTGTCTGTCCTGTAAGGAGTCCAAGGCATGAAGTAGATTTTGTCGCCGGCTTGCAGTGGGTCTTTGCACCAGGCGCCAGCTTGTTGCTCCGCTTCAAATAGAAAGGAAGGATCACCAACAGCTTTCAGAGTCCCAGGACAAAGAAAAACTAGTAATGGGAGAAGAGTAGAATGAAAAACAGACAAAGGTTAAAATGTGAAACATAAAACTTTAAAAATGTAATACCAGTAAAAATCACTAGTCTTCATTGTGTTTTACGGGATGTCCAATAGGAATGAGTACAAATACATATTAAAGAGTGGCCAAAACACAACTAACATCTATAGCCAATATTCACAAGCAGTATAAGGATTTTGGTTTTGTGCATAGAAAGAAATGAAAAAGAAATAGAAAAAGTTAATAAACATATTATTTAAAGTATGAAACAAAAAGAAGACTGGCCTCATTGACATGTACTGTTGAACAGAACACAAAGGAGGGGAAAAAGAACAGAAACAAAACCTAAAAAAAAAACAATTGGTCCTGTAAACAAAAAAAATGCAGCAAACTAAAGTCACTTGGCAACAGACGGGAGAGGTTATGAGAGAGCAGGAGTCAGCAGAGTCTGCAAAATGTGTGTACTTAAATGTGTCTTAGTTACACCAACTTTTCTACATTATATACCTGAGAGATCTGCCATTACAAAGTGGTGCAAATGTCACAAACGTTAAAATTTTATCATACTTTAATTAGGAGTCTCTTGAGGTGTTTTGGTTGTTTTTCTGTGGTATAAGAGGCATAAGAATCAACAGAGAAAAGAGGCAAGTGGTCAGATGATAATAATGGGTAGGAGAGTGAGAGTGTGAGGGGTGGGGGCTTGGAGAGAAAGGGAACAGTAGAAAGCAATAGCTTAAAAAAGAGAGCCAAGAAACACTGTTACCATGGCATGCTATGAGAAAGGGTTTGGAAGCCAGGCAATATGAGATTCTGCTGAGTAGCAAAAGCACCCAGGGAGAATGAGAAGAGGATGTCCCTATGGACTGCAGCCAATACACCCCCATTTACATCTTTCGGCTGCTTGTGTGCTGTCTTTTCTATGGCCAGCCTCACTTCCCTTGTAGCACTACACTGGCCGTTAACATTACAGTCGGGGTGTTTTGAAGAAAACGTCTGCATTGTGTTTGTAGAGGCCACCATGGGAAAATAGGTAATTTACAACCAGATGCCACAAAACAAGGAGCTGGGGTTTGGTTCGTGTCTGTTATTTACCTTTTTGCTCCACTTCTATTTTAAGCGTTGGAAGAGAGAATGAAAGAGGTGCAAGGGAAAAAAGAGATTAATATGAATTAACTGTCATAGCTGTGATTACACATGCAGCAACATGTTATGAGACATGGAAAAAGACAGGTACACCTATTAAAGCAGCAAAGTTATGAGAAAGATGACACATAGCCGTCAGGGTCCTGTATTGGAAACAGATTAAGATTAGCACACAAAAAAGGATCATTTGTTGATTTCATTGTATTTCATGGTGGTGGATGGATATCTTTTTTTTTCCAATGACTGCCAGTTTTACCCTTAATGACTGTTTCAGTTTGATTCAATAGCTGAAATCCACAAGTAAAAGACATTTTATTATTAATTGAAACAATGGCAAAACATTTTGGGTAAGAGAGGGTGATCACCTCAACAGAAAGATATATAGATTGTAAAAAATATTTTAGCTTAAAATACTTATGTTATGACTGTCAAAGCTGCTATGGCTCCATTCTATGAGTGCTACAGCAGTAATATGGGATTTGTAGCATGTTTGGAAAGTAAAACTAAACTGGCTCTTATAATCCACTCACTACCACAAACCACACATCTTGCTTTAAAAAAAGATTTATAGATGGGTGACATATTAAAGGAAAAGCTTGAATAACTGACTGAAGAAACATAGCAAATTCAGATTCTTCCACACAGTGGTGAACTTTATGGTTCAAACAAGCAGTAAGCATCCCTCCATACTTTTGTAGCATGTAAGCTTTTGGTAATGAAATGGCCAGAACTACAGGTCAGTGTGCAAGCTGTTCAACTGGCTAAAGTTTCAATAGGAATAGTGCCTACTATGATCTCTACATTTAGATCTATGGGAAATGCATCAATAAAAGCCACAGATATTGTGGTTGACAGCGCACATGTGATGACGGTGCTGCTTGTGCATTAGTGTGATATGTAAGGACACACAGAAGAGAAAATCTTCCTCAGGTTACTAAGAATGTCAGTGAAGGACTTAATCGAACTGTGTCAGCAAGAACAATCCATTGACCAAACCATAGAGAGGGACATTATAGTAAGGTTGCGGTGCATAACCCCTCCCTGCAGAGATCAAGGCCATGGGGATGTCCACTAATAACAACTTGTCAATTACATGTTACCTTGTTTGGTAGATGGGCCATAAATACTAGCTTCTAAAACCAGTTTCAGTAATGTACGTCAGCAGACACTTTTTGGAGCAGCCATTAACCATCCAACAGAATCCAATCTTCTGATGCTTATTTGCAAACCATTTAGGAGGAAAGTGCGACAGTTGGTAAAACTAATGGTATAGTACTATTTTCAACAAGAAGTAGAAAATAAGGTTGCAGCAGTTGAGAAAACAGGTATAAAATCTCTTCAGTAGAGCAGTTATAACAATAAACAGTGGATGTTAAAATAGGACAGAATGCTGTTAAAGTAAGCCACATTCAATAAGATAATCTTTTGTTTGTTGCATACATTGTGATCCTTTGATTTTATTCACTAAATTGTTTTAAATTTTGCATGTGTGTTTGCCCTTTAAGACTAGTTGACTGGTCCATCAGTACTGGTCTATGAACAGAGGTCCAATGAGTCAACCTGCATCCCGTTTAAAAAAGTAGTATGTGGTATACACCAAAAGACGGCATAGCCATGAACATTGCACCCACTATAAGGGGCTTCTCCACATTAGTGCAAACCTAATTTTTTTTAAAAAAGAAAAGAAAATATTATTTTTAAAATGTACATAAGCAGAATGCATTGATCTACAAAGGATTGGGAAACTTGTGAAAAAGAGTAGCTGACCTTATATTGATGACAGCAACATGATTCAAAAAAGTTGACAGGATAATTTTTTACCTCTGTGAAGCTAACACCACATTGTAAATATATGGAGAGTGAGGGTCAGTTGTTGGATGTCTGGGAAAGGATTATTATTCCATTATTGCATGATGTAGGATTCTAGCTACTCAACTGTCTTTGGTCTTTTTTGCCATCATTTTTGTAGTATGTTAATTATATTTCTGGTTGATGAACAGTCTGGAGTATAGGCAGGCCAGTCCTGTACCTGGACTCTTCTACTTCAATGCCATGTTGTTGTAAAAGATAATGTGCTTTAGCATTGTGTCCCTGAAGCAAAAGGCTTTTCCTGAAAGAGACATTGTCAGGATGGGAGCATATTTTGCTCTAAAACCTCTATATACCTTACAGCATTGATGGAGCCTTTCAAGATGTACAAGCTGCCAGTTCCACGGGCACTAAAGTACCCCCATACCATCAGTAATGCAGACTTTTGAACTGGGTGTAGATAACAAGCCAGATGGTCCCTCTCCTCTTTAGTCTGGAGAATTCTGCATCTACAGTTTAAAAAAATAATTAAAAATTTTGATTCATCTGACCGCAAAACAGTTTTCCACTTTGCCTCAGTCCATTTTAAATTAGCTTTGCCCCAGAGAAGACAGTGTCATTTCTGGACCACGTTCACATCTTCTTTCTATTTGAGTTTTTAAGATGCATTTGTGTATTGCACGAAGAACTGTGTTCCCAGTAATGATTTCTGGAAGTCTTCCTGAGTCCTTGCAGTGATATCTATGAGAGAATAATATATTTTAAATTTATTGCCACCTGAGAGCCCAAAGATCACAGACACCCAGTACTGATTCTTCAGCCCTGTCCTTTACATGCACAGATGACTCCAGCTTCCCTGTAAATGTAGATTTTTATGTTCTGTAGATCATGATTTTGTCTTTATTTTAATTTTTTTTACAGTTTTACATTTTTGAACATTTTGCTGAAAATATTTTACAATTTGTAGGAAGTTTTTTTGTTACATTGCCTAACCTTAGCCCATCTTAATTTCTGAGAGACTCTGTCTCTACAAGTTGCTCTTTTCTAGTCATGTTACTGACCCTAAAGCTAAATAATCTGATTAGTTATAAGTAGCTTTTTTAATTTTTTAAACACTTACTTTTTCAGCTTAATGTTGTCCTGTCTCAACGTTTTCATACATGTTGCTGTCTTCAAATTGAAAAAGAGCTTATATTTTAGTTATTATAGAAAAATACCTCACTTTCAGCATTTATCATGTTTTCTCTGTTATATTGTAATATCACTATGTTATATTGTAAGCAAAATGTTGATTTATGCAATTTACATATTCCATTTTTTTATTGGGCTTTCATATGTAAAGGACAATACAATGGCATGAATATATAATGCATTTACGGTGGTAACTAATTTGTATAATTGATTGCATTAATTTGTTTAACGCAATAAACACATGTGCAGCATAAAGAGCCCGATACGTCTGTCATTTCTCTGTAATGACATGGAGGCATCTAGAGGCAAGATAAAACAAGATGATGGAGAAACCCATGGGCGTCGCCCCTGTGGAGGATCACTTTTCCTGGAGAGAGGGTTGAACACCTGCCCTTATTCCACATTACATAAAAAAAAACAAATAAAAAAAGAAAAGAACTTTTGCTTTTGCACAAATGTGTCTGCTCTAGTGGCTCTCTGGTCATATCTGTGTATGTGCAGCATTCTCTCTTGTTGTTCCTTCAATCATGATGGCTGTTGGTGATCAGCTGATTGGCTTTTCTGTTGCTAGCACTGTCTCTCATTTTGTGTTTTTTTTTAATCATTCAGCTAAGACGGAAACTAGCAGTTCATGGTTCACACTGGCACACATTTATTCCAAAGTATTGTTTTTGGCAGGAACCTCCTCAAACACCATAGTTGACAAGTGGTAAAAGGGCTTTATACTTCAGCTATGCAGGGGCAGGTCTAGAAAAGTTTTGATGGGGGGCCAGGCAGGAGCACTAACCAGGAAAAAGGGGGCACAAAAAATACCTTTATTTAAGGTGTAGATGTTATGAAATATTGAACTGATAATTGCAACTAAGTGATCATTTAATATTAAAAAGGAAAAAATAAATAAAATAAAATAATAAAAATTAATAAATAAATAAATAAAGACTTGTAAAACAGACAGCCAATGACTTATTTGATCATGAGCTGTTTACTTTGGGTGATGTTGCTATAGACCTTTTATCACTGCTGCAAACACTCACACTTAATGTTATGACAGGAAAAATTTTTTTAGCAAGATCATCAGTTTTTATCAGTTTGTTGTGTAAAACCATTTTTGTTATACAGTTAGTTCAGCTGTACTATTTTTATGAAATGATCTGTTATTGGTATGTTCTCTCATTTAGCAGGTTTATTTAGACTGTAACAGGTCTATTATTATACAGACATTGAGCTACACTTCTCTTTAAAAAGCTCCAACTTTACCATAACCCTTTTTATACATGATTTGAACACAACAGTGTACATTCTTGTGGTCACTGTACATTGCAATGACCTTTTCATAATTGTGAAGGGGAAAATGCACATTTAAATTGACCAAGAAGTCTTTTAATCAATCTTCATAATATAAAAAAAAGCATGTTTGAGGTTTTTCTTTTTGTCTTGAATGACTCTATGTGCACACCTTTTTGCAATTACGCAGTCATTTACTGCTGCTGTGCAATGGGCATACTTCCCAGTTACGGGGTTATTTTAAAGCAAATTGGGCAATATTTAAAATGAAGCCATATAGTGTGAACAGGATCTGAGCAATGCTACAAGTCTGCAGACTTGCTGGCTCAAAGATAGCCTTCCTTGGTGTAATCACTGCTAATGCCTTGGTGCACTAAAGTTGTTTTTATAGAACATTTTAGCCAAAAAAGACAGTTCATGGTTTCCTTCTCTACTTGTAATCAAAGCTAGTTTGACATACATTTTGTCATCAGCAGTCCCTCCCTTGCTTTCTGTATGCAGCACAAAAATCTGTAACTAACTGGACAAAGTTGACAAGTATGCGAGTATGTTTGTGCTTAAATCCTTCTCTCCAAAACAAGCCAGACAAACAAGACAAAGCAGAAAAACAACGTGGGATGGTTGTTTTTAGCAGAGACTGTAAGGAAATGGCCTTTACATACTTCTAACACTTTTCTGACAGAATAAGAGGTCTGACAAGTTAAATACACATGCATGGAAAGCTTCAGAACAGCTGAACCAAAATGTAGAATGAATTATGATACATTTAATTTAGCACCCTACAATGACACTACATGCTGTTTTTTTTTAGTTTTTTTTTTATATATATTCCTTTGATGTGCCACCCATCTTTAGGTACCATTTCTATTTTTGTTTTCTAATTCACTTAAATGTCAAATACAGAACAGATGGTAGTAAATCTCCAACTCTAACAAAGATACAGTTTTAATACACCCAAATTAAAGAGGCAAGTTTTTGTTATGAAGTGTTTGGCTAATGTAAGATGATAAGGATTTTGTGCACACACATACAATGTTTTACTTACTTTCTACATTCTAAACTACAATTCAAATGACTAGAAGCAATGTGTTTAGTATTTTGATCTGGATTCTGAAACAAGTCTAAAAAAGGCTAAATGAATTCAGGTGTGATAAAAAAGCATTACCCTGGCCATTAATCTGAGATATTACAACTTTAAAATGTATGAAGAACATAAATAAATAAAAAACAGCATAACAAATCAGTTTGGGCTCAATAAGAAAAAAATAATTAATTAATTAACACTGATGCAAAATACACAGATCAGCCACAACCTGAAAACCACCATAAAAGGGATAACCTGATCATCTTACACATATATTGTTTCAGGAAATTTGACATGTGCCATCCACCTACACAAAGAGCCTGGTTACATGACTATCAAAATCCGATAATTGCAATTATCTGATTTCATGCGTCTTGCACTTGTTCGAAAACACCTGGTCAACATTTCCTGTTTAATGTCAGATTTACTCCGAAGTATGTATGTGTGTAGTGACACTTCCTGTTATTTTAATAATAAAAATCGGGTCTTTTGTGGAACATGAATGCGTCCACGGTGTTAGCATTAGCTGCTAATGTGGGCGCTAATCCTGCAAAATAGTCTACAGGTAAATGCTTTACTTCGTTTATACTCTGACTTCTGGCTGTGGCACACCATCATGTTTTTTTTTGTTTTGTTTTTTTGTGAATGTGTGTGCTCCAGTCATTTTGTGATGGTGTTACTTTCGTCTTTTTATTGGAAGCCATTACAAGTTTGTTGCACATTAGCAGATGTAAAAAGTAAAAATAAATCAAATAAAAGTATCTACTTGCACAGATATCAGGGTATTGGGGAGAAATCTAGGGGCGTGATCTACTAAAGGTTTATGTGTGTAAAAACATGTTGCAGTTGATTTACTAACCAGGCGCAGAGGATTGCATTGTTAAATGGAAAAAAATAATGCGCAATCCATTCAGCGTATTGCACTTGATGTATCTGCAATATGGGCATTTCTACTAGAATGTGCAAACAATTTGAAGGAGCAGATGCCAATACATCGACGTAGCACAGGCAATGCGATTGTTCTAACATGGAACTGATTGCCCTAGCAAATTTTGCATCTCTATTTAACAAGTTTAAAAGGCAAGTATTAACTGGCACAGCTTTACAAAGAAATGGCTGCAGTTATTGTTACAAGCAGAATCCTGGACACCTCAAAGGTGACAGAGAGACCACATCTTTTCTGATCCTGAAAATATTTTGGAAGACCAGAGGCAAAAATTATTGAATCACATTCCTGTGTTGCTGTGTTGAATGCTATGTTACACAGGACAGCCCGTGTCTGCTGGCATTGCGAGCCCTCAACACCGCCTGTACCCCATCGTTGATCCCTCTTTTAAGGGCATTATTAACCATCGTCAGTCCAGATACAGCTCTGACCAGCTGTGTGTGCGCTGAAATGCGGGTAATGAAAGGTGCCACAGGAGGCACATTCATTTGATCATTTGATATGTCTTGGGCTGGACGTTTAAATTCATCAATAAAAACTAATGTGTTGTCACATTTCTTGCTCTGCAATCAGCTCTAGTCCATCTTACTCGGTATTCCTGCCATCTGCTCCTTACAGAAACCAGTTGCTAAACATTGGTCAGAGGCATCTCCTGTGCCGACCCCCACGTGTCTTATTCGCCAAGGTTTTATTATAAGCTATTTGTTTTGGAACTCGTGGTTTTGCCAAATGCATTTACTGTTTAGCAAATACTTTTCCATATTGAAGTTATTCTGGGGACGTTTAGATTTCTTGGCTGGAGCTCAGCAATGTTTTTATTTGCCTCGTACACTAATATCTATACCGCCGTCGAGTCAAATTTCATTTTGTGCTTGCGATCTTCCTGCTCTGCTTTTAACTCTCCATGGCAACAGTACAACGCACGCTAAATCCTCATTTGAATGCTGCTTTTTGTGCCCGTTTTCAGTTGCGGCAACATTCTTAGTTGATTACCAGCAAATCATAAACAAACAACACGTGCAATCTATTTGCGTGTCCACGCAATTCTGTGCTTTTTATCAGGAATCTTAGTGAATCAGGGCCTAGGTATGTTCATTTGATTTTACATAATCATATGATGGAACTTATCTGATAAAGGATATTCAATTTAGCTGTTTCAATGACCATTTGAATTATCAGATAATTCCAGAAATCGTAATAATCAGATTTTGGTGTGCATGTAAATGGGCTCTTTGTTTCAGACCAAGCAATGCCCTTATTCCCTGATGGCAGTGTCCTCCCACAGCAGAACAATGCACCCCAACTCCAAAACCAACTGTGGGGATGCTTTGAAGAAACACATCAGGGAGTGAAGAGCGTTGATCTGACCTCTAACCTCCCCAGATTAATAACATTTGTGACACCATCCCACAACTCACAGAATCAACAAATGCCTTAACTAAAGACCCCACATGCTGGAGCCTAAATGAGGTGATTTTAAGTTATGGCTTTTCAGAATACACGTGTACTTTCCAGGTTTGTCTGAAGCCCAGGTTAGACATTAAGTTTTGCAAGATGGTTCATTTTAATAATTTGTCCATTTGCTGCTGGATTATCACATTGTTGTGTGAGAGGCAAAAAGGATACTCGCGGCAAATAATGTCCAAGTAAAAGTCATTACACAAGTTACTGTTTATAAAATTGCAATTAAGCTTAGTGATTGGGAAATATATAATATTTAATTCTTATGAAGCTTTTCTAATGTTAAAACATATGGAATTATGGAGTGATTCAGTTTATTTGATATCACTTAATTTGAGGTTTATCTTTACAGCAGCTTCATATATGAGTACCAGGGTACATGAGGATCCACAAGTACCATCTGAAAGCATCATTTCCTTTACTTTAAATCGCCACTCCTATTGGTTGTGGTGTCTTTCATTCATGTCTGTTTTACAATCAACAGGCTCAGTGACAGAGAAGTGAAAGGATCAAAATGCATATTCTAGGCCAGTATACATCACGGGATAATATTATTGTCTCCTACTCAGATTAGTTGACGTTCATATCAAAATTTCATTTTGTAAGGAAATTATTGAGTCTAATCTAGGCTTCAGTGGCAGAAAAGCATTTGAAATTGAGTTTTGCAAGGATCCATAAATGATTGCACTCCTTTCCGCAGAGAAAATTTAAAAGTGTGCTGCACCCAACTATGAGATCAAACATGGGTAGGAAGCAAATAAATTAACAGTTCTCAGAAGCTGCCTCAGCTACATAGAACAGAGGCAAACACAGAGACATGGCGTGAGGGAATTCTGGAAAGAAAATGAGAACACATGAAGGAAGACTGGATGATGTTAGTAGAAATATAAAAATAGAAGGAGCAATCAGTGTGATCAGAAATCGGTCAGTGCATGAGGAGAGTGAGTCAGATACCCGAGGAGGTTTCCTGCAGATTGCACAGGGGAAGGGAAGACAGTCAGTCAGTTTTTATACAGCAACATAAAGACAAACAAGAGACACATCCCAACCCACAAATACCCAAACACAGAAAACTTTCTCTAAAACACATTACAGGATTTTTTGGAGCATTTGTAATTGCTTCTAAAAATCTGGTGTTTCATCTTAATATAGATGCATTTCTGCTGTCCACTGTAGACTGAATTAAATGCCAGAGTGTTTAATGAAATTAGAACATTATGTAAATTACATTTTACAAATAAGGTGGGAGGGGGAGTATAAAAACAAACACCAAAGGAGACCAAACACACATGCTACCATTCGTTTTCATGGCCTGGCCATTGATGTCACATGGATTACTGCCAGTAGCATGAGATTAAAATGAAAATATTAGCAATCAAGACTATTTATGCTCACTGGCACAACTACAGTTTAACAAGGTAAGGTAAAGGAGCCAACCTTTTTTTTTTTTTTTTAAATAGCTTGCAGAAAGCAGGCCTAATAACGTACGTCTTAGATTTTATGTTGTCTGATTAAAGCAATTACTGGAGCCAATTCAGCTGGTGACTCAGTGCCAAGTGAAGGCAAAAATTTACATCCTTGGCTGGAGTATAAAAATGATGTTGCTAATGAGGGCAGCTAATGACAAGAACTGAAATTTAAAGCCAAATGATTTTTTTCTTTTTAAATGGAAATGTTGGCAATTTGTAACAAAGGTCATTTAAATAGAAACAAAACAAACAAACAAAAGAAAACAACAGAAATTGCTTGTGTGATTATATCAAAGTTAAGACACTAAAATGAATGAAATGTCTTCATTTGGTAGCAATACATTTTGTGGATACTAGTCAAAATGAGGACACGGTCTGTGGCCCCCTTGTTGATCAGCTTAATGAGGTTTTAATACGTTCTCTTGCAAAACATCCTCTCAAGTCTTGTGGCCCAGAAAATCCAGGCGATCTTAAGCCCCTGGACCACTGTAGTGTTTTTAATCACAAATCATGGTATTTGGCATATGATCTATTCTATCTGCAAACTAGAAATCTGTAGTTAAAGCTTTACTACCCCATCTGTAGCTGTAGAGTTTACTCTGATGCTGAAAAGTTAATCTTCCCTTGCGATTGCTTCTCTGCATTAGTCTGACTCTACAAAATGATGTGAAGCATATTGATTTTATTTTGGGAGAGAGGAGACAGAGGATTGGTAAGAGGAAAGCAGCAAAATAGGAAACTTGACTATAAATCAAAAACTAGTGTGGTTTACAGGAGGGTTTGAGTAGGAAAGGCTGGACTGGGCTTGTGTGGACTGAATCAGACTGGGAGAACACTAATCACTTACCAGGGCAGTTGCGATAGGATACTTTCTGTGTTCTTGGTCCAATTCTGGTTGGACATGGACCTTGAGAAGCAAAAAGATGGGGCTACAGATATGCATCTTTGCAACACCTTAGAATGAGTGAGGGCCTGATTTTGTGTTACTTTTTTTTTTTTTAGGTTTTGCGAGGACTGAGAGTCCTTAGGTGGAAGCTTAATTTTCACCACACAACACTGGTCTCCACTGTTTCCTTGATACAAGATGAAAGCACAACACAATCATAACAGTAGGTGGACATGAGTGCACCTTGAGGCTAATCCTTCTATTAAGGTTGGGGGTAACACAGCAAGACATCAGATCAATACTCAACGATAAGGCAAGGAAAAAAACAAAAAAGAAAAGAAAACACAAGTAGATGAGTTTAAGGAATGAGCTTCAGGATTTGTCGTTCAATAGTTTGGACTCAAATGGCTATTATTGCTTATTCCATCTTTAATTACGTGTCTTCAAAGCCTCAGAGAGGTTAACCTTTAAGGTGAAATGAGTTTCACCATCTAATGATGTTCACTCGAGCAATCTGAATCAACACTTAGGGGTAGCAGTATGGACAGGTGTAGTGGTAATGAACAATGTAGGACAGATGTATTGAATAGACGGTCAAGCAGAAATATGAGTATTATTTAAATTTGGGTTTAATTTTCTTATTTCATCTTCCTCAAACTGAAACACATTTAAAGCCATAAAAAGCCCAAAATACTCATTTGAATCTACGAAAGCAGCAACATACCATCATCCTATCTCTCCAACTCTAATTATTTCAGTTCCACCTGATTAGTAATTCAGGCAATTCATCTAAATCATTGTCATTAATCAGTATGTAAAGGTTACAAGGGGGAATTTCCTTTGCAAATTGCAAATGAACATGACAGCCTAAAGGACAAAGGGGAATTTTAATACAAAGGGCAATCTAAAGATTGTTTGGGAACTGAATGGCAATGAATATTTTAGCATCAGAGGGACAAAATGTTAACACTATCTCTTTAGATGAAATATTACCTTGTTGACTTATGAAGGGAACCGTTCTGTTCTGTTACATAATGAAACATATGTTAACATGTTTCTAGACCTTTGGTAGGGCTGTATATTAAGCCATCAAGGTGAGCCGTGCTCTTGTGTGATAGATTTCTCAGCACAAGACTTGAGAAATGAAACTCCCGCTTGCCATCACAGAGAATCAGCATGACTTCCTCTGCCTTCCTTCTATTCTGCTACCTTATAACCAGGCTCGTCGATCCACTAGATACATGGTGAGCACATCAATAATAAGGGGAGTGCAGAGGAGGACTGAGGGGTTTCACAGGTCATATTTCATGGAAAGTTCACTGCGTGACACAGATTGAAGAAGAGACAGAGGAAAAGGGTGCTGGAAGGTGTTGCAGACAAAGAAAGCGCACTGACTGGATGAGGCAGGGGAGAAATGGGACTGTATATGGTAAACCACAGAGAAGAGACAGAGGGCAGAGAGGGAGAGAGAAACTAAGGACGAGAGGGTGGAGAAAAGGTGAACGAAGGATTTTAAATTCATGACAGAACGATCATACTTACTGTAGGGTACACACTCATACTGGACCTCCAGGTACTTGTAGGTCCCTGGGCAGGGGTCAGGGAAGACATCTAAACCTGTGATCACAATGCACTGGGTCCGATTGTTACATCTGGCAAGAAGAAAGAAACAGGAAAATACAGAAAAGGAAAGAATAACTGTTAAAAGAAATTCTTATTACACTTCTCAAGCAGAAAAGAATAATATTGAAGTAAATGTGTGAAGGGATTAAATGGATAAAAGTCTAAAACATTCTAGTCTGGGAAACGTTCACATTCCCCAACAAAGAAGTAAACCTCAGTAAATAGCACTGCATTAACGGCGAGGAAAGGCTTTTTAGCTTACTACCAGTGGTGTAAACGAAAACCTCTCTTTTCGATCTCATGTGTACCTTGTTCTTTCTTCTCTAGAGGTTCTTGCTTTGATTTCACCATATATAATTTTTTAAGAGCTTGGAATTATGTCTTAATGGGTATTAAACACTGTATTACAGTTGGATTTAATTGCAGTTTCTTGTGCCTTTCTTTAACTTTATCTTTGCCAATTAAGTCAGAATCCAAACCAATTTTATCCAACTGTTTTCTTGTGACTATAAGTCCATAAAATGCAATAAATAATAATAAAAAAATATATTATATGGATAACAGATAATAAATTATGTTGACTATTGCTGCATAGTAACCTCATGCAATCTTTGAATTTACCTTTCATGTGTTATTTATTGAGGTAAACCTCTGAGGTCTAAAACAGTGTACCACTGCTTTAGAAATTCCAGTTCTGAAAGACCAAAAAAAAAAAAAAAAAACAACAACTCCTAAATATTCAGATTGAAACAAAAAATCATATCTAAGTTGTATTAGAAAGCTTCTTCATGAAGGCCCAGTGATGGACTAGCAGCAGGGTAAAATGAATAAATGGACATCTTCACAGGAAAAAAAACAACCTATTTAATATAAACACATAGGCATTGATTTTTATTTCACCAGCTGTTTACAGCTGAGTCAACTTAATTTTAGCTATCACATGTAACATCTGGAGAGCAGACATTCTAAATTGGCTCTCAGTGTACGCTGAGGTCCAGGTATTAGCAGGTGACCACCCTCTTGCTGCACTGAAATCAAGATAATGACATCAATACCCTGAGCAAGTCGCCTTTGTTACCAAAGGGACTTAAAATTCTATTGGGAGTGTGAGGAGTCAGATCAATAACCCTGTTCTGCTGATTTAGCTGGGACCAGAGAAAATATTTGTTTCTTCTTATTACAGACCAGTGTCCCCATTTGCAGCAGATCATTGGAAAATGTATTACTAGTTGTGCTGTTTTGTGCTTTGGGCTTTGCCTTTGTTTTGGGCTGGAGAAGTAAACATTGCTCTGAGTCTAAGGTTAATATATTTTTAGGTAACTCATAGGAAGGTAACAAATAAATTCACACATGGGGTCAGATATTGGTACCATTTTGGTTTCAGGTTATGAACAACCATAATTTAGCTGAACGTCCCCAAACTGTGCAGGACTTAGTGGTTTTCAGTACAAAACTGTAAAAGAAATTGCTTAAGGTTTATAATAGGAAATACTAAAAATCACAGTATTGACGGCAAATATTCAAACATAACTTATGCATTTTTAATTACTAAAGAATTCAATTTCTCTATTCTCAATGCTCCTTTTTCAACATAAGACCTGCATGTTTACATTAATACACGATAATGACTGACAAAGAGGACTTAAACCGCACATTGGTTAAACACTTTAGTGTCCACATCCATGTTCAGAGAGGATCTCAAGGTGCATTTGCTTTATTAGTGGTTCTACGTGAAATAGCAGATGGAAATATCAGTACATTACATTTGGTCTTATGGAAATAAAATGCTCTTTAGAAATTAAAACATGCACATTTTGGCGGGACGATAATATCAAGCTTGTTTTTGTGGGTACTATTTCATGAGTCTGCAGCCCCTTTCTACATTTTAAATGGTCACTTTGATGACTCTCCCTGCTTTGATCATGCATAAGTGTATCTTTCAGGAGCAACAGAAATTACAGAGCTTTATCTACCAGATTCCATTGAAACAGAGGAATATAGAAAAATAAAATTAGTGACACTAATGAGACATAGACTTGCTGTCATTTCTCAGACAAATTCATTAAAAAACAGAAAGAAACCCTAAAAAAAGCTAATTTCTTTGAAAACAATGTTGACATAACTGTTGATTGCTCTCTGATGTACTGGCCTAATTTTAGAGCAGTGGAACAGGGGCGCCCTGATCTATGGGATTGTGTGACTCTGATTCCCGGCTCATCTGTGAAACCTCAGGCATCTCCTGAGACCAATATAAAAAGCCCTAATGGCTTCTTCTATGCATAGACCTAGCCCTCATTTTGAGAGAAAGCATGTAATTGAAATTCCAACCATAAAAAGTTCAGCATCTGGTTTGGCAGGCCACAGGTCTCCAAGTGCAAACTAATTAAATACATTCAAAATATGATATCACTGACTATCTTTTGATAGTAGTGAGGCTATTTAGTAATTAATCATCTACATAATGAATATTAAGTGGAAGGAAGCTTTTCTTGACTTTCCTCCAGAGTAAAACATTCTACTTCTATAAATATTACAAAAGCTCCAATGGATTAAACAAAAAAATGTAAAGAGAAATTTAGCTTGTCTTGTAATGCAAGAGAGAAAGGATAATTAACCACTGGGAAACGGAGCTTTATAAAAAGTATTTTCATTGGACTCGTTTTTAGCAGGGATATTATCTGACAGATGTTTCTGTTTAAATTTTTATAAAGAAAAATATACAGCACGATCTTTGTAAAAAAAAGAGTTCAACCCATAAAAGCTCACAAAACAACATTCTATAACAATTCTGGTTAAAGGAAAATAGTAAAATAATAATAATACTTTTACAAACAAACAAACAAACAAATAAATAAATAAATAAATAAATAAATAAATAAATAAATAAATAAATAAATAAATAAATAAATAAATAAATAAATAAGAGAATGTACAGAACTCTTTGATCAAATCTTTCCCAGGTGGAAAAATAAAAGAAGTGGAGAATGGAGCTTTCTGTACTCTGACTGCCTTCATCTCTCCCCCCGGCCTGTTAATCACACTAAAGTATTCCAAACGTAATCTCATCACATTTCTGACCTTTTAGGGGGAACAGGCATCAGTACAATTAGAGTGTTGTAGAAGATGCTGCTTGAATTTGATGAAATCTCTTTTAAAAAATTAGTACTGCAGCTGACAGTGAGAAGGGTACAATTGGATGCCAACAAACTAGGGCTGATAGCACTTCTGATACCATGTAACCACATTTAACCTTTACTATTACCGTCATAAACCATGTCAGATGAATAATTGGAAATGGAGATAATGTAGTGGTTGAATAATGTGTTCCCTCAAATGACAAAACTGCTACAAATTATATTTCTAATCACTGATATAGGGAAAGGTAATTCAAAGGCCTAAAGTCTACTTAAGTGATAAGGGACTTTGTATTACATTTGCTTTTTACAAACTTATCTTTTAGAACAAATGACGTGTCTTTCTAATCCATTCTGCATTGTACACACATATGGTATTAATTTAGCTTTACTAAATGTTTTTAAGCTTTCAATTTCATCTCTTTTGAAAATGAAGAAAATAATACTTGGTAAGGGATCAGGGCTCATTGCTTTCTTTCAATTGTTAGTAGATATATTGTGCACTAAGAGAAAGAATAAGGGCACCGCATTATTATTAAGATTTATTCAATGTAAATTTCAAAACATGTGTTTTTTGTTACAATCGTTTGAAGGGTCAAATAGCAATCTATTTAAAAAAAAATGTAAGGCCATCCTTTGTGATAGTCTAACTATGAATTGCTGTTTTACAAACAATTAGCAAGATGGGATATAGTGGCAGATATAATATATTAACATATTTCTTGGACAAGAAAGGAGTTATTGTGCCACAAATATCTATAGTGTCATCAGAAACTTAAGTAGGAGGCAACAGCAGTAGCTGGCAATTTAAACATGGTATGATACTGTTATGAATTAGATACAGTCAATCCATTTTACATTGCCTGAGGTTGGATTTTGAGCTTGACGTTGTTTTAACTTTGTAGTCATTGCATGTTATGGGGAAAAATACAGAAGTTCTTATTTTTAACAGTGGCCACACAATGGCTACCAACATGACAGACTGCTTTTTATACGCTGCATTACACAATTTAAGTTGATGTATACCAACATTTCATAAATTTAGAGCTCCAGTCTACATCAAGGTATCTCTAAGTGTCTTTTAAAAATGACTAGAATAAACTTTCTGACAAGTCAGAATGTAATTATAGCTACTTGAAATGATTCAAGCCCAACAATGTGCTCTCGTGTGGTCGTCCCTGTTAAGAAGAGCAACAGGGCCATTAATTGCTTAATGCTAGATTGCTTTGCCTCACCTCAGTAATTTTCTATCCCTCAACACTCATGAAACCAAAAGCAGCCATTTGTAATTCACAGTATAAAAAAATAAAAAGAAAGGAGTAGCAAAAACAATAGCCATGTAAGTGGAGGAGAGAAGCGACATGAGTGAGGGGAGCACATTACAGAAAAAGGCACAATCTACTTCCTGGAGCTCCCAGTTTGAATTTCAATCAAATTAGTGTCTCTTAAACTCAAAGTGACCCGTCTAGACCCATTTCATCTGAAATGCTGATGAGGTTCATGGCACAATTATCAAGGCAAGCATCTCTCTCAAGAGGCAAGCCTGTTGAGCAGACAGACCATTGAAAAATTAAATCATTTCCTGGGCCACAGAATGGCAGCAAGAGCATCTGACACAAGCAGGACACAAAGCACACACATACATTACACACGTTTTATGTATAATCACCTCCACTATTAGTATATTTATACTATTTTCTAATAGGGTGGCCCAAAATTGTTTCAGGAAATGGGTCATTAGAAATTAACTATTGGTATCCTGCTTTCAACCTGAGGTCTTACCCAATATCCGGGTAAGACATCCTTGAAACATGTAATTACTGTCATATGCTTGCATTTATGATATATTTATTGGAGCTGCTAATAAAGCTTGATGGTAAAATTCCAGGCTCTTGAAGAGTTGGGGCGAAGGCTGTCTGACTCACATCCGTCCACCTCTCCTATTGATTTTTCTTTTCTTTTTTTTCTCCTTTTTTATAAACCAGAAGAGGCATATTGTCATGCCATGGAAGTCAATGGGAATGTTATTATGACAGTATGCTGGTCGAAATGTGACCTTTACAAGACAAGAAAATGCAATGCTAGATCACCCACGCATTAAGACAACAAGCACACCGGAATGGCCGAGTGAGACTCCACATCTCAAAACAACCAAGGAAAATAAGGCAGTTGTCAGGACAAGTCTTTTCGCTATCAAATACGATCAGTTGCACACAAACTGAGCAAAGCTGATGTTCATTGTGATAAATTTGTACATGGACAGTTTTTCCCCTCTTTTGATCAAGTGTCAAATGGCAAATAAACTGAGTAGATTTCAGTTTACCATGTAAATAAAGAGGTTAATTAGTTTTTAAAGCACCCAATATATTTCTATATTTACATCAAAGTATATACAGCTTTTTTTTTCATTAACATATATTTATTTCTATTATATGTTTGTATATATCTTGTTAAAAAATGTATAGATAGCATAATCAAAGAAAATGATTGACAATACAAATTGTCCAATATATCTACTGGCCATGAATGGATAGCAGCATGACCATAGTAGATCTAAATGAGTTTTATTAAATAGTTTGACCAAGATTTACATAATCTATTAGTAGTAGTAAGTAAGCAAATTTTATTTATAAAGCATCTTTTAAGATAGAATGTTGGTGTTAGTGGTTGTTTAGCTATGGTGAAAATCACAGATGACTGTTAATGCATTATGTTGTTCAGCACTTCTTCACCAGTTGGTTAGAGAGCAGTTTCATGCATCATGAACTTTTGCACATCCCTGTGAAACACCCAAGCTGAATCTGGATCTTTATGAAATCTTAATCTGCCATGCTTTAAATAAACACTAACAGTGTATGTACAGAGAGGAGGAACAAGGCAGAGTGCTGTCATGCGGCAGGAATAGAGATCCTTGGAGAGCCTTGCTAGCAGTACTGTCACTGATATAAATAGTGTAAAGTAGCATCCTTTAGTCTCCAGACCTGCCTCACATTTATTGATGTGAACTTCGAAGATAAAACACATAAGTTAGCATTAAAAAAAACTTTTAACTCAGACTAAAATTCCAGCTGTTTCCATGATTAAAAATATGATAAATATTTATAAATACCCATTTTTGTCCTGATAATATTAACTTTCTTCATTAATATTTACCTATTGTCAAACTGTCATCTCACAGATTAAATGTATCTTCTGTTTTAGAGAAGTATCTGAATTGATCAAATTTCTCAATGATACACCCCCTGGAAAACCTATGCTCCCATGCACTGCAGGAGCCAACCATGTAATGTTACAGCAATCAATTTGCTTTGTCATTAAATACTTACAATGACACTAATTAGATAAGAGAAATCAATAAATGTTAGCCATTTTTCCTACTGTATATTCTAATATGTCTTTATCAGTCAAAATAATTAGTCTGTGTATGTCACTGTCATCTTTCCAACTCCTGCAGAGATCAGAAAGCATGGTGAAATGTGTATAAATCACGACCAAGCACCAGATGGTTTGAGCAAGAAAAACTAAATGCACCACAAAATAATATCTAAATATGTAAAATGACCATTTTGTTCTTGTACAAGTTATCTGTGTGATGAGAATGTGTTTGGAGTCATTACCATCAGTGCAGACAAGGAAATATCATTATTGGAAAAGAAAATCTAAATTCTGAAAAGAAATAGAAATCACACCACTGAATGTTATTATCAAGGATTTAATTATTTCAAACTGTACTGCCATGCAGTTTCACATCTGTATGGGAGGTGTCTATGAAAATGAAAAAAAAAATTCCTGAACAGATTATCACCCACTTGAGTCGACTAATTGCTTGCAGCTGAATGTTCTAATTGAGCCACAACAGACCTAAGGCTATTTTCATAAAATCATTGTGCTCATGAATATAATATGCCAGCTAGATATAAAAACAAGCTGGAGTGCCAACAGGATCCATCAAACTCAGCGGAGCCTCAATCCAATTCTCCACACTTCAGAGTCATAACCATTTTGGATGTTTAAAAGTGAACACAGTTTT
>JBAMHW010000016.1:15626411-15643206 GCA_037177495.1 Rhadinocentrus ornatus | reverse complement strand
AAAGAAAGAAAGAAAGAAAGAAAGAAAGAAAGAAAGAAAGAAAGAAAGAAAGAAAGAAAGAAAGAAAGAAAGAACGACCATCTTCATGGAGTTCTATCAATATGCCTCCATGGTTTTGAGAAAAGTTGGAACATCATGGAACTGCATCCTGTTCTTGCAGGTTCTGGCTCACGTTAAGGCCGGGCTCTTACTACCAGTAATTACATTTCAGAACACCTCCATTGTCTATTTCACTCCATTGACTTCAAGATGGTTTTAGTCTCTTCCTGTTCCCCTTCATGTGTTACAATAAGAGGACTTTTAAAGGTGCCTTTCCCGTTGCCTTTGAAATAAAAAAGAAAAAAAGAAAAAGAAAAACTCAAGTACTTCAAACATTTTAAGCTTTGAGGAGAAACAATGGAGACGTTTCAGGGTGTGTGGAAAGACACTAATTCTCTGGGTCAGGCTTGTTTGTACAGGTTTTGCCACTGAAACACAGCTTTTATACTACGGTAGACTAACATGCAATCCAAATAAAAATGATGGATATTGTCCAGATGAAAACTCTAACTGACCAACTGAATGTTCCTTCATTGTTTTGCTTGTATCAGACTATGGAACATGATCTCTCACAGGCTTTACAGAATATGAACCAATGCCATATGATATGAGGAAAAAAACCCTCAGTCAACACAGTGACTTTCAATTCTCAGTGGCTCATATTTGATAGTTTCAAAAAAGTCTCTAACTCAAAAGGACTTGTCTGTACCAGTAAAGTGCTACAAAAACCCATTTTATACATTGTATTCTTGGCATTGTTAAGCAGGTCGTGAACGTTAACCCCCCCATACATCCTGACACACAACCCATGGTCTGCTCTCTGTCTGCCTCATCATAATTCCAACAATCTTTGGGGAAGCTTTTGAAGAGAGCATGTGCCTGAGCTAGGTGTGAATTGTTATTCTGTCACTGATCCATGCAAATCCTTGCAACCCCACCAGACTTGACTAAATTATTTTGGAAAACATGTGAGCCAGTTTAAATCATGTCTTGCAAGGTTAAATCATTGCTGTTCATTGTTGTTTTTGTTGTTTTTTTTCTTATTTTTTCTATTTTCTAAACTAAAAAAATGAATATTTCTTAAATTATACCTTTAGCTTATTTCTAGTGGGTTGCTATGGTGACATCAACAGGGACATCAGTAGGACAGAAAGAAAAAAAATGTGTGTTGATGCAAAACAATACCCATGACATAGGCAGATATATAGAGAGACATCCGGATCGATATCACCAACCTTAAAACAGTCAATTTTTTGCTTAATTTATTCTGTAAATACATGATTACTACAACCCATCTCATTGCTTAAACATAGAATAAGCTGTTGACAAATTTGAAAAGCCAGAATAGTGCTGTTTTTACCATAAAAAATAACAGCAATAAAAACACTGAGGCAATTAACAACATAATAAATTATAAGTACTACATGTTTCTGATGCTGGCTGAGTTCACTGAAAAAGAAGACAATCAGAAGGCTGAAAAAATGGTCCTTTGCTAAAAGTATCTTTTTTCAGCAATGGATATCCAACAAAGTGATACTACAAACCTACTCCGTATTACAGTTGCCACTTTGTATGCATTAATAGGATTTTTCTTGGCTCAGAATGTGCCTTTGGGGAGTGACTAAGCACAGCAAGCATGCTTGGTTTGCTTACAGTACAGGAAATGAGTCAATGTGTTATTTATGTCACTGTAATATTTGCATTTTTGCATTTAAAGTGCTGAGGTCCGACACTCTGATCCCACCCTGGCTTACCATCACATTTTAATAGCTATTAATAAAGAGTGTGGATGAAAACATTCAAAAAGTTAAAAGTACTGTAACATGTTGTAGACTCTTAATTAGAGAACAGCCAGGGCTTCAAGAGCTCGTAATGACAGTTTAACTTTGCATCTGTTGAATTTTGGCCAGGGATTTTTTCTTTTCCTTTATCCACTGTTTTGAATCAAAATGCAA
The DNA here is from genome assembly GCA_037177495.1 of Rhadinocentrus ornatus. Lineage (NCBI taxonomy): Eukaryota > Metazoa > Chordata > Actinopteri > Atheriniformes > Melanotaeniidae > Rhadinocentrus > Rhadinocentrus ornatus. The sequence continues at coordinate 15,641,212 of JBAMHW010000016.1, read as the reverse complement.
TTAAATGCATTTTTCCAGACATTCTAGACAACTTGAGTTTGAAATATTAATGTATGTGTCTATTATTTGATTCTATAATTCATCCACAAAAATCCATTTAAATTAAAAGAAAAAAGTATATCTATATATATATATATATATATATGCTGATCATTCTATATTACCAAGTAAATCAGGGATTAAAGAGCAGAACACACAAACAATGCATGCAAGCAGATCTGTGAATGTGATACTAAACTATAATTCAAAAGCTGCACTGAGAGTATCTGCACCAGAACTCCCCTTTGCCCCATGAATTAGATACAAATCTGGCCTAAAAAACAACACCACTGATTCACTACTTTACATCCATGTATGTAGAGTACTTAAAAATGGCAGACTTGAAATTTTTTACTAAATCAGTTCATAAAAGTCCATCATAGTTTTATTAATTATTTCCTTTCTTTGGGAATCTGCCTTCAGAATTATGTAGGACAATACAAAATGCTTTTAACAGGTTGGGTAATTTGCTTTGTCTTGAATAAACTTCATGTCTCTTAAAAAATTGTAGCTTAACTGCATACTACAGAAAAAACATTGAAAACGAAGAAAAAAGAAAATAACATTAGAATCCCAGAAAATAGTTGGTCTCATTTATTAGGTGGTTACAATGTCACTATTATAATGAGGCCCTTCTCACAAAAGGAACTGACATCCTACTGCTAATGTATTATATTTTATTATTATTTAGCACTTATAAGAACTTAACATCAGAGTACAACATGGTTATTTCTATATCATTAGTTTTTAAAGCTCTAGGCCTCAGGTTATATATAAATATATATTTAAATACAGTTTAATTAAAATAATAACACAGATTAGTTTCAGAAACGAATGCCACTGACAGTATGTGTTGCTGATGCAAACAAGCAATTTATCAGGGTTAAAATGTCAGTAAAATAAGAAAGAAAAAAAGAGAGAAAGAGGAGATGAACGCCTTGAAATGCAGCGGGTGAGTTGAGCAAACAGAACAGACACTCGTGGACATGAGTCAAACCAGTGGAGTCAAATGTGGAGGACAAATTGAAGTGTAGGTCAGAGAGGGACAAAACACCCTAGAGCTGCAGTATCACTATAAAACAAACTATATGTATTCCATTAGATGAAAGAGAGAGAGTGAGAGAGAGAGAGAGAGAGAGAGAGAGAGAGAGAGAGAGAGAACTAATTTTGAACTATTTACAGCATTTCACTAACCCATTTAATTCAATTATAAAAATGCATTAAAAAGATATTAGGAGTTGAGGCAGTTTAATGAAGCATGTTTACTTGAGGATATTGTTTGTAATGAGTTGTTTCTGCGCTGATCTTTGTGACTTGGGGAAGGGAAGTGAGGGTGGTGAGGGCTACTAGCAAACAAGGGAAGAATAAGAGTGACAAATGTCACAAAAAATAAATTGGCTTACTCACATAGCACTGTTGCATTTACCCTGTCTTTTTTCTTATTAGGACATGGTATTTTCCCCTGTACTTACTCCCTGTTTTCCCAGAGGAGAGTTTATACCACCTTTCACCTCTGAACCACATGAATTCTTGTTACACATAAAGCCAGCAGTATCGCATCCCCTTAGGTACATATACCTTGAATAGACTTTAAAGGTATGCTGTGTAGAATTAACGTGCAATCCAGCTAGCAAAAACAGCCAACTGAGTTTTGAAGAGCATCAGAATCCAGCCCTAAATCCTAAATCCAGTCATCCAGCACAATGTAATGCACCTCTAGTCTTGTGGTTAAACAGTAATATGTGTTGGATTTGGTTTCTGAGATGTGGCTCAAACACATAACTCTTGTGGTTACAATATAGCAGAGGAAGATTTAATCAAAAGTAAATTAACTATGGCTATAAGACATTCAAGCTTTACGTTTTTCGAAGTGTGAAATCAGTGTGTGCCTGCCATGACACAGAACATTTAAAGTGCCGCATTTACAAACAGATCCAGCTCTGATGCCACTGGGAACAACTGACGCTTTCAAGCAGAAAATCTCAGACAAATCACAATTTACCAACTAATGAAACCACTCTACATTATCCCCCATCTGTCTGTGTTCATTGTCCTCAAAACTGCATTAGTGGCACAAGTGGTGCCTGAACACACACATGTTTAGCTTGGGTCACAATTTTAATATTTGTGTTATTTTCCTAAGTGAAGATGAAAGAGGGGGAAAAAATCTGGGGCTTCTGGGGAAGCCTTAAATACTTCTTCAAAATATACTAAAAAAGATTCTGGTATAACAATTCATGTTTCAGGGAAACAAGCAAAGACAACACTTTCATATAAACTTACCTTCTGTAGAGTGTACTTGGGCCAGAGTGATAAGAAACCAGCAGAGGGTGTGTAGCTTCCACAGGGAGCATGCCATGGTGCCAGGTATTGATGGTTTGTCGCAGGTATGTGTTGTAACTAACAGGTTCTGATTAAAAAAGTCCAAACCAACTGGTCTCGGTGATGCTCATCATTGATCCTTTCACCTGTGAAGTAGACCAAAAGAAACATTCACTTCAGCTATGAAATTTATTCCATGTGTGAGCTCTGCCCCAGTGCTATTTGATGGAGGAAGTCACCCGGTAACACTCACATCACAAGGCACCTGATGTTGCATTTACATTCCACTTGAGAAATGTGACAAACCTTAAGCTGTGAAATGCTACAAACCCACGCAAACCACTGAAATAAGCCCAGAGGGTCAATAATCCTGAGGCGGGAAATCCCTTAATGGGAGCTGCATGCTAACCATTTCACTAGCAGGGTGGGGGAGCATAGTGAGACCATCAACGTATTCGAACAGATGTGGCCCGTTCGGTCCATACTCATAAGCTTAGATTTTGTACATCAGTGGAAAAAAAACTACCGGTACTTAATTTCTAACCTAATAATAAAAAAATTGTTACTTTAAGATTAGATTAGAAAAAAAAAGTTCTACATTCAGCATCACTTTACAAGTGTGTAAAATACGGCATGCATAAAATTTTAAATTTTTGAACCACAGTTTTACCTCTAATAAAAGAGACCTAGGAAGAGTAACACTCCTTCAGTTTGACTGATATCTTGTATTTCTTTCAACCCTCATGCCCAGGCCAAACAAATAAACACTGCCAAACAAATGGTCACTTCTCTGTGTTGTGACTGACCACAAACCACCTTATCTCTCCCGCCCTTTTCTTACATCTCTCCAAACAAGGAATCCTCTCTCTCCCCACCTCATCCATATCTGTCTCTGCAGAATCAGTCTGAAAGTTTGTTTTGCTCTCTTTCACTACAAAAGCAAATGGCCTCCTCCCTGTCATGGATACAGTGCTGGAGCAGTGCAGGGTGAAACCTAATGCCTACCTGCGCGCCCAGGCATGCGTTTCACACCACTAACGGCTCCCTTTTGTCTGTGTGTTTATACTGTTGGGTTAAGCTCAGCTCTCTCACTCCCATGAACCATTAGCACATTCACCATGGGATATGGCATCACTCTGGCAACAAGGCACATAGGACCCCATTAGAAACTGTTTTCTTTCTTCTTTTTTAGCACATTCAAAAACAACATTCCATTTTTTCTGTCTGCAGCCAGTGATTGTTAGTTAAGATTCAAGGGACTGAATGTTATCCGTCATACTAGAAGCTAACAAGAAAACTCAGCTGTGAAAACTGGAATTTTGTTTGTCATGTACGGCCAGAACTGTACAAATCAGCTTCAGCCTGCTCCACGCTGGACGATAACTACTGCCTGAAGGGTCTTTGATCTATCTAATCTGAGTTCTCAGACAGTGTAATAATTTATCACCAAGAAAACATGTGGAGTGCACACATTACCCAACAAAGTTATAATTAAAGCTGCCATAATCAGCTCATCTGGTTTGACATTGCTCCTCACCTGAGACCTCTAATTTTAGAGTCATTTAAAAGAGGTCAACAGGAGCAGAACACACACAGCTACAGTGTGTTTAGTTGCGATGGAATAATGTGCAGTCGTGATGCTTGACAAATGAAAGTTGATCACTGAGACCAAACGTCATGGATTCCCGCAAAACCCTCCCCCTTGTTTTTTATCAGTGCATGCAGCACCAATTAAGTTTATCGGGCAAGCGGCTCCTGCCTACACTCTGGACCATACAGTATAATGAGACCTTAAGCTGATCGTCTCCATGATAAAGCTTTAGACTGAGCATATAGGCTTAAGAATCTTCAGCTGTGCGCACAGTCTTGTTTTGTTTTGTCCACCTAGGAAGAAAGACATTGCTTTGATCACACATACATTTACATGTATTGAGATGTGAATAATGATAATCCAATTTAATCATTACACTGTCATGCACAAAGGGGACAGACTCTGAAAATTTAGTTTAACTAAGGTGTTTACTTGGTTCACAGGTTCCCCACTAATATACACATAATTCACTTGGGTGATTAATGACTAAATTAATGTCAAGACGAAGGTAGTCTATATGCAAATTGAAATTAGAAATATAATAGGCAAATGGAGAAACATCTTTGGTGTTAATGGTTTTTAAAATCAGCATTTTACAAAGCAGATTCACACAGGCTCTAACCCTTGAGGTGTTACTCATAACATTTAGTTCATTTAATTGATTTAGAGTTACAACTAACATAGGGAAGCCGGTTGTTTTCTTTTTCTTCTTTTTTTTTTCCTAGCATTCCCAGCATTGTCACTCTTTCTACCACACCTTGCCCCATTTTGCATCTGATTCATTCCACAACCGCCGCTATGTATGCACACATTCCTGCCAAAATGTTATTTCAAAAAGCAGTGCAGCACATACTCTGTTTGCGCTCTCGATGCAAATAAGTTAACCTAGTTACAGTTTCGTAACTTAAGTAACGGTTGTGTGGCCTGCTGCGGTTGTAAGTGAGTTACTGAAGTGTTTGTAAACACAGCTGAGATTAACTCAGGTGCACCCAAACCTGTTGGAACATAAAGAGAGAACACTTAGAAGTCCTCTGCTAAATCTGCAGCTGGTTTCTTATCAGTTCGATTATTATCTCAAGGTTATATGAGTGCAGTAATTACTTCTAGAAAGGGTTGAAAGCACACATTTCTGTATTTTACTGTGTGATTGGTTTGGTGGCTGAAGGTGTGTGTGCTTATATGTAAATAAGCTAAGTTGAAAATGGCGTTGAAGTAGTATGATTATTCTTCCTTCCTTGCCATCACTGCATAGTATAAAATAAAGGTAGTATGACAGGCCTTATGTATTAGAATATGAAGACAAAACACAAGGTGCCTTTTACAGTATTGCTTTCAACGCAGTGGAGACCCCCTGCCACGAAAAACATGCAGGATGTAGATTCCTAGTACATGGGGATGGGTGTTCTGCAAATCAATGATAACAGTCCTAACTTTAATATATTTTGTATCATGCTGTGAGTGTTTAACATGCTGAGACACCAAAGAAGCAGACTGGAGGGAGACTGCCTGACTGCCGTTCTCCTCATTAAACGAGCTGAGGTCTCCCCTCTCAGCTGGGGGTTTCTTTTTGTCTCTCTGCCTTCTAACAGAAACAGCCAGCAATGCCACCTTGGCTGTTTTCTTGCAAAGCCTTCGATTTGGGTGCAATCACGGAACAAGTTTTACTCTCTGTAACAATGTGTTGCTCTGGGGTTTGCTTGTAGTTAAGCATAAGAAGGAATTCCAAGAAGGAATCGACACTGGTTAATCCATTAAACACATGACCGGTCCAATATTCTGTGAATTTTAAGCATTGACTGACAAAATGTCAGCTGGCATTAAACTGTTATGGCTAAATGTAAAGTCACCGCAGACAGATGTTTAAGTATCCTGAGAAATGGAGAAGCCGCAGGGGCGTGGGCCCACAAGCTTTAAACATAAGTGCGCTCCATATCCTGGCAATACAACAGAATGTTTTCTAATCAACAACTGAGTGTCAAAATTGTAAAATGAAGTAGCAGTTGGTCTTCTTAAGGAAAAGAAAAGATTTAGAAACCAGGAGGAAGAGGGTTATTAGAAGGGAGGGGAGGAGGGTTGAATTAGGACAGTTTGAAATTTAAATGCAGTGGGGGTCTGAAAACAAGAGGCAGATGTGAAAAGAATGTTGGGCTTCTTAGACAAAGCTCCTGGTTGTCCCTTTCTTGCTGTAAGAGGGCCACGGGAGAATAGAGGAAGAGTTGGGCTTTTCTATAAAACAAGGTCTGAGAGAATGGAGGAGAATCTAGAATAAAGAACTTAAGCAGGGGGAAGGGGGACTCGAGTTACAATAAAAGACTGACAGCTTGCAAGTCTTGCTTGACCCTTGAATTAGCCCCTAAGCTTTCAACAATCTTCAAGAAAGAGTTGGGATGTTAATTGTCACTGAACATCACAGGGATGCAAAGGAAAGGGAAATGTGGGGCCAGAGATTCACTGAAATGTAAATCCAAACCAACATACCACCACATGTTGAACTAGGGATACATATCCTCATACAGGAATTCATACACACCATAAGACTCCTCTTATTTCCTATTTTGTTTCCTTAGTCGTTTTTTTTGTTTGTTTTTTTCTGGAGGGGATGGGTGGGGGTGGGGTGGTGAGGGTACCAGGGGATGGCGGACTCAGTCCAAAAATTCTCACACTAAACTGTAGAGCAAATATATTCCCAAAGGCAATTGGGTTCCTGCTTTGACACTGACACAGATGTACAATTTGCAAAGAAAAATCAGAAAATTCACACTCCAGTGTGGAGAGATCAGGCCGGTGATCAGATGAGTCGGGAGCCCCACTGAGTCAGATATAGGGCAGGGAGGAATCAGAGGCTGACCCCTCTGCTGAGGGAATGATTGAGAGCAGCACAGGGCCAAAGGAGCTGAGTGACACCCAACCAAACTCTGCGTGACTGCGGATGCCCCAAACGCAGGCCCTGACCCTGACAGGAGCCAAGCCAGTGAAATACCAGGTCAAACCTACATGCTGCGCAACAAGACATAGGGGATGGTGAGTAAAAGATGGTTGAGGGAGTGGAGGAGCTTAAAAAAAAAAGAATTTTTCTTTTTTTCTTTTAATTACGAATGAAAAAAAACTGCATAACCCATCATTTTAGACGCTAAATCAATTATAACCAGACAGTTGCCCCACAGGGACGGCTCAGCATCCCCTTTAGTTAGACTGGCTCACAGTCACGTCTGGTTTTCAGGTACTAACAAGCCTATTTCACCATCTGAGACCACATAAAAACAATATTTTTTTCACATTATGGTTCATGTTGGTTGGATTAAATGAATCCTAACCTGCCTCTGATGCAAGGTATGCTTCCACAGAGCAGGAAGCTACAGTAAGAGCGTGTGACATAAGCGTGGTGCTTGTCATGCTCACTGCTCTCAGTGTTTCCGCTATTCATCATTTTTATGAGCCACTCAATTAATCGATCTGAGCACTCCCCACTGGTCAGGCTACTAAACAAAACAATTACAGGCCCAAATCCTGAAAAATTCAAGCACAGTGGTGTATCACTAGCCAAAAAAGAAAAAAAAAATATTTAGTCAAAAACATTCACGAGGCAGATATGAGAAACTTGTTTATCAATGAAGATTCCCTTATTTAAGAATGTCAACACATAACAGAGTTTTCAGAGTCTCATGTTATTTTACAACTGTACTTCCACACACTCAGTGCTATCTCCCTTTTCTTGAATATATATTTAGTCCATAGCCTCAAAATCACTTTAGCAAAGCAACAGAAATCCTATTAGAGCTTAAAGATACCTACACCTGTCTGTCCACATGGATTATAGCCTGATGATTTGCCACGGTAACAAAGTTTTAATACAGGTCCCATACATTTTTTTGTTCTAATTTTGATGTTTTACGGAGAAGTGAAGTGGATTATCTCGAATGAAATTTCAAAATGTCATTTCCACTTGCTGATAGCACAAAACTATTCCTTTCAGGTCTGTTGAGATAAGAATGATTCAGCTAGGACTGTTAAATGGTGTCTTTGCCAAATGTCCCTCCGCTTAGGAATTAATAGGCTGACATTAATACAGCAAGATAAATGGGTAGGTCAGGAATGGGAGCCCTGCCATTATATGGGCATCTCATGGTGATAGTACCTGCCAATCAAGTCCAATAAGTCCTTGACACACCATGATTCACCTTGAAAGAACCAAAGCAGATGCAGTATGTAGTGTATGGTCCTCTGTCCAGAAACCCAATCCAATTAGTTTGTGCACATGAATACTTTTCAGGGTTGATGCCCAGAGAACACATCAGGACACCATAAAAGACACATTTATTGTGTGATCCAGTGTGCTGTGTGCAAAATTAGTCAAAACAAATAGTGGATGGAACAAAATGAGCTCGGCATTTGGCCCAGACACACTTTCCGAAACTCGTCTTCTCAATTTCAGCTTGAGTTCACCATTGTTTCATTTCTGCAAAAATCTACAACAAAAACAAACACAAAAACAAATAAATAAATGAGCCATGCAATGTGGAAAAGCAAATACTGCACTCACAATGGCTGTACTGAAACTAAAGAAAAAATAACTAAAGAGGAGAGATTTCCTCTTTGGGGTCACAATCACTGAAAACGCTCTCACATTCTGCTGCTTGTGTAACTCATGCTGCCACCTTGTTGCCACTCATCCAACACAACATGTTTGTTTTACAGAAAAGGGACCAATACCATTTGGAAAGCCCGATTTTATTTTATGAAAGTAATTTGATGTGTTTAACCAGATATGCACCGGTAAGCAGCTGAATGGTTAAAATCCAGCTCTATAATTTCTGTTATGGACATCACCATTAATAATGCACTATGATCATGAAGCGTTATTAAACAGGATTATTAATTTTTCAGGTAGTGGGCAGCAACACAAAACATGACAAAGGTAATTAAGATGACTTATGAATGACATATTTAAAAATCTGAGCCAAGCAACTGCATGTTTTTTTTACTCGTCCAATAGCCTGGATCGTCCAAAAGACAGACCAGTGTATTTAAACCTAACCTTTTTTCAATATCTCTCAAAAAATATATTTTCAAAGCGTAGTTTAAAAAATATCTTAACTACACACACTTGCAGAGCAGTAATTGTCTGCTCTGGCAGGGTAGGTATTTAGATTTTTGAGTGGTGCTATTTATTTTTTTCTACATTAAAGACATCACACATGATGTGGACAAAATTGATTCAGTGTCTAATTGAGGCTTTTAACCTTTCTATGCCTCAGAGGAAGGACAAATAGAGCCCAAAATAAAGGACGCTGCATAATCTCAGTTGTCACTAAAACAGGAAGCTGCACAAGGACCTTACCCTTTCAGCAACAGCAGTATTGTACAAATTATTTCCGTGGTGGAGTGGATGCTCCGTAGCCTACTTGCACATTTCTATCCCAGCACGGCTGTATCTATTTTCAGTCTTAAAAGATGGCATGAATGCCTTTGTCAGACAGGGGAAGCGGCGTATGTCAAGCTAAAACAAGGTATAGCACTGTGTCTTGTCAGGAAGCTCAGACAAAAGAAGGTGGGTGTAGTCTTTCCTGAATGCAATCACTTGTCAGCCCTAAATCTTCACTCAGTGCTGGCCTGGCAGGTAATGGTGCTTGTTAAATCTGATGAAGAGATATTTGGCCTTTTTTTTTTTCCTCAAAGACACAGAAAATGTCTAAAATGCAATTTGCTGCTGCTCAAAAGTGAATGCTTCACTTGCTCCATGGCACAATAACATGAAATATTCTTTTCAATAAAAATAAAAAAAGGTTAAAGCTGGGTGGGAAGAAAGGAAAGGATCTAATATTGCATGTATACACAGCACCAAGGCAAGAGAGAGAGTAATTTAAGTTGCTTTGAATTTTCAGGCCGCTTCATTAGATTTCTTTTGCTGTCCCAGTGTCACTACTCCTTGCCCTCTCCCCACTTTCAGCTGTGAAAGAGAGAGAGGACAGTTTTGGGGCTGAGCCTTCTCCACAGTGCTAATTTGCATAACATCAGCACTGTGAGGGGGATTGTGATGCAAACAAGCTCAGATTGGCTCATTCCATCCCCCAATTTTAATAACTAAGGTGCAATAGGTTCACTCCTGCCTGCTCACTGTTCAAAGGAGCAGCCCTCTTTGGGAATAAGAGGCAGAGTAGTTTTTTTTTAAATATGGGAAAATAAGAAGTTTGAGCTACAGTTTGGATAAGAGGCGCTATCGAGGAACTTCCATTCAGCAGATGAGAGTAACACTGCTGGGTTTTCTGTTGCCCAAATCTAAACATATGGCGTGCCACAGGAGACAGATGATAAAACAGTAGATGTTCGTTATGGGCAAAAATATCTCTTTTCAAGGATGCTGCACCACTCCCAACTGACCATGATTCAGGCTTGACATGATTAAAAAAAAAGAAGGAAAAAAAAGAAGAAAAAAAAATATGTAAATGGATCTCTGGCTTATGTTATCGTCCCCTGCCACCCCCAGTAGGACAGCAGCTACAGCAATCACTGCTTCCACACCTTGTGTATGTTGAATATGTGTTTGCTCTTTTGTGATAAGGAAATAGAGGGAGGGAAACAAACAGGGCTTTCTTTTGTTGTACTTTTTTTCTTTTCTTCCTTTTTCTACCTGGACCAAAGTCAAGGAATCTAAAGACACAAGGAGAGAGCGCGGGCAGATACAGAAGACTGTCAAGCAGACTGCGATAAAACATTCACTGGGAAATTATCTCCTTGTCATAAGACCTTCCTGTTTTGAATACCAAAGGAATACATATTCCCAAACAAATTGTGAGAGGCTCACCAATTTTGTGCTCTGCCTAACGATAGCAGATTGCAGCGCGGGTCGCACCTTTGAACCACTGCGCTGGAAGTAGCACAAAGCAGAGATTTTAATCTGCATATGTCTGCATAGGTAATCCACAGAAGTGTAATTGCTACAGTTTAAGTTACACACAGTAATAACAGGGATATAAGACTCACTATGAATATGAAGTGAGTGTGATAAGAAAGTCCCACAGTGAAAGAGAAGGTAGTGCTTTGACAAGGGCCCTTCCAGGAGAGGATTTTCTTTTCCTAGGGACAACAGAAAGTATCAACAGAGGTTGTTTTTAACATGATTCAACATTCTTTAACTAAGCTGTGTAAATGGAAGGATTCATTTCACTAAAACAGATGGTGGATGTTCATACCATAAAATAGTTTGTTGTGAATCTGTAACATCATCAACATTACACCTGTTTTTCTGTGTAATGTTACATCATCAAATCTGCGGATCATACAATTACAATACAAGCTTCTTTACATAAAAATTTGCAATGCTTTCCCATTTCAAGTAAGGAAATCCCCCAAAAAAGAGAAAAAATCTGTTACTGAAAACATAAAAGTAGCAGCTAGTTAACTGTGATACGAGTGAGCAGGTGAAGCCACGTCTCACTGTGGACAGCAATTGCATGTTTTCAGCACTGCAAAAACAAAGAATATTAGTGAGGACATGATCATTTAAATGGTGAAAAATAAAAATTGAACCATATAAAAACAGTCTTGGATCACTCTTGATCGTGTAGTGAAATACTATTGAGCCAAAATTGAGAAGAAAGTGTGGATTACTGTGTGGAAACTCTGACTTCAAAAGAAAGCTGTTTGCCCATAGCCAATAAATATTCCGTTTTGTCCTGTGAATATATTTTCTCTCTCATCCTTTTATGTTTTATACACTAAAATATCTACAACAACAATCCCACTTCTTCTGTTTGAGGGTGTTTCTGCTCTAGTTGTCAGAACGTTGTTATTGAAACTTCATTGCACATTTCTGTCTTGGCGCAAAATCTTCTGTTTTAGCTTATACACCAAATATGCACCAGACTTTAGCAAAATATCCTCACTGTCCACAAGTAACGTTGGCCCCCTCCCTCTTTACACTGCCTCTATTATGCACAGGAGCCTTTCAGGTGAGAAAATAAAAGATCCTTTTTTAGGACTTTTCTGCAGGCATTGTGGATTGGTGGACTTGACTGTGGTGTCTGGTAACTATGTTTTACAACCAGTTTCTAGAGCATGTTAATCTTTCTAAAACCATGCTAAACATTGAAATAAAACATACATATTCAGAGATGTGTTCTCGGGCACTAGAGAGAAAACTTTTCCATCCGTTAGGCAGGTTTCGGCCTCTACGTGCTGCAGCTCCTCGCCTGCCCTCGGGCCGGGCTGATGGTAATGGCTGCAGGAGCCGCATCCTGTCAGCTCACTCCAGAGCCACTAGTAATCAGCTCAGGCTGATGAACGATGGAAACTCCACTGGCTCCACTTTTTTTTTTTTTCAACGACAAAATGCACCCGTTTCTGCCTCCCCTCCCTAAGCATTTGACTGTCCTCTTTACACTGCTTTTTCTTTTCCACATTTCCATCAACTACTAGAGAATAGCTCTCATCACACGGGTTCAGCTGCTGATGCTGAAGCTATAAATGCCAGGCACAGACGCAGCAGAGGTTTAGTAGCTTTCTCTGAGCTTTATGTCGGGTCAACATTTACCATTGCTTTCATGGCTTTCATATGAATATTGATATGATTCATAATAACACGTATGTTTGCAACAACGTGTCCACCTGCTGTTTGGTTTGGGAGAGCAAGATGTTACGTTAGCAAGCCGATGTGGCTTTAAGATAATTTAACAGATTTTATTTTTATTTTTCTCCAGAATGTTTTGTTACAGCTGACAGAAATTATTCTAAAAATGGATTAACTATATTAAATAATTCAAACTTATGACTTGACAATATTTTTTTTCATTAAATACATTTAACTACAAATAAATCCAACACTTTTACTTGCAGAGTGCTGCTTGTTGAGACCAAGTCAACCACTACATTTACAATTTATTTACTTATTTATCTTTTATTATTTTCAGATGGATAACCGAAGTATTGCATGATCTTTAATAGGCTAAAAACTGTGTACTATTTCTCAAGCTGCATAAATAATTATTTAACACAGCAGATTTGCTGAAAAATCAAATGTAACGAAGCTAAAGGGAAGGTGCAAAGTTAAATTAGACATTCTTAACACCTGAACTTCACAGATTTCCACCTTGCTCATGCTTTTTAATAAAAAGATGATTCAAAATAAGTGTTAGATATTAAAGCCACGCCAGCAATATGTCAAATCTAACTCGCGGCTATTTGCTTCTCCACATTTCGCTCACAGCAATAACCTGTCAAATGTGAAGTAGACCCCAGTCCCCACACTCATCTTAATTACTAAAACCAGTTTGCTTAGGACTGACTAGCTGATTTAGACAAACAGGTTGGCCTAATGGTTAAAGCAGTCAGAGTATGTGTGATTAATAGCAGAATTCACACCAGCAGAGCTGCCTCACACCTCATTTAGAAGGAGGCATGATGAATTATTAGGGCAGTTTGTATATGTATTTTTCCTGTTCCTGCCAAAGAGATCAGATCAGTAGAGAGGAAGCACTGAGGTGTCAATATTAAAGTTTCCAAATTTCATTATAAATACATAAATAATTTGACAGCTCCATCCACACACACACACACACATATTGAAGGGCAACTTAACTGCAGTATTTAAGATGTTCATCACCTCTTCCCCACAGCAGTGGAGGAGGAGTAGGATCCAACAGGCTGAAGTGAATGCCAGGCCTGGCACAGCTGTACAAGCAAAGCTGTAAAAAGAAGTCACCGGCCACTGTCGCTCAATCTGTGTTAATCCCACACTATCTGCATGCACGTCAGCCCCACTCCTCATTTCCCTGCATTGCTTTTCACACTCCTAAGTTCAATTTGGCAGGAAAGTGGACATGTTGCATCACCTCTCCTGGCAGCTGCCCCCCCTCCCAATAACCCCTTTTACTTCTCTCTCTCTCTCTCTCTCTCTGAGACAGAATGATGGTGTGTTATCACGCACAGTTCGGCAGCTATTTTCTGCAACATGTCTGTTGCTTTGCGTTTTTTCCTTTCAGGTTTTTAGTCGGTGCAAAAATCAAGGTTTACTTGTGTGTGTTTTTTTAGCTACATTCCTGCAATGTGACTTTTACCAGCAAATAAGAACATGTGAGATTTAAAAGCCTTTAATACTTCAGAATCTCTTCTTAGCCGATCAGATCATCTTTTGAATGACTTCAATACGCAACATGTGTGTGTGCTTTCATTTACGTTATTCTAGGAGATCTTGCGCTTACATTGCATCCGTGACTGTAGGTGGACAAATGCACTAAAAGATGTTACAGTGTTAGTCAAGTTTTACTAAGAGGCCGCTCCTAAACCCCGCAATGTTTTACAGACAGAATCTCACATCCAAGAATCTCCAACAGAACCAAAATCCTGGCCCGCAGGGCAGGATTTTTACTGTAACATCTTTTTTGGGGGGACTGACATTTTGTCCTCTGTTTTTAAACGCTTTCCCATGAAAACCCCTCTCCCGTTGACCCAAGCTGAGACCGTTGCCTCTGGCTCGTCACAGAGAAAGAAGTGATGCGGCTCTGTGGGCAACAGAGAGGGAAGCTCTGTACTGAGACAGCAGCAGGTGCAGCTGTGACAGTTGCCGTGTTGTTGCTAGCCCCGCACTGTAGTCAAGATGAGGTTCACAGATGTAGCCACTCAGTGCAGAGGTTTATTGGCTGCCTGAAACAATGCATCTCTGTCGAGAACAACTCCTCCTAAGGCCAACAAGGTCAATTCAGCTGTACAGCAACACAATCAAAGCTCCCGTTGCTCTGCCAAGAAACTCAAACACCAACAGCAATAAATAATAATAGTAATTTTATTATTATTATTATTATTATTATTATTATTATTATTATTATTATTATTATTATTATTATTATTATTATTA
>JBAMHW010000016.1:15593325-15626311 GCA_037177495.1 Rhadinocentrus ornatus | reverse complement strand
TATTATTATTATTATTATTATTATTATTATTATTATTATTATTATTATTATTATTATTATTATTAATAATAATAATACATACATCCCTAATGCTAATTATACATAATTATATAATTAGCACAGATTTTGTACTCATTTTGGTGTTATTGAATTGTCACTGTGTGAAAGCCCATTTCCGATTAATTATTACCAGACTTCGCTGCAACCATGCTACTTATGATAACAAAGCACCATCGAAGGGTGCACTTTACCCTATGTGATTCTCCCAGGACATGCATTTCAATCACACACATTTCTTCTATTTCTTTCCTCTTTTTTTTTTTTTACACAAGTAAACATCACTATTTCGGAGGCAGACCACAAGTCCAGTCCAACACAATGTTTTGTTGAATCTCCAAGTAGTGAAGATCTGAGATAATATGACTATTGTTTTCCAGTAAAGCACCCAGTCTCTGCTTGCTCAATTACTGGAAGGAGCTTCAATGAGGGCGGTTAAATCATTTGCAGAGACATTATCTACGCAGAGAGAGAAAGACTGAGAAGAAGAGGCAAGAGGAGGGGGAGAAGGAGACTAGGACAGACACAGGGGCCAAACTTTAGAGAGGAAATAGAAACATTTCTGTGGACCACACACGGAGGTTACTGAGTGGCTGAGAGCAGCAGGATTTCATAATTCACTGTAAGAAATTAATAGACTAACGCAGTCTGCTCTGTTCCAATGCCAAAAACCACATAACAGGATAAATTTGTTTTTATTACAGGTGGTGATGAATATCTATGTATACTTTTAAAATGTGCAAAGAATTAATGCGTGAACCACCACCTAACTTCATGCTTCCTCTCATATGTCGCCTGCAAACAACCAACTCTCAAGCACTCATTTGTCAGCGTGAACAATCATTAAGCGATAATTTGATTGTTTTTTCAAACTCAACTGTGTTTGATGTCTCTGGTGTGGTGGCAATTGAGCTGACAATTATTATGTTGATTAGCTTACTTTTTAGCAACTTACCATGTCTGTGATATTCCTCTGAAACTCCCAGACCAGACGCTCAACTCCATCTGACTTGGCAGCTACATTACGAGAACAAAGCTTTCACACTTCCCAGCTTAATACTGTACAATAAACTATCATTTATCAGAGCCTCATACTTCCAACGCAAAAGAAACATCAAATTAAGTGATGCACTCTTGTGTAAACCTAAAACAAATATTCAATGTTATAAATGTATCCTGGCAGGATTTCCACCACCAGTGAAGCACAATGTTTTTGGATGTGTATTTACTTACAGGTCACACAGCTTGGCTTTATAATCTAGTGGATTTGATAAAATAGGTTGATGTTACTTTTATAAAATGCATCCTGGTCCCAAAGCATCATACTAGAAGATATTGATTGAGTTTTCTGAATTCCCTTTCTGTATATTAATACATAGAAACTACTGTGAGCAAAACACTGATGTCTTAAAGCCTTTTCTTCACCTAGGTTTTATCTTCTGAAAGAGATACAATTGTTTGTTTTTTAGACACATACTTACTCTACACTTAAGCGCTAAATAGTTATGTAACTCCAAAAACAAAAGAAAGAAAAAAAAAGGTGTGTAACTCACTTTATTTAAAATTTAGGCCAATAAAAACACATAAGAAATAAAAAAGGAAAGAGCGATTCTTACCAGGTTTGTACTTCTGGAAGAATGAAGACTGAAGCAACTGAGCAATGCCCACATCCCCACAAAAAAAAAATTAAACAGCCATAAAGAGCAAAACTTTTCTTACTTCCAATAAATCACAATTGACAACAGCAGCCTATATGGGGAGAATATATTGCTCTCGCATGTTTACTTGCATCAGACTGAAATAACAGCCCTGTCTTGTTGGAAAAGGGGGCTTTTAAGTGTGGATGTGCCTCGCTCTCCTATAATCCAGCAGAGACATTACCCTTCCCCTGGCAGACGTCCGCAGATCCCCCCTGTCTCCCAGCCAGGCCTTGCTCTCCGCTGCTATGGCAGAGCCGCAATATCTGGTGTTTGCTCAGAGCCTTGCCTCCCAGGTTCTCCTCTGTCACATAGAAATTGAATATTTTCCCAAATACTGTTGCAGCTGTGCACAGATAAGGACAAGTCCTGTTCACAAGGCACAAAGACGTAGACAGGATCTGAGTGTGTTTAAGATTATGTGTGTGTGTGTTTTCTCTTTTCTTAACTTTTTTTAAATCTCAATTTGGATAAATGTCAAAAATTAAATGGAAGTATGAAAAATTCTTTAAAAAAAAAAAAATTATATTAAAGATTTAATTT
Organism: Rhadinocentrus ornatus; assembly: GCA_037177495.1. Taxonomy (NCBI): domain Eukaryota; kingdom Metazoa; phylum Chordata; class Actinopteri; order Atheriniformes; family Melanotaeniidae; genus Rhadinocentrus; species Rhadinocentrus ornatus. Next base: position 15,624,014 of record JBAMHW010000016.1, on the reverse strand, counting down.
CGTCATTTCAAATTTGCTTCAGAATTATTACAAAAATTTCTAAGTGGTAAAAATGTAATAACTTGAAATTTTAACTGTTTAAAAATATGAATAAATGTTCATCATGCTGAAAATAAAAAATCCCACTGTGCAAATAAGTTCCCTTTATGGTCCAAAATCTTGTACTACTATGCCTTGGGAATGACCTAAATACCCTTTAATGATAACACACACACACACACACACACACCCATAAGTAGTATTTTCTAAATTATGTAAAATATTTAAGCAACTATGATAAACCAGGTCAATGTGTTACACCAGACCTTATTATAAGCAGTTCACAGGAGTTTTTACAACCCATTCTGCACTATTTACTTCCTTTTTTCTTCCAAGAAAAGCACAAAATGAGTGAAGCATTGCAAAAGGCATGCCAGATAAGCTCTGGGAGACTGCCACTTAACTGGTGCTCAGAAACCCTACATGCGAGTCATTGGCTAATGGCCGTGCTGTTTCTTGTCACCGGACTTTGAATCGAGGCTTACTTTCCACCACTATGTCCTTGCAGAGTAATGTTCTACTAGGAAATTATTTAGGCAGGCAGAAAGTTTCACCTGCCATGTCGGGGGGCACCGATCTCCCGCTGCACCAGAGGCCTTTGGCAAGTGGAAACAAATGTTTCACAAAATGGCAGGGAGGAGAACACATTGGCACACAGCGTTTTACTGATTGCCAATCGTAAAATAAAATCAGTCATGAAAAGGGAGGTATTCTGGCCCAGCAAAGGCCTGCACGTTACATCAAATTTGCTATAGCTTTCTTTTACAGCCTTGTTTATTCCTTTTAATGGTTAGCAGTTATCCGCACAGTATGACTCCATGTAGGTGGTTTAGCAACAGAAAAGATTGCATCTGAAAACACAAACCCACAATTTACACGCCAAATAAGCAACGGGATGTAAATCTAAATGCTTTAACTCCCTGCAATCCTCTTCTGCTGACACACTCACAATATCCACCACTTTCAAGGTTCTGCAAAGAAGCAACTAACGTCATTTGGACAAATTGCAACTTGAAAATAGTTTCTTGAACACTGTCTGTTGACAAGGATTGTGATGTTCATGATGGACAAACAAGACAGAGTTGAATTTGGTGGTGCTCACTGGTGGATAAAAGCACAGCATCGCTGCAGTGTTTCACTGCCACAAAAAATCCATTCAGCCACAACGCAATCTTTAAAGCAGTCATATTGACTCGTCAACTGCTGCTCTTGAAAAGACAACAGGCTCGTATCCACACTGGTGAGAGACTGCGACACAAAAACAAAAGTGAGCAAATCTACTGATCATTGTGTTTGGGCTCGTTTTGAATTTAATCAATAACAAATTACCTTAATAAAGCCAGAGTGGAGCTGCCTGGCTTGTTGTTCTAATTAATGTGGAAAGGCTGTGAATGCTGCGTTACACATCCGTTTCATGCACAAGTCAAACATCCACAGATTGTGCAAAACCTCAGTGAGGGGAAACATCCCAGCAGTGAATGAATAAAACAGGCGTAATGTCAAAAATTGTTGATGTAATCACACCCACTCACCCGTTCACACCCAGTGGCTTCATAGTCTCAAGTTCTGTGACTGAGGTAATATATAAAGTTGAGAACAGAGAGGTATAAAGCACTGTCTCGCTCAAACCTATATAGAACCGCTCTGAGTTGTATTGATCCGCAAGTAGAGCTCAACACACAAGCACAGTGAGGCTATCTGGTGCTCTAGCAGATCAAGAGCAGCTGCAGTTCTTTGAAACCAGACGCACTTCCACTGAAACATGGCTACAGACTGAAAAAGGTATTCTCATGCCAGCCTCAGTGGTAAAACGCTCATAATGGCATGCCCGAGTTTAAGATATCAAGCAGCAAGACATCCGAGAAGACCTTTCCGTTCTTTCAAATGCAAGAAGATTGCGTTATTTCCTTTGGGTGATGATAGAGCGGATTCTCAGATGCTAACGATGAAACAAAACTAAAGTTTGTTATTGTTCTCTTTAAAATTGTGAAAAGGTAAATTACAATTTTAGGTCGTTTTTATGGCTGGAAACCTTTTATTTTTTCTCCAAATGCCTTCATTACAATATTTACTCTTTATGAGTGTGAATCATTCTTTGTTTTGTGGGAAAGCTTTTGCATATTCTTACACAACAACCAGCAAAGACATACAAGTGAGTTGTACACAAGATCTCAGGGCTGTGTTTGAAATGAGGGGGGAAGAAACAAGTTTTTCAGTTTCACTAACACACTCATTCTGAAGCCTCTCGGGCTCAGCCAAAACCAGTGGCAGAAAATACAACTCCTTCCATTGTGCAAGGACTCCAAGCACTTTGATATGGTAATATGTCCCTTCCTAACAGCTGGAATTTGCACTTGCATCAATTCCGTTTTTGTTTTGTTTTTTTCTGTGTTTTTTTTTTTGTTTGTTTTTTTTACACAAACACGTGAAAATTAAGTCCCTTCAATTTAAAAAAAACTTGAATGAGCAGTGAGGCTTCTGGAGCCTGATAAAAGAACCATTCCTAACACATTCTTTGCAAACCCGACATAAATAGTCTGTCTTTTTGTGTGACTGAACAATTATATTATGTATGATGAGGGAGATAAAACCACTTTATCCTCCAAACACATGCTTTATTCTTGGGTGTTTTTCTCATCTCAGGAATCCACTTTCAGAAATGCACTGCCTAATGATTCAGGATAATTTATGTTTTTAAATTACATATATATATTTAAAAAAAAAAAAAAGTCTTACAGTGACATTTTGTCCTACTAATTAGCTGCTAATAAAGTGTGGTTCAGAGCTATTAAAGAATCACACGAGAGACGTTCATGGACCTTAATCCAGGCAGGATTTCGTAGCTTTGGCTTCTCTCTTGAGATCAGATCTTAAACCAGAAAAGAAGAAAGAAAAAAAAAAGAACTTGGGGCATGGGAAGATCGGACTAAATTCATCCCAATTTACAGATCGATCAGTAAAGATTGCTGCTCTGCTCCAGGCTGCCACGCATCATTGGCTGGCCGAGCGAAGATAGGAAACACCGCGTGTGCGCGTCTGCTGCCTACTCTTAACACATGGTTGACAAGACACGTTCGGAATCGGTAGGCCTAAATAATACATGTGCAGTAAAAGGACCTAATTTTACAGCAACTCTGTGACGAGTAAGTTTTAAGTAACTATTCTTTGTCTTTTTGTATTTATGTTTGAGTTTTTATTTGTTCCTTTTGTAGATTTCCACGTCACGTGTGCCCAACTGCATCATAAGCTAAATGTGTCCCAAATTAATTACTACATTTGTAAGTGAGGCTTGAAAGATTTTTTTCTTCCTTTCTTCTTCTTCTTTTTTTCCTTCTTTTGCACAAACAGCCTAACCCCAATTATAATGGATTAGCTTGTGAACGCTCTCAATAATCACGCAGTCATCGCGTCTCAGGTGCAGCCTCCCAGCATTGCTAAATCCCTATTCAAACCAACAAGACCATCAGTGGATTCTAAACCCTCTTTGACCAATACCACCACCAAACTCCACCTCAGACTTTTGGAGGCATAAATTCCAATTAAATGGTGCTTTACATGTTCTGGTTCATCTAAATGTGCTGCGTCCCCACTTTTAAATACTTTCCATTCAGACAAACTCGCCAGCCAAACAAATCAATCCACATCTGGTTACGTTTTGATTAACCTCTTTTCAATTAACCACGGTCCCCGTCGGACGACTTCAATCTCAAACAGGGTTGTTCTAGTTTTAAGGCTCATTCATTGTTCAAACTTAATTATGTTTGCTGTTATACAATTTGGATTTGTTCAGGCCTACTTTGTGGAGGGTGCCAAAATACAATAGCCTATAAAAAATTATGAATGTTTTGGTATTATTTAAAATTAGAGAAAGACATGAAAAGTTAACACTCCACAGCAACATGTCAACGAAGTACTGCTGAGACTGCTTGTAGCGATACTAATGTGCAGAAGAAGAAAACTTACCTTTCTTGAAAAGCAGTGGAGCCCAGAAAAAAGGGCAAAATGAACTCAGTAAAGGAAGAAAGTTGAATGCAAAAAAATAAATAAAAATGTCAGATTGTGGACAGACAGTCTGATTGGAACTCCTCTGCAGGGAAGAGAGTGAGTCTGCAGGTCTGAGGCATGCTCCCCTTATCTGGGACATAGGCTGGCTATCAGGCGACAGGTCCCCCTCTCAGCCCGTACGCTCTCCTGCACCGGACAGACACTTCCATCGCATGCAAGGTGTTGCTCTGCGCTCAGTCCAAACTCATCAACACCTCACCTCAGAAGCGACTCATCTACTCTCGGCTCTCCTGTGCGCATTCAGTCCCGAAGCAGCAACAACATACAAGAAGAGCAACTCGGGGACCAAAACAAAACACAAAAAGCTAAATAAAAAAGACTGAAGGGGAATACACAGAGTTGAGTATTTGTGTCAGTCTGGTGAAGGGCAGATGACGAAAACGCTACTTATAGCGGCCGATGCTGCTCTCCTGGCTCCTCTGAATCAGACTGTGGAGACTGGGCAAGTTTCAGCGGCTCGCCTCTGGAAGAGATCCCGCTCACAGTGTTGAGACACTTGCTGGAAGCAGCGCGGAGCGGGCTTCCAGCAAACAGCGCCAGTGCAGTGCGGAGCAGGCTGCCGTCTGCAGGAGCCGTCTGAGCGGAGGACTCCAATAAAACCTGACATGGACTCCCAATTCCACGATGACTCGGAGTGCAGACCTGTGCAAGGGGCTAATCACATCAACTTATGCCTGGCAAGACTCAGTTAAGCAGTTTTTTCTTTTTCTTTCTGCCACACAAAGAGAAGATTCAGCTACATCATACAGATAAGGAAGGCCTTATCAATATACCCCCCTTTATTTTGCCCCCTTCTTTGCTCTGAGATGCAACGTTGCCTTCCTTATGGGTATGAGAGGCCCACACTCTGTCACAGTAGGCAGCACAGCCTATTCAACCAATGACAGAGGACTCATTCTACTGTAATACTACCAAGCTTCAAAAGGAACATGGAAGCATGGAAGTACAGACCAGGCAGAGCTCTCCCCAACACACACACACACACTCTCAGACTGGCCCCACAGGGTAACAAACTGGCCCAAGAGGCAGTCGTCAAGTTGCTCCTGTCTTGTGGATCCAAGCAATTCTTTTTTTTTTCGTTTTTTCGTTTTTAAAACCTACAATGTCTCGAGCTGCATGAGTTTCCCTTTACCTTGTAAAAAAAAAAATCATATTTTATTTTTCCATGACTCATGATGCCATTCAGCTGTGAAAGGAATCTTATCAGTCTGTTGTGAGTTTGCATTGTTTCCTTTTACCGTGTGCAGTGTGTTATGGGAATGCATGAATAATGCAGGTGATTACAGTTAATCTTGAACAGGATTTCTGAGGGCTGTTCATTTTGAAAAGAGTTTGAGCTTCAACGTATGATCTGAATTTTTATTAACCCCTAATAAAAAAAAAGGTCTTATTTCTGTAAGTTAACCGTTGTTTTTCTTCATATCGAGGCCTCCGTCTTTTAACAAATAATGTAGGGGTATCAGAAATGTGCAGATCACTAGTGTTTCATGTTTGCCTCTGCAATTTTAATGAATACTCAAAGCATGCTACGATCTGGTGAAAGAATTCTCCCCAGAAACATCAGGCAGGACGTAGCTACACACCTGGTTTCAATAAAAACTGTCTTTCAAATACTATAGGGAAAATGTAAGGTTGAGTCATGCTTGCCAGGTGAAGGTGAACACAGGAGAGAGGCAGACTTATGTTTTCATAAGCATAATTTTACATAATAATATGGGCATTTTTTTTCAAGGGACACAAAAAAAAAAAAAAAAAAGAGAAAACAGATGTAATAAAAGGTCACCCAGTGACAGCCATACATATCTGGAGAAATGTTTATTTATAAGCCAAGACTCAAAACACATGTGGCTGCTCTGGCTGCAACAGCATTAACTACCATTTAGCATGGATTAATTTGAATATGTTTCCTCAGATTGTCAACAGAGGGCATTAGATTTATATTGCAATTTCTCTTAATGTACATCAGCAGACGGGGACTAATAAATCAACATGAATTACAGTGTTGATAATCCTTTTTATTCTTTTTTAATACTAGACCATTTAGAGAAGGCAGGACTCAAACATGTGCTTTTTTCTTTCCTTTATTTTGAGTCATAGCAGTTGCACAAAATGCATTCATATATTAGAAAGGTGCCACAAAAATGTACCTAATCACTTGCCAAATGGTGCATGGTAACTATTCTCCTTTACACAGCCCCAAAACACTCAAATGGAAAACAAAGTCATAATAATCAAAACATTTTATTCTGCAAACAATCTATAAATACCGGAAAGTTTTGCGTCACAGTAAAGATATGGCTGGTGTTTTTCTGTTTTCATAAGTTGTAATGGATAGCAGATGCTTCAGAAAGACCTAAGTCATCCACGGTGAGAATAAACATGCAGCCCCATTTCCCACGTGGCTCCAAATGTGCTTCTTAACCTTCAATTGTTCCCCTAACAATGCTTTTTTGGTTCTTCCCCAAAATATTTGAACATGGTGGACATCTCGGGCACACATGACCAGTCACAAGACTGCTGGTGACCCAGACAAATCTCTGTCCTTTCATTATGTGGGACAAAGATTTAGACAGGTTATGCTTCAGAGCACAAATAACAAGCCATGTCTAACCTCAATCACTCATTTGTGTCAGTATGTGTCGCTCACTGTCTTAATTATCTCATTTCATTTTATGGGTTTTAACAGCAGAAATCTGAAAAATCTTTAGTAAATGCAAACGTTATTCTTGTTCATTCAGGTAATCTCATCAATGAGGCATCTAGTCAGTCCAAAATGTATTCTGCAAAGTTGCAATGAAGAACTAGAAGTAATGCAAGAAAGTGCTGATCCCAGCATCATGGATTTAAATATGGGAAATATGGGCCACAAAAAACAAAAAAATATTGTGCCTATAGAAGAGTTGGGGCACATTATTGAAGATGCAATGAGCAACCTTCTCTCCAAATAGCTTTAAAAATGCTGTGTGAAGTGAACCTTGAAGAATTGATCCTGTTAAAAAGCGAGGTTGGTCAAACCAAAGTTGATGATAAATAAAACTAATCATGTCGATATCATATAGGAGTTTTTTTGTGATAAGCACTTTTGCTGAAAAATAGTTGTTTTCTCCTGTAAACTTACTGACTTTTTATGTAACAAATAATTCAGAGTTAAACTAAAAGAATCAGCTTGAGGAAGACAAAGTGGACTGCACTTCCTATTTACTTCTTGTCTCATCTCCTTTAACCACTATTGATAAAAAGTTCAAAGCGAAACTCGTGTATATGAACTGTGAACCAGCGATGTGGCCTTCCCTGCTTCGTTTGCATGAATCTGTTCCAAATCAAGCGAAACTCCTCCACACTCAGAATTTTCCCATCAATTTGGTCAAGCTAGCTGCAGTGGTTTCCTTGGATATCAAACTCTTGGAGTAGACTCGTAATCAAAGAGAGTCTCCCTACACAGTGGAGTCTCGGTTAATATTTATATAGCCATGGGCAACCATACAGCTTGTAGTTTTGGCTTCACATACTGCCGCACTTTATAAAGCTACCCAGTTTCTGCAGTGGTAGAACCAGGCACACAACATGGATTATAAAGGATTCTTTTTGCTCTCCCCCTCCCTCTTTTTAAAAGAGATCTTAAATGATCAGGTTTAGAAACTTTAAGATAATTTTATATATATATATATATATATACAAGTCTGCTAGTTTGACTTTAATATAGTACTTTTGACGCCCACTACTGAAGGACAATTTTAATAATGCTTATTTTATACACTTTTGGGGCACTGATGGCCCTGGATGATAAATGTCTGTATGCCATGAAAAGTTTTATGGTTGGAAAATTATGCAATATGGCTATAGCTAACTTTATGTTACTGCAACTAGAAAGAGTGCAAAACAATGCTTTGACAGTTATTTTGCCTTTATAGAGTAAGCAATTAATTGATCTATTAATTGTTTTGAGGACTTTGCTGTTTGAGTTGATTAATAAAGGATGGATTATCACGTTTATGCTGAATTGTTTTTATACCATTTTCATTTGCTTGTTGATAGCTGATTAATCCTGTGAGTGTTTTCTTTTCTTAAGGATCACATTTTGTGTTAAACATAATATCAGAGGGGTATTTACACCAGCCGGTACCTGAACACCAAATCAATAACAAATGAATGAGTATGACTGTCTCATGTCTTTTTAAATCAATACACTTTTTTTGTTTCCACAAACTGAGGCAATCAACTTCTATCTAAATGAAAGTCAACATGCTTGTGCTGAGAGCTGGCATGCCAAGTAAAAATATCATCAAGTTCCACCGAAAGATCTCATCATTCTACTCAAATTTCAGGTATTTAATCACTCCGTCTGTTCAGAAAATGCTGCTATAGTCAGCCCTCCTTAACAAGCCAAGGACTTATAATTGACCAAGCAGACAGGAAGCAATTAAAAAGAAGTCAAACACATGAGGGGCTTTGAGATCAAATTTGAGAGAAAAAAAAAAAACATGAGCCGGTGTGGGCATGTTGGGCTCTGGATTGCACAACTGTCAAATAAGTTGACTTTTAAAAGACCGCACTACATAAACAAATCATTTTAAAGAAAACTGTGTCATGGTGTAAACATTAAAGAATCTTAGTGCCCCTTAAACTTTGTTCTATAATCAAATGTTTTCAAAAATACACTTTCATGTACAAAACAGCTCTTTGGCTCTATCTAAGGTTTGATGTATGAGACACATGTTGGTTTAAATAAGCACAGGGGAGCAACAGATATAGGTGAACAATCTCTATTCAAATGTTTTATATGGAAACTTAGTCAAGTGGAAACAGATGTGCGTCACTTGTGACCTATAAAAAATGATATATGGTCACCAGTAATATGGTTCAGCAGAGGCCAGCACTTCCAATTTGCTTCACTTTACCGTACGGTACTCTGTGCTGTGTAAATGTGGAGGTATTTTTCAAACAAAAGATGTAGCATTTTGCACTGTGAACCCTGCATGTGTTCAGTAAACTTTGCAGTGACTCAATTGAAAGAAAAACATATCGAATCATGATTGCAACACATTTGAAACCAAAGGATATCTGTCAAGTGCAGTTTTTATCCCAAATTCTAATTCATAAAGTTAATTTTATTTATTTTGACAGCCTGTGATATTTCCATGTCCACTTTTAAGGAATTCAAGGAATTCTGAATTATGTGATTAATCCAAGATATTTCCCAGCTTTACCACACATATTAGAAAATAATTTTTAGCATTGTGCAAATGGGAAAATTAAAAAATGCAAGATTCTTTCTATAAAACGATTCATGACATTATGAACTGTCGCATTATAAATTAAGCACGTGTGAACTTTTAGCCTTTTCCACACATTTTTCTTAAAACCAGTCAGAAATTAGGAGTTCCCACTTCAAATCAAAGGTACAATTTAAAACAAAACAATTATTCTGTAATCCCAGCTCTTCCTGTGTCTGCTGAAAGAACAAGCGAGCACTGATGAAGACAAAGAGTTGGTCAGTGTAAGAGCAGAAAGCAAGAAAAGCATGCGTTACCTGGATGGACAATAATAAAAATCAACTTTATTAGTGAACTGTGCAGAGGATAATCTGTCGGCTTTAATACCCTCCAGTATGAGCAGAAAATGCCTGCAATTGTTCTCACTAATGAAGATGAATACTATACTGCAAAGACAGAGGAAAATATGTGACCTCACCAGTCCCTTCAGAGGTCAATAATCTTTTATAGTAATTGCCTGAAATTTTAATTGAAGCAAAATCTTACTTAGGCATTCATCATTGTGGACAGACATTCCTCCTTTCAATTTTGCATTCCGATTAATTCTGCTAATTTAAAAGTAACTGCTTTGTGCCGGTATAAAGGAACACAATTATAAGTTTTAAATACATATAGCTTATTTCCATAAAACATTACTGTTCTAAATACGGAGGCTGCTCAGCAAAGCATAAAAATGTCCAAATTCATGCCAGCTCTTTCTGTAGATGCTTAAACTTATTACCAAGTCAACAACAATCACCATGGTTTTTTTTTCTTTTTTTTTTTTCAATCTGGCAAAATCTTTAGATACGACTAAACAAATTATTCTGCAAGGCTGATTACTTTTTGTTCAAGGTGCATGTCTAGCCACACTCTGCAGGAAGTGCAGGCTGTGATGATGTGTGAGGCCGTATGTAAATGCTGCCAGTAACAAAAGCATTTCTTTTAATGCCCATTCCTTGAGAGGTCTGGAACGACACCCATCACAATCATTTGACTAGACTGTCTATTAAGTGAAATTATTCCAAATGAAATCTCCCAGCCAGTCAAATAGTTTACCTAATTAGTGGTGTGTTCTTCCTGCCACATTGAAGAAGAGATGAATCCAATGGGTGAAAAAGACAAGGAAAGGAAGGGCAACTCTAATTTCGGAGGACAATGAACTAAATTGTGTTGTCCCAGTTTCTCAAGAGATACTTTGTAATCATGGTTAATTATTGTTGCATGGTAAAGAGGGAATGAACAATATTCATGTGAGACTTTCTTTGAGTTTGTGAAATGAAGAAGATCCTGGAAAATAAAATGTGCAGAAAGTTCCATTACAGAGGCTGCTACATGCAGTTACTAAATCCCTGCATAATAATACCTTAGACTGTTGCATGTCAAAATGTTGACTATACAACAGTTTTTTCAATAGGCGCACAGCACATATGTCAATGTGCTGTGGTACAAGGAAGTGTTAAGATTCAATGTAAAAATATGTAATGCAATATTAAAATATTTTTAGTCTTGCTTGCATTGAAAGCAAAATTACATCTAAATATTAATGTATAACAAATATTTGTGGCAACGGGTTTTGAAAATTACCCAAATAAATAGTTGTTTGTACTGTTTTATTACGATGTCATATAGGATGGCACATATCCAAAATATTCATGTGTAAAGTGGTTGTATGAGTAAAGGGGAATTATCTGAGTATCCAAAGCAGTAAGAGCAAAACGATGAAAAACATCAAAGCTCTATAATACAGTTTTCAATGCTGATGGTTTTTCTAGTGAGTTTCTGGCTACCTGAACAACTCTGTCCCAGTGTTTATTCTCTCACATTCTTTGACCTGCTTGATGCATTGACTTTTCTCTTGAGTCTTTGTTATAAACTCGGTGTGGGAGTTCTTTTTTTCACAAATATTCTCCACGACAAACCTTTTAGAGGAAAATCAAATAACCTTTACAAATAATATAAAAAAAGCATTCACTTGGATTGGACTGCATTTGGCAGTTCCATGAAACCTAACTCAAATTTGTCTGCATTAGGACTCACCAAAGAGAAGAAACCCAGCAATGATGTCAGGACTACCATAAATACCTTTATGAAGGAATGAGAACAAATAGGGGTCAGCATGATAAATGCAATAAATGCTCCAGAGGCAAAAGGAAATGGAAAAATGGAAATGTGCAATGGATCCCATCCATATTTCAGATGATGGGATAGGCTTGCCATGTTTAACCTAACACTGGGATGTTTGATTAACTGTGTTAATCATTTCCCATCTGCACTGGGCCCCTGTCTCTCCCTTTTGATTAAATTCTGACTAGTCTTGCATTGTTCATTATGTGTACTTGTCAAATAATTGACTGCTTGCAGGCAAAAGAAAAAAAAGAGAAAGAATGTATGGCTTTCAGTCTTGATGAGGAAGTGTTTTAATATTGTGTCATTCACTTTGCATGGCATGTCCAGGAGATGAGTGGAAGACAAGGGGAGTGGTACCTCACTTGTAGGACATCAGGTGTGGGGGTGGTGTGTGTGTGCGTGTGTGTGTATCATCAATTTAGCTCATCTGGTTTTCAACTTTGACTTTTCTCCCTGTGGTTCATGTTCAGGGTCAAATGCAGTGATTCTTGCCACAAGTGATTTAAAGTCTGCATGGATGACACATGACTGGAGTTAGTCCACAATGTGGGTTTTGATCATGGTGGTGTGATAGAAAAGGGGTAACATTAATTAAAATGGCTTTGAAAGGGTAATTACTTTTACATCTTTTAAGCATGTTGGTGGGCACACTTTCCATGTAATTCATTAACCCACAACAACTTTTTGCATGCTTCTTTTATCGCACATACACAGTAATTAGGAACATATGCCACGTGGATTACTGGATGGAGTGATTGAAAAACACTGGCTTATAAAATTTATGCAATTTCAGGTGTCTACTTTTTATATTCAAAACTTATCCTCCTTTCTTAATTACTTAACAAGACAAGTGAATCAAATCATAAAGCTGTCAGCCTTCACTAAGAAGCCAGACCTGCCGCGATAATGATACCTGACTCAAATGACAGTTTCATGCTGTGTAATTCCTAGGGTTAAGGGTGTGTAACTCCAGGCTCTTCAGCATCATCTCTGCTCCTGACTCTTAATAAAGTCTTGTTTGTGTAGTCCTCATGCAAGAAGTATGGTGCTTTGAATGCATACGGACCAGGCTGACATGCAATCTTTCCCTCCCACATGGGATAAACTGCTACCAAATACTCTTTTTGATTAGCACAAGTATAACTGTGCTGAAGTGCATATGGAATTAGACAGTAAGAAGGGTTTACGGTCATGTAAGGCTGTTTTGCAATCCTATTATGAGGTAAGATCACCACATCGGTGTGAATAATTTATTCTCAAAAAGGCTGTTTCCATCCATTTCAGTCAAATCGCATCACTGTGGATATAAAATTATTTTACTTGCACATTTTCACAAGAACTGTCTGATCTTGGGCTTTTAATATTATGCCTCCCTATTGTCACCACCCTACTTTGTCAAAGAAGCTGGATTTAATTAAACAACTACTTGTGGATTTCATCTTAAAAGCTATGGCAACAACCTTGCATCCCTTGCCAGGCTGCAGTGTTGTACTACATTACATCTCATTGCTTCTCAGTTTTACTCAAGCTGCAGCAACAGAGATCACAGGGAATTCATTTTCACATAGAAAGTAGTGCATGGGGATAATAATATGTTGTTCACAGAAAACCAGACAATAATTTTAGTTTTTTATTTGTTGTTTTTCCATATAGGAGGAGGGTATCAGACTCAATTACATCTAAAAGTGAAAGTAACATCCATAGTTCCAGACAGATCTTTAGAAATGTTCTTGTAAGGTACAAATCTCCCCCCAAATTGTTAAATGGAGTCACAATAGGAAATTTGGGTGAATATGTTTATGTGGACGTGTCTGTGCAGGAGGTTCTCTCCAAATTACTAGTGAACTCATAGGTCACTGGTTTTTCATGGTAAACATAAGCTGTTGGAAAAGGTTTCAGGAGCTTTCCCACCATCTCTCAGAGGTGGCAAGAGCTTAGCCACTGCTGCATTCTTGTGTGTCTTACCATTAAGACCCAGTGAATACCTTGGTGACAATGGTCATGTGGTCAATAAGGAGGAGGCAGTGGAAACAGCTCAGACAGTGGGCAAAGGGTGAGCACTGGAATGGACTCATTAAGTCACAGCTGTTGTGTTTGGAACAATGAGGCCAGGACTCTTCTCAAACCCTCCCAGCACCCAAACATTAAAACATTAAGACATTCGGCTGAAGATGGGCTGTTGAGTAGGGGAAAGAATATAATGGTTGAAGCTTGCCAGAAGGCAATCGTAGCATGGTCTCCAAGAACTTAGGAAATATTTATATAAACCGATTATTTTTCACTCCATTCGAGAGATAAATGTGATAAAATGGGAAAGGCTTAATTTAAATGGTTTACATCTCTAGCTATGGTAAAAAGTCTACTACAGTATTCTTTAATTTATTAGTTTTTATTTCTTCATGTGTTTTACCCCAGCTGGTATTATGAAATGATTCAAAGATAAGTTTCCTTTTACATTTACTGTGCCACACCTCATGTTGCCACAGTAAGAGGAAGCCAATAAAGCAAAGCAGTGACCCCTCTCTGGTTTGGGGGTCTCAAAATTATAATATCTCTCCACTCCTCACAAAGAGGTCCCCTACTGCTGCAGCCTTGCTACTGCAATGCCAACACCATTGCAGTCGATTGGATTATAGAAGCGGCTTGCTGTGAGATGGAGCCCGGGCTCACCACCAGTCCTATTTCTCATGTAAATGTCACAACAGGTCATGGTGTCCGACATAATAGACTGGATAGCACCCAGTTAAAGGTTCCTTTGTCTGCAAAATTACAAACTGTGACATCAGTCGGTGAGAATCTTTCTTGTTCACTTTTGTAAAACTCTAAAAGCGCCTGGGAAATAACCAAAGTAGTGAATCCCTGACTCATACACTATACCCTGCCAGTGGTTTTCTTGGAGCAGTGAACTCTGGATTTTTTCTTTGTTTCCTTTTTTTCTCTCCATCCTGGGGTTGGCAGTGTTTGCTTTGGAGCTGACAGTTGACGTTTTAGGAGTCCGGAAGCTGGCCCACCAGCAGTCATGAAATCTTAACCTGTAACAACAAAGTCCTTGCTTCATTGCATTTACACTCCTGGTAACAATGACAGCTAAAAACATCCTGGCTTCTTAAAATATAAACTTGTATTTTACTCTCATCAGTGTTTACCTTGAAAAGATGAGACATGGAATGTAAATACTGCTGAAGTGGCAGCATAAACAGAGAGAATGAGCATAGGAAGAACTGGAAGGGCTCAAGCACAGGTCATCACATCTAAGATTTAACACCTTGTCACTTCAGGAGATGTGAGTAACAAAAGCTGGTCTCTAGATAATGTGAGAACTGACTTTTACTTAAATATTTGTTTGTGTTTACTGAAGGTGTCTTAAGATATTTCTTGTTTCTTTTCAGACATGGTTCATGTGAGATCATAACTGTACATCTTCACATGACCCTTAGTCACTCAAGACCTTTTTCATTAGACAGCCCACCTGGATTTTATCACCAGAAGTCACCAGAGCAGTTTTTTCTGTAAATAATGTAATTAAACTCAGTGGTTTCGCATGTGATTATCACAACAAAGCCTGGGCCTTGTGAGTCTGCCTACTTTGTTGGAAAAATAAACCACAGTTTGTGTTTATCTTTTTGAATTAGTGGGAACTTACTTTTAAAATTAAGTTGGATCTCTGAGGGTCTCTTTTAAAATCATCACAAATCCTCTCCAACACATGCCTTCATGCTTCATTACATGCCCGTGCTGAAGCCTCTCTAAAGTCTCACAAACTTGTAGTTTGTTAAAAGTGTGTGTGTGTGTGTGTGTGGGTGGGTGGGTGGGGGGTATGATAAAACATCTCCTGAGAGGTGAGATTCAGCTGCCATTTCAGTAAAGTGCAGTGGTGTGTATTGGTTAAGCTGATATTGGACCATCTCAAATTTGCCTCTTGGTGTCAGATAAGCATACACTCCCCTCTACCAACTCTCTAAACAACACCCCCACCCACAGCTGTTTCTTTCCCCTGGGAGACTGTAGAGGCCAACTGTGCAGCCACTGAAATGAGCTGCTAATCCCCGTACAGGCTCCCAAGCATATTACAATGCTTCAAGCCTCTGGTCCATCTACCACTGTGTGAGCTTGTGCTATTAGTTTGTATGCATGCATGTGCAAATTTCGGCACGTGTCAATCTATTTGAGTGCCAGTTCCAAACAACTTTGTGTGTGTACATGAGAAGGTGAAAATGATTGCTATTCTTGTCCTGTAAGACCTCTATAATAGCTAAATATTCCCTTGCAGCATCGTCTAAGAGCAGAACCAATTGCCACTGGAGGAAGAAGATTCCACTTCTTTCCAACAAGTGTTTCCACCTCCCCTCACTCCCTTTTACTGAGGTGAACTCATTACTGGTGCTTATGAAAGTAAAATGAATGAGAGTGTAAAGGGATGGACATAAGGTCATGGCCTCAGTGGCTCTGGGGAGAAGGATGCATAAACTCATCACCTAGTACTGATAGAGGGCTTTTAACCTCAACCAGCATTTCTGTCCTTCACCTGTTCACCAGATTTTGCCATCATCACACAGGCAAACACAATCGTAAGAGGCAGGGAACATTTTTCTACTCAATTTATCTCCACACAGCCACAAATAACATTTGAAAAAAATAGGTGTTACGAAAGTGCCAAATGTGTAAGCAGCTGCTGCTGTAATTTCTCAGGAAGGGTTTTGCTCCATCCAGGCAGCCAAACAGGTTTAAGGAAGATTTGATGGACTGCCCACTAACAGGAATGCCACATATAAAATTGGACAGCAAGGCTTTGTGCAGGGTGCATCAGCAAATGAACTCTGAACAAATCTTTCTAAGTCAGACAGAAATTAGGTTAATTTTAGGAACAAAAAAAAGTGAGCCCATGTGGAATACTCAGACTCCTTAGATGAAACACAGAAATTTGTTGAACCAGAACAAAAAAAAAGAAGCCAAAAAACAAAACAAAACTATAAGTTTGGCAAAATTATTAACACTGTTCACTAATTTTTGGTCCCATAACAGTTGGCAACAATTGCAGTCCGTAGATTTTGTAGTTATTGCTCATCAAGTCATGTTCTGTGTCGTTTTCCGTAGTTTTGTAAGACATTTTATGCTAAGCTCTGTATATGGATGATACCCTTCCTAGAAATTTTACCCGAACCCTGAACATCTCTAATGTTATCTTAACTATCTATCACACTTTATGACACATGATGCTTATAAATATTTATTGATTCTTTGACATATTTATTCTTTTTGATGATGATTTCTTTGACATAAGCCCTGCTCCAATGTGGAACCCCCACTATGTTTTATTCTTGTTTTTTTCCCTTATTATCTTCATTTTATTGTCTGCAAACAAGCCTAAGCACTGCTTTGCCAAAGAATTCTTTCTTGGTTTCCTTTGTTGATAGAACACTATCCCAGAGAGACTCTCTCTTATTGATTAAAGTCTTTCTTTTCAGTGCCCTTCTTTCAACAATCCTGTCCTCTTTTGCTTCTCCTATAGAGTTCTACTTTGTTCAGTATGCAGCATTTGGTCCTGGCTAAAACCATTACCATGACTGTATAAAAACCTTTACATTGTTGCACAGAAATAGGGGAAATGTTACTTTGCTATACAAAATTGGTTTCCTTGTACCCCCTTGAGAAAATATATTTTAAATTCTGTACCTATAACTCAACAATGCAGATGATTCTGGTAAGGACCGTACAGTATGTTCTTCTCCATAAATTGGAACAGGTGGACTGAAGAAGAGGTCTTTGGTTATAACACCTGAGAACAGCTTACCAAGCTCTGGTTAATAATGTTTAAGAAGGACAGATGCTCTTTAAATGAAGACATAAATCTTAATATTGTAACTTGTGTGAAAATGTAAATCATTTCTTCTCCGACAGCTCAAATGCTGAGACTGATTTGAAAACCCAATAAATCTTTTGTTGCCTCCACCAAGGTGGACAAACTGTCAACAAAACCTGCAAGGACTTTCTCTATCTTTGAATTCCTTAGATGCCAGACTGTCTACAAGCATAACAAGGGCAATTTTTCACAGCTACCTGTCTGTGGCACATTGTCCACTTATCCATCAGCAGGCCTTAAAACGAAAGCATTCTCCATGATTTTTCATCTTGTGCGTGTATGTCTTGCCAGCCAGAGCACACACAAGTTTTTAGTGTATAAGAGAAGGAATGGTGTAAATAGTATACATTTTACTGGTCAAAGTAAGAGAATTTTTTTCCTTTAGAAAGAAGAAGCCAATCATTTTTCAACCAAGGACACAATTTGCTGGAGAAATTAGAAGTCAAGATCCTGAACGATCATTATTCAGACTGATCCACACAAAAACGTAAGAAAACCTGTTTGTGGATTGACACATGTCTGGCAGACCTGGGTGAGACAATTGTGTATGTAATCAGCAATTACCCTAATGACTGTGCTGACATACACTGAAGTAGGGTTTGACAGTGTGTGTCGGGTGGGGGGCTTATGTAGGGAGAAGGGCCAAAGAGGATGGGGGTGTGCTGAAAGGCCTGTCGGTGTCTCTGAGTGATGGCCTGTCAGCGAAGCACTCCTGTTTCAGACACAGTCAAGGCTCAGGTGGCTCCGGTGGGCCCTTCTACTTTCAAATGGTGAGTCTCAGGTCAGTCCCAGTCCAGAGTGCTAACACTCTTCTGTTCACTCCCTTCCATCTGCAGCGTGTTCCTCCTTTCTTTAATTTTTTAATCCCCCATTTTTATCAGTGTCTTTGAAACATTGTTTAATAAACTTCCAATCTGAACGTACAAGACTTTCATTTGTCTTATCAGTCACAATATATATACCTTATTTAACAAGAGTTTTATTATGTTACATTTTAACCTGTTGGAATGTGTACAGGTGGGAAATACAGATTATTTTGTTTTAGCAGAGGTAACAATAAAATCAAGTATGAATTGATTTTCCAATATAAACTTAGCAGAGAAAATAAGAGAAATTGTGTTTGGCTGATTATTTCTACCCTTTAATAATATCAATTGGTGTTGTATTTAACACTGTCTGATCTTCACCTTAAAAGGAGATGTAACTTGTAAAGATAATGCTTTTGTGGAATGAGCAATGCAGCCCCTCCAAAAATATTCCACAATTCCCTGAAATATTTACCTTTTGGTTTTCAACTATTGTTCTGAGATTCAAGTGCTGCTGAGGGTGTTCCAGTCACAGATGTATGACTGGCACCTAATTAGTACATAATCAGGATAATCTCAGAGTACCTTAAGAATTTAGAAGTGAGAAGAATAAACGGGGTGTCGTGAATCAAGACCTCACCTCAACTGAACACTTGTGGGATCAGTTTGGTTGTGCTACATGTGCTAGAGTCACCAAGACAACCATGCTGATTGACATTTAAGAACTCCTGGTGGAAGAACGGGATGTCATTCCGAAGTAAAACGTGGCTAAGCTGGTAATCAGCTTGAGGAGGAGGCACCAGGTTGTTGTGGCTGCAGATGGATCGTCTACATCAGTGGTTCCCAACCTATTTTCCTTTATAACCCCCTTCATCCAAATACTAAAAAGCCATGGAACCCCTGGCCCAACCACGAGCTGAAACTATGCTTGGTTTTATGCTTTTAAAAGTGAGATTCTCACCATAAATTATGTATTCTGACTAAGTCCTGTTCTTCAAAACAGCCAAAGTTAAATTTACAAGTTGTTTTTCTTAAATAGGGACAATGTGTGGACAATAATCACCATGGCTCTCCCCCATGAGATCCCCTGTGCTCTTTGTGGGACCCCCTTGGAGGAGTTTAAAATGAATAAAGTTTAAATGGCAAAATGATCCCAATCTCATTCTTTATTCTGAGTAAAAAATCCTTTAAAAAAATCATGGATCCAGGTGGTGATCCAGGTCGCTCCCAAAATCACTTGTTCCTTAATCCATTTTTGAGATTTCTTGAAAATATTATCAAAATCCATCCAGCACTTTTTGAGTGATGTTGCTAACAGACAAACAGACAAACGAATGCTGCTGAAGACATGACCTCCACCTTGCTGGAGGTGACAAAAAAACAAAACAAAAGAAAGTCTAACATGGATCCCAGAAAGCAACTCATATATGGTCATTTCTTTGTTTACTTCTTTATGCTTTGTGAGAACCCAAACAGAGTTTAATAAGATAAGATACTTGATTGTCATTAAACAAGAACGTATAACAAAATTAGAATGCACTGTTAGGATATAAACTAATGCCAACTAAAAATACAATCTGTCAGTTGAATTTAGCACGTCTCAACCTAGAGGTCAGTACCTCTCAACAGGGTCCCAGATGTACCATATTATCCTTTAGGAACACAGCAACCTTTATAAAAGAAAAGCTCTGCTGGCAATGATACATTTGTATAAAGCCTATTTTCATTTAAAAGTTTTCAATGTTGCTAGAAATATCAAAGGTCGCAATCTATAATGAACATATATATATATATATAAGATATAATCACATTTAACTACACAGAATCATACAATTATTCACAATTAAAAAATTGTATCACTTGATGGCCATTATGTAGAGTTCAATCACTTATGAGGCGATTTCTCTGAAAAAATACTACAGGCTTTTAATAGAAACATAACATCCAAAGTTACTTTGTTTGTTTTTTAACTTTCTATTTTTATTTCCCCTTAATTTTATATTTTACAAACAAGAAAAAAGATCAGTATAGATAAAGAAAAATGCTTCATTAATAGTGACATGCACCCTGTTTGGATTTGGTTAAATTGAGGTCACAAGAGCACTTTTCTTATAAAAGTTTATTTTTCCTTTAAACATTATTAAAAGAGCCCAGAGTGTTTTGTTCTTCAAGGTGCATTGTTTTACAAACCATGGTAGCAATCTTTCCTTAACTTTAATCAGTTGCTGTCTGTGCTGAAACATGACCAAAAAACATTTAACCAAGCTTCAGCTGCTGTAGGCAGACACGGCTCTACAGATACAACATGAGAATATTGATATATTTTTTATAATCTATTTATTTAACCTTTATTTAACCAGGAAAAAAAAACCATTGAGATTAAAAACCTTTTTTACAATGTAGTCCTGGTGCAAGATGGGCAGTTGTAAATTAGCTTTATGTAAGTGTGATTTCAAGAAGGCGGTGTTGCATCATGTTGGGTGAATAAAATGAGCTTGTTCAAATCTGAATTGAGAAGTTCTGTTTCGTTTGCTAATTAGCCAGGCTTCAAAAGAAAAGATATTAATTTACTGACAACAACTGTAATCAAAAGCTTAACTATACACAACCTGGATTAAAGCTGTTTAAGATCGTCTAAAAGTAATAATCTATGAGATGCAAATGCTTGAGTACTTAAGGTCTATATCAACTCTATTTTTGTGCTACTTGCAAACAAAACATGCTTATATTGACCGATAATGTTAGAATCAAATATTCAAGTGCATACATGTAAAAGACAAAATACAAGAGCTTGATTGGCCATTATATGCACTTGACAGCTTAAGCATAACTATCATCACACAGAAGCGTGTGCATCAGTCATTCCAATTAGTACATGTAAATGAAAGGGCCTAATAACCACAGATGAATAATTCATAGGTAACACGGTGTCACATTGATTTGTTCATACCAAGAGTTATGATAAAAACTGCCTCTTGATTATAAATGACCACTGAATCACTCATTTGTGCCATGGCCTGACAAGTGATGTGGGTTTCAGCATAGTAAGTTTTCATCAATTCATATTTGGCAGGGCATAGCCTTCAAATTATATTCAACAGGGCAAAAGATGAAGCTTATTTACTGACTCAGAAGAAAAGAATTTGAATATCAAACAAAGAAATCCCTGACTTTTATGTTTCCAGGTAGCTGCAATGTGTTTGGTTAAAAATACAAGCACTCTTTCAAATTGTGTGTGCTCATGAGCTCATCCTACCGTGCATGTATTCATGTTATCTTTGGAAAAATAAGAATATGTTTGAGGCTGTTTAACTTGCTTTATGCTCATTGAATTTTCTTATTGAATTTAGCCTGCTGAGTTGGACTTCATTCAAAAATGCAATGTGCTGTGCTGCAACTGGAAAGAGGCGATATTGAACCAAGCTAATGTACATTTTTGTTGCCAAACCAATGCACTGGAAAAGTCTTTGACTTGATAACATCATTCTTCTTTCAATGTTTTACAAAAGAGGCTTGCACGCTCGAAGGTACCCAATCCATATAGATCATTTTTTTGGAGGCGGTTTATTCCAGAAAGAACCCAACTTGAAAGAAAAGAATGAAAATAAAGAATGAAAGAAAATAAAATGGTGTGCTGTTTAATACAAAATTATGTCTGTCTCTATAAAAAGACTAATTCTGCTCCTGCTTACATTTGCCTCTCACTGTGTCAATGTGTGTACCGATGTGGGAGGGAGGATGTGTAGCTGTAGCTACAACATTAGTTAAAAACAGTTGTTACTGAGCTAATCACGGTAGTTTTGCATCAGTTTGTAATGTACCTGAACCTGCTAAATAATTAATTTGTAGTTTATACACAGTAAAGTTGTTTAATCAGAAACCACATAGAGATTTTGACAGCGTCTACAGGAGATTTAACTTTGTTTACTGGCTATTAATGACAGTTCAAAACACACGAGGCATGCAGTCCTCTATGCGATAGAGTTTGTGGATATGTATATGTCATATAATAGTGCTAACTATCATATCACATATATTGTACAAGGTTGCATCAACTGCATGTATCAGCAAGGAGACAAACAGGATGCTTAGCTGGTTGCCTTTCAAACCTGAGAAATGTGGAGAAGCATAAGGAGAAAATACAGACCAACAGATAGAAGTAAAAGACAAAAAATGATCATACATCTGACAAAACACACAAATTAGTGTCCGAAATGAAGAAACAGAAATAGAATTAAGGCCTGTAACATATTCTGCAAGAAACGAGAACTTATTTCTTGTTCTCGGTGCCACGAGAACAAAATGACGAGATTTTGCTCTCGCGAACGTGATTGGGCGCATCTTGAGGCTTGTTGTACACGCCTCAGCCGAGCAGAACTTTCTTCTTGTGGGGGTTCTAAGAAGTATTGTGGGATTGGCTGGACATTTGAAGTGGGTGTGGTTAATGCAGAAAAGCGTTCAGCAGATTGTTGTCACTTCTGCATTTCCACTGATGAGAGGTTGAACCGATATATTTAATTAACAGCTGATAAAGGTGGTGTAAAAGTACGAAAATGAATACAAAACAAGAAAGACATGGACACCGCTATGTGCACAAGCCCGCCCTGCCACTGAAGAAGTTTCAAGTATGAAATCCCCTCCTCCCCGCACAGTAATCTCCGCCCAGTTGCTGATGAAGCTTCTCGTGGAGTAGGAATTGACTGGACCAAAACAAACTTTTTCTTGAAACTTCAAGAACAAGAACAAATTTCTTGCCTCTCGCATAGATTGTAACAGACTTTAGTAATGGAGCAAGAAGGGCAACAGCAAAACCTCCCAGCATGAAACACCCTAGCCACCATATCTCCTCCATGATAAGGCTCCAGAAGCTTATCAGTCAATGGGTAATTTCAATTAAAAGGGGTTTTGCAAGACAAGTGTTTAAATACCTCAGAGGGAACCTGTCACCACAGGAGAGGTGGCAGGCTGCCTTCACAAGACAGAGCAAGAGAAGAGAGAAAGAACAACAGAGTGCTGCATGAATGGCTGGACTTGGCCCCGGTAGTGGCACGTGATGAGCGTTATTGCATTTGCTCCTCACCAATCACATAATGAACTCCCTGACAGACAAGACAAAAGTCCGGCCACACCCCTGCAGCACGGCAAAAAGCTAGAAGAATGTGATCGGTAGGATTAACAATGAAGGAGCCCTGAAGGGAGGCAGAGAGAGGCCTTTTGCCAGAGAGAGATAGGAAGATTCAGGAGCTTAGTGTTGTCAAATGTTTTATTCAGCCATGACCGTGAGTGCTGCCAAACAGATTAGCCTGTTTACTAAAGGTTCTCATTTAAGAGATAAATCTTTAAATGTTGGATTTGGCAGAGAAAGATGAGTAGGGGCAGCATCTATGTCACAAAGAGAAGGTAGAGGGGCTAGCTCATCCAATACAAAAACAAAAGAACTGAGAGGTAGAAATAAAACTTCTCATTAAGCTGTGAATTGTCTGAATTAATGACAACTCTAAGCAGACAATGATCAATATGCCTCAGTATAACTGGCTCCCAGGGTGAGATGGGGATCGAGCTATCTTCACACCAGGCAGGTTGAACTACGATTGTAGACAGTGTGATGTCGTTGGGGTGGGGGTGGGGGGGTGTTGTGTGTAATGATTTGACTGTTCTTCTGTTCTTTGTTGCTGCTCAGTGGAATTCTTGCTTCTCTGCTCTACTTCCCTCCCCATTCTTTTTGTTCTTGTCTATTACAGAGGGGGGATGAGACTCCCCTGGGCGTGTTCAGCTACAGAAGCCCAATCTCACCGGATAATCGTCTTCAAGATACATCAACAGGGCAGTTGTAACTTTGAATGACTGAGAGGAAAATAAGCACCAAAACATCTAAAAGAAAAAAGAAGCAGAAGTGGAAAATTATGTATTTCAGGCAAGCTAGCAACTGTACCTAGAGTTATAAAAAGTACCTTTCTTACACACAGCACACTCCAATCACATTTGCTTTCCTCCCTACTGTTTCTATGCTGAACGCACCCGCAGTTTGGCTGTGATTCCTCAGTTCTCAGTCAACTTGTTAGAAAAGAACCATGCCAAGCATTCTACACTATTTCCAATTAATGATGCTGCTCTTGGCAGGAAAGTAGTAAATGACTACCAAGAGTGTTGTTTTATTTCCCAAGACGAAGTACATGCTTCTGTTTCTCACTCAAGAATTGATAACTACCAGATCCGATATCACCCACTTTCTTACTAATGAGAGGTCATCACATTCTGGGTTAAAATGTCATGGGAAAAAACTGTCATTTCTGTTGGGCAATTCTTTTGTGCTTTATTGACCTTAAGGGACAAACCACACATTCTCAGCAAGTGGCAGGTGTATGAGTTAGGGACGAAAACAGACAAACTACTGTAGGGCAACTTTTAATGGAAC
The DNA here is from genome assembly GCA_037177495.1 of Rhadinocentrus ornatus. NCBI lineage: Eukaryota > Metazoa > Chordata > Actinopteri > Atheriniformes > Melanotaeniidae > Rhadinocentrus > Rhadinocentrus ornatus. The sequence continues at coordinate 15,599,447 of JBAMHW010000016.1, read as the reverse complement.
CAATGGGACCATATATGAATGCTTTACCCTTGAATGCAACCCCACACACAATAATATAGCTAAGATAGAATAGATATAATAGAGGCAACAAGCCAATGATAATGACAGTGACTGACAGATGGATTGTAATGTAAGGGGGGGGGGGGGGGTGATCATTACGTTGCAGAATATTTCAGACTTAGCTGTCATCTATGCACTGACATGTGAGACTTGGAGAACAATCTATCTACATGCAAAGCAAAACAGTATTCTCTGAAAAATCCCATTCGCCACCTGGCTGGCTTGCTCAGATCAATAAAGTCTGAGGGTATAACAGATGTAGAATTAGAGACTCTCTAACATGGCAAACATTTGTTAAGTAAAAGCAAATAAATCAACAACAACATCTATATTTTATCTAATAGATCTTGAGTGACACATTTTCTTTCTTTCTACAGTTGTCAAAGTGGCTCTTGCGGTGCTCAGAATTTGAGGTAGGGAAGTTTCAAGCAGGTTAAATGTGCAAATCTAAGAATTAACATAGGTCTTGACATGGAATAGCAGGGAGTTGTCATAGAGGATCATGAATATTCAAGCCTGTGACCCAGTTTGATATGCTCGAACAGGACAGTGGGGTGCAGGGTAAAAATCCATCTCAAGTCAAATATACCACAGCACTAGGGTAATATGAATCAGTGTGGGAGGGATTTAATTTTAATTACTCAATCAACTGTTGAGCTACCTTCTGTTTTACTCTGCTCCTATCTCCTTACATCTGTATGCTTTGACAATTCTAAGCTGTAAATTGATTAAATAAATGAAATAAAAACCTGAAAAGTAGCCATTTCTACATCACGATGATGCTATAAAACATTAAGGCACTCACAGTGATCCCTCATCAGATCCCTCCAAGACAAAGTGTGAACACCCTTCCTCTGAATCATGAAGCAACATACTGAAGTACACAAATGAAAAGTGTTTCATTCTTCCCAGACCATAAGTTAATAAAAAATCCACTCTGTTGGCACCAGACTGTCTGACACAAACTCAAATTGATTCATAATTGAGTTTGTATAGATTTTTATCCAGCTTTTGCTGGTTACATTAAGGCTTGACTAGTCTCATTTTGCAGTGGAGTGTAGAGCAAATGCAACCTATGCTCTGGTCTCAATGTGCATTGTGCATTGCAATAGCTTGCTTAAATAATAACTCGTTTAGAAGGACAATTTAGCTTCTTTCTGCTCATCAACGTGCATGCCATGAAAAATGTATTTAGGGTCACCTTTTTCTATTGACACAAGACTCTCATGACTAGTAGGATTAATTTTGAAGTTGTTTCAGAATAATGGGATCTTTACATCAAATGCAAAAGTAAAAAAGAAAACTTTCTTTGAAAGCTCTATTGGTGATTTCTGTTTAATTCAACCCAAACAAAGCGATATCGGACCTAATTAACACCTCCAGTATGAAATTTAGAACATCATCTGACTTAAGCTGTGAGTTTAATTGCCATTAATGTATCTACCTAAGAGAAGAGAATTAGGTTAGTCAAAGACATGTACTAGCCTAACCTCCATCAGGACAACTCATGAAGCAGGCCTTTAATTGATTGACCACAGAAAGATATATAGAGATGCTTTGACTTGCCTCATTTTGCCACTTGTCTTAGTTGGTGTGTCTGACTTAATGATAAAAAAGCAGTGAGATTACATGTGTGTATGCACAGCTTAAAGGGCTGCAACCAGTTTAGAACAGAGAAAATCTGTAGGTTTTACAGAAAAATGTTTTACAACAACACGCATAAGGAATTATACTGATTGTATAGATTGCACTGAATCACTGTAATTTCTTATGTGAAAAACTGTACTGTGGAGCATTGAAAATTTCACTAAAAGCTCTAGATTTCCATTAGGGTTGAGTTTACCCATAAAATAATATATAATTTATTTTCATTAAAATTGCTGACAGTTAACAGATAAGATAAATTGCAATGCAAAAATGAGGGAACGTTGTCAAAGCATAAGCATATTATCTGAGGAAAATGTAGATAATCATCAGCCGCACATTGTAATATTAGAAATAGGCATATCCAAGATTAAATTAGATTTTGAAAATTTTTCCACTGAAATGCTAAAAAACTCAAGTATATAATTTTTTATCAGTTTCATGTGAACATCAAAAAACATTATTGAGTTACTGCAAGTTGTTGAACAAGAAGTGTAAAAATGAATAATAATTAAAAAAAAAAAATTCATAATTAGCAAGCATTAACTGACCTTCCCTTGGCTTAACATCTGATGTCCAAGATCTCGCCACTCTTTTTCCATTCACCATTTATTCTTCTTAACTTTTTTACATTAGATGATCACTTTAGTTGTAATAATCAGTTCAATATTTAATAAAATTTACAAGGTCCTGCTTAGGTGATTCTATTTCCTGCTGTTTTTATCTATTAAGATCGAGTTCTTGACTGAAGCCAAATGGCAACACAAAAGCTTAAGGATATTGCAATAAAATGGGTAGAGAACACATTTTTTACTTGTGTTCCCTCAAACAACCTAACACAATCCCTAGCTTAGCTGGATCGTCTGACCTTTATAGGCATATTGTAAAATGACTTTTAGGTATATCTTTAAAAATTTCAGAGATTACTGATTACAAAAAGCATTTGTCATTGTCACACTCAGCTGTGGTTTCCAGCTCTCTGGCTCTGCCATTCCCTCATTAGCTCAACCACTTCCACCTCCTGGTGCCACCTGCCAATCAGTGTTCCTATATAACCTGTACTGTTTCACTCCATAGTTGCCAGAATGTCTTTGCTCCCATGCCTGACTCTCCAGCGTTCATCTCCAGATTGATTCCCTGTTGCTGACACTGCCTGCTCTTTCAGCTCAGCCTTGTCCGGAATCTGTCTGAAGTTGTCTCTGATTCCCTGGTACCAACCCTGCCGGTTTCTACCCTTGCTTTTTGTCTCAGCCCTGTTCAATCTCTGGATCAACCTGAATCACGTCTGGAAGGACAGGCATTTGCAGTGAGTCTCACCCCCTTTGAACAACTTCACATCATCCTGTTGTCACCTCCTGAACTTCTGTTCACTCACCAGTCCTGTCATCGCTCAGTCAGACCCATTGGCCCAGAGGAAAACCTGTTTACTTGGCAAGCGGGAGACTGGGGTTTGATACCAACCCGTACCCACAGCAGTTGCAGACCAAGCCACCTGATCTTATCTGGAGAAAATAATAAAAGCTTGTTCTTCGTTTTATTCCCGACTCATTGTGTTGCATTTGGGTCCACAGCCTCCCCGTCACAACAATCAACAATAAAAAGTGATTCACAAATCCTTGTGAAAACTTAATGAAACCCTCTAGCTTGTCAAGCACATACATGGAAAATCTTTACTCATTTTAAAGTAGTACTTTTGTACAGCTAAACTAAGACCTTTATCATACTGAAAGGCATATTTTGGACCAAAACCTGTGGAAAAAGAAACATTTCGACATCCAATTCTAACACAGAAAGAGATAAAGAGAAATAAGAAATACAAAAATTTACAAAATAATGACATTCTGATGAAAAATGGTTAATATCTAGGAAAGGAAAAACATGCTTTTGAGTTGTCAAAGGAAGAAAGGGTCTTGGGACAAATGACTTAAACAGATATTTTTATTTAAGAGACTATTACAGAAAGAAATCCAGTCAGATTCCTCCAAGGAAGTGAAGAGTGTGATTCAAATCGTAATCAAAGCTTAAAAGAGAAGTAACACAGGAATAATTTCAGCTTTATTAAACCTTAATGATAAGCACTCTGCTAAATATGAAAGAGAAATGGGAGAAGGAGCTTAATATGGAAATTGAAGAAGATCCATCACACATCAGCCAAGTCACGAACATGGAGGAAATTCTGTCTTTAAAAACTTCATTACACTGAAGATGAAAAGTAAGCAGTTGAACCAACATCATAAATGTTGGAGAGAGTAGGTCATTTGATGTAGAAGTGACTGACATATCTTTTAAAAACGTTAGAAAATAGATGTGTTTTGAGAAACAGCACGTGGAGTGTAACTAAAAATCCTGATTTAGGAAATATGTATGTTTTAATGTATATGAAGTGTATAAAAGAAAAATTGCAATTTTGAAACAGGATGCATTTATTTAGCTGTGAATTATTAATAATACCAGATAATCATGTGCACCAAGGTCAAAGTATTAATAACTGCAACTGATGAGCTCAGATTGATATTGTAGTTTCTGACAGAAATCATGAGGAAGGCTTACTCCTTGTTGTGAAATTTTCAGGGAAGTGAATTAATGGTAACATACATGAAAGCAGAAGAAGCTGCATTGTGAAGAGGGGAGGCACTGAATGGAGTTGGGATGCAGAAAATTCTAGCTTTCTTAGAACATTCAGTGGCTTGTGTTTGTGTTTTTACAAACAAAACGGAAACCAAAAAGCTTTCACAAAATACCCTTAGAGGGAGCAGCACACTCAGCTCTCTGTAGTGCTATTGTCACACAAGTGAATCTAGTTTAGTCTAGTAATTTAGTAAATCTCTGACACCAGATAGACATGTGTTACTACAAGACACTGCAGCAGCAAGCTGCTTCCATTTGGCATGCGTAAAACACCAACGGGGAATGGCGGCAGGTTAATTTATACATATAAGATGAAACCAATAACCCATATGTGATCAGGACTTTTGCCTTACATGGGTTTTTAAGTATTCTCACAGAGATAACAAAGGCCATGAAAGAAAAAATAAAAGAGAAAAATCCTTTTCCTTTAACCTTCCTCCGGTGTTAGTTTTCTGTTATGTTAATGAGCTGGTTTTGACCCGTGTCTGAAATCAGCTGTAAAATAGACACAAAAACACCCCATTTATCTATCATCTAACTTCTTTTTTTATCTCTTGGTTACCTTGTTAGGCTTCCTCATTTATGAAAAAATTGATTTTAATGTTTTTGGTGTGAGCCTCTAGGACATTTTTTTAGTCAGTAAGCCCCTCGGCTTCAATGAAAAAAGATGGTATAATGAACCTCATGAGAGTCTTATAAATAAATAAAAGGTTGTTGTGCCCTGAATATTACTGAGGGGTATAAGAACACATTTCTTAAGTTAATTTATTTCATTTATATATATTTTTTTCTTTTTATTATTATTAACTATAGTAACATCTATGGAGTTGACCCGTTTACATATGCTTTAAGAAAAAGGTCAAGTGTTGCTGTGTGTTCCATTTGAGCACTTTTTATCCCATAAGTTTCTTAAAGCAAAGATGCCTCCTTGTACTGACATTGGCATAAATAGCTCTAAACATGTCTTGATGACTCTTGACCTTGTGATTCCAGGGGTCATCATGATGACATTTGCAGCAATTGACCTGCCACATGCGTCATGAGGTCCTGACCTCCATCAGATTTTACCATCTTTGAGTTTGAATCTTTTCAGGGGTAGCATCTTCACTAACAGTTACCTCCTCATCAGACTCATCAGATATGTCTTCTGGATGATACTCCATTTTGTCTTCCTCCTCAGAAAACCTCATCCATATTGCTTTTTTACTTATTTTCATTAAAATTTTTATCCGAAACCTGTCTCACTGCAAAAAGTTGCTCTCCTTTTTGCATACAGCAAATTGGAGATGTGCACTCTTGTGTGCATGTCACAAATTCCATACTGAATGCTGAACATGCCCATCTTTCTTTGTTTTGTTTGTGTGCAGGTATAAAGGAAAACAACTCAAAACGGGAATCCTCTAAAGCTCACATGATTGAGAGAGGAGCAGGCTGTCAATGTGTTGGATGAAAGCGCAGTTTTAGCTCTGATTACTGCTTTATAATCTTATTTTTGGGTAAAAACCAACCCTAGCAACACAAAGGTTATAATTTCAACAGGAGCTTTTTAGAATTTATAGATTTTTTGGTTTTGTTTTTGTTTGTTTTTGGCTTTACTTTGATGAAATAGAGGTTCCTGACAAAGTCAAAAAGCCTTGGTGGAATAGACTGATTTTTGTGGTTCTTTAACTTATTTAAACCCAAAAAACGGGTCGGTGATGACCCTTATACAAGAGGAAGGTTAAGGTCCCAAATCAAGTCACTTTTCAGCAAATTGCTCTAAATCTAACATCCCCAGGATTACGAATTTT
>JBAMHW010000016.1:15575709-15588037 GCA_037177495.1 Rhadinocentrus ornatus | reverse complement strand
TATGGTCACGAGCTGTGGGTAGTGACCGAAAGAACAAGATCGCAAATACAAGCGGCCGAAATGAGTTTTCTCCGCAGTGTGGCCGGGCTCTCCCTTAGAGATAGGGTGAGAAGCTCGGTTTTCCGGGACGGGCTCAGAGTAGAGTCGTTGCTCCTCCGCATTGAGAGGAGCCAGATGAGGTGGCTCGGGCATCTGGTCAGTATGCCTCCTTGACGCCTCCCTGGTGAGGTGTTCCGAGCACGTCCCACCGAAAGAGGCCCCGGGAAAGACCCAGGACACACTGGACGGACTACATCTCTCGGCTGGCCTGGGAAGGTCTTGGGATCCCTCCAGTGAGCTGGATGTATGGATGATTGCACACTGAAGCATGCATATTGATGGCTTGATGATGATTGTCATGCGTGAATCATGTGCTTACTATTTGACCCACTTTATCTCCAGCAAACTAGCAAAAATACTTATTAGTCTTATTAGTAATTATTGATCTGTTATTGGTGTTTTAGCTATGACTTGGGAAATATCTTGAACAAAATGAAAAAAAGAGAAAAAAAGGTAGAATGTCATGGGGGTGGTTGGTTGGGTTGGAAATTGCCTTGAAACTGAATTCTTTCAGGTTGATTGCTTTCAGCTGCAGGAGGTGTGGGGAACTGTTTGGATTCTCTCTCCACCACACCTGCCTTTCGTCAAGAGGCTGGACATATCAAGCTGCAGGCTGCAGGACATCCTTGCCAGATCGTCTGCTCTACCAGACCAGAGACTGCTCCAGGAAAGCTTTTGCCAGCCTATACCCAGCCTGCCTGATCCTGGCAGTGTTCACCAGCTTCTACCCGCTCGTCTCTCACCTGGCCTGTTTGATCCTCAGCAGTGTTCCCGGAGTTCCGCCTGCTTTTCGGATGTCCTGCCTGCTCCCCCACCCAGTACGGAGACCATTGGATTTCCCTGCCAGTATTCCCAAGTCCTGGATCCTGCACAACCGCAAGGTTGACTGGTTCCGTATTCAACTGATTCCCGCTCCAGTGAATTGCGCCCTGCCTGCATTAACTCTGACTCTCCTTTCAGACCACAGTCACCACGCGGAGAAGACCTGCCTCCTTTGTGCTGCCATACCTGCCAGTAAAAAGATAATAAAACATCACCTTCATATTTACAGTGGTCTGTGTCTGCTCCTTGGGTCCATCCCCTGTCCAGCGTTATGACACAGAAGTCTTGTTTATGTGATACTATTAAGCGGTTGATTTTTTTTAACCTCTTAGTTTGATGTTTTATTATGACTACCAACTCTATTATGTTCTTGTGCAGAAAGGAACTGTTGAGACTTAACCTAACTGACAAAACTTAACCCAAGAGGGCAACTAGCTTGCTTTCCATTAAAGAATCTTTCAGATATTTGCTACTTTTCCTTAATATAATGGGATTCAATATGTCAGCTTCGTGTTTGAATGAACATTTCAGTTATTTTTCTTAGTCACCCTGAAGATTTGGCAACACTGGGCTCAGTAATACTGACATGTGACTTTCACTTCACCTTTTATGTTGTATATAATCTGGTATTTGGAGGAACCCGAATAAAGAATGCTGTGTGAGCTTTCCTGCTGCACAGTTTTCCTTAACATACAGATGATACAGATTTTTTCATTTATGGTAATGCTGCTGTATGGTTGGCTGTAGCTCAGAAAATAAACGTGGCTGTCCCTCGGTGGTGGTTGATTTGATAACTAACTTTCTTGTGTGAATATTTTTTGACATGCTGAGATGTATTCTTGGGAAGGTTACTGCCACCTGAATGTGATCCTCACTTGTAAGTTGCTTTGGATAAAAGTCTCTGCAAAAAAATGTAATAAAGTTGCATCCTCTCCTCTTTTATGACACATGCATGTTGGATAGAAAATAAGTGATTATAGGGATAGGATAGGTTAATGACAATTTAAAAGTCCATCAACCCGGAAACCCCATGTCTGAAAAGCAACAATAACATTTAACTATTTCATCACACATTAATAACTGCCCTCTACAGCACAAGAGCCCAGTTACTGCGTCTTCCAGCTAACATGCCTATCATAGTATAGGTGCAGATATGATTATAGCCTCTGATCCTTGTGTTGAATAGATCTAAGACAGAAAGAAACAATATGTGGAAGGATGTGCTCTCAAAGGGAGAAACAGTGCAAATAAGTTTATCGTGACTAGATTTGTTTATTGTCTTCACCTCAGCCCTCCTCCAGGGAGCAGAGTCCTGTCTGGCAGCCAAATGGGCTACTATCAGCAACGGTTAAGTGGCAGAGGACCCACTTTAACACAAGCTCAGCCAAGAAACTGATCTCTTGTGAGAAGAATGTCTGGCTGTCTTCCCATGTCATACAGTTTTGCTGATGGGCTGATAAAGGTTTTGCCAATGTGATTCTTCACTTTCTGTGACACTCCTGATCAGTTAGAACTCTGGGAGAAATGTTTTTCTTTTCACTGTGGAGTTAAAAGAGGATATTTGTGGCAACTACTAATCCCCCTTACACGGGTCAAATTTCACAGAGGGTTACTTCCTGGCCCTAAACAAACCACAGAGTAAGGAATCAAAACCATTTAAACTCCTTTACACTATAAAGCAACTTGATCCTCTGAGACTTATTTACTTATCAGGCTCCTCGGTAAGATAAACTGTGATTGCTTTGACTGACAAGCAGTGATATACCAGGATGTGTCCTGCGGAGATATGTTTACTGATCTACATGTTGGTGAAATGTTTTCAGTGGGAGGCAGTTACAGTTGACTGATTAACTTCTGAATCTTTAGAAATGACATAACTTAATTACAGTTGAGTTTGATGATATTATTCAGCTAAAGTAGAATCACATGAATGATAGAAGGATAAGATTCACAGTAAAACTGTGCTTATATTTAAAATGTAACAGGAAATGTGTTGCTGATATCTATGCTTAGTTAGAGAAAAAATTGTTTCATCATTTAATAGTTAAGAATAATGATGGTAACCAACTGATTTAACAGCAGGGCACCCTGTGACACTAAATACACAAGCACATTCTGGCCAAAAGCATGCCGTTAACAGATGATTTCCCAAAGAATGGTTTATTTAGGGGCCTAATGTATCTGAACAATGTCAACAGCTAGTTTCACATGTCAGCGGTGTTGTATATTTAAACCTTTTTACCCTTTTGATTGATGGTGTTAGTGAGTGACATACTAGGCTTTAACTTGTGTAGTCTTTATTTCAAATGTCAAAACAATGAGATACAGAGACCATTGCACATGTGGGAGATAAGCCTGATTGTAGAGAAATTTAAACATTAATTTTTTTTTTTTTTCCGCAGCATGTGCTGGCTTCACCTTAATTATTATTTCTTTTAAAAAGTCTTTGTACTCATCATGCAAATTCAACCTTCCCACACTCATTTGTTAATTTCCTCAGTTTATAAGTTGATTTGCAGCAAAATGCTCTCACAGTGGAATTAACGTAATGACCTGGTCTGCCGCTTAACACAGAGGAGGTGAAAGCAATTTTACACTTCGCCCACAGAGACCGTGAATCTAATTTGAATAGTCCTGTGTCTCTTGTTTTTCATTGTTTGGTCCATGGGGTTTGGTGGATGTCTAAGAAAAGAGGTGAAAGAATTATGACAAGCAGGTATGTTATTTATTCAGATTCATTTCATTCACTGGACTTATTTGTGAAACAAAAATCCAGTGATGGAAGTAAAATGAACAATGATCATTTGAAGATTATTCAGATTCTGAAGAATAATGTTAAAGATGTCTGAGGGATTACTCAATTATTCACAGGCATGCCTGCATACCTTCAACACTAATGTGAGATATGCAGACAAAGTCACAGTGAAATGGCATTTTCAACTTCAGTAATGTGATGTCTGTCTAATTGGAGTAGAATTTGTGGGTGGAATAAAGTTACAAGATCAAACCCCTAAGTTTTGATTTGATCGCTCACAATTGGGCACAACCTGGCAAATTTAATGCCAATAAATGTTCAAATTGAACCCTAAAAATATTACAATTATGCAACTCTGCAGGTTACATCCTGTATATATGGAATATTCACTTCACTTGCAGCTGTATGCGGTTTTAAAAGTTACGTTCAACATTTTCATCAACCCCGTTTTCAGTTGCAATTGACAGTTTATTTCAGTGCAAATAGTCTCAATATTCTACTGTATACAACCTTTACCATTAACAGGTAGTGAACTGATGATAATCATTTGCTGAGGAAAAGTTAGTTGGAAAAAGAGTGAAAAATAATATTAATAGCTCAATCTGCAGCATGAAAGCAACCCCAAAGATACAGTAAGAAGCATAAAGAACTGTTCTCAGTGAGAAACAGAACGTGTCCTGCAGCAGATGGTATGGCCCCCACTGAGCACAAATCTCAACATCATGGAGTCAGTCTGAAAGAAGCAGCTGCTACTGACACAACATAAATCCAAAGCAGTACTGTGGCGAGCAAGGAAGAGTAGTTACACTCTGTTACTGCTAGGTAGTCACACCTAATAATGTTTTTATTTAAAGTTATTTGATTTGGCATGATGTAAATAAATGCCATTATTTTCAACCTGGTCTCTCTGAAATACGTTAAACCACAGCAAAGACAATGCTGCATGGGGGTGATGGTAGTGATTTGGATTTTTAAATGCTCAAAATTTGCACTGAGCAAACCTAAATTATTAATTATGTTGGACCTAAAAAAATAAAAATAAAATAAAAATCTTATTAAGGTGCACGTGAGCAGATATGTCCCCACTATTGTGTAGGACAGCTGTGGCTCAGGAGGAAGAGCAGTTTTCTTTCAACCGGAAGGTTGGTGGATCAATTCTAGGCTTTCCCTGACTACATGGCGAAGTGTCCTTGGACAAGACACCTAACTCTAGGTTGCCTCCCGATGTGCCTATCGGGGTATGAATGTGTGTGTGAATGTGACAGGTAGTGTAAGGTGCTTTGAGTGGTCAAGCTGACTGGAAAAGCGCTATATAAGTACAAGCCCATTTACCAATTAGGACTTGACAATATCACAATCCATTTTTCCCAGGCTCTCAGCAACACATCTGTGGCTGAGAAGTTGTTTTGGACCAATTAGCATCTTGCACTGGCAGCTCTGGGTGGATTTTATGTGTGATGACTGAAGACATTTTTGTGTTTGCTTATAGCAACTGCACTGAATAAAGCTCCTTTAAATAAACAGCAAAGAATGGCCCTGAAGGCTTTTGTCTTCCCTAAATAATTCTGCCAAGAATTAGACTTTGTTTAGTTGTGTTGGTCTGTTGGCTTAACAGCTCCAGCCTTTAATACTATACAACGTGATTAACCAGTGATTCATCCAATAACTAGTATTGTATGAGTGGCTGTCCTTTATCAAACACTTCCCAGCAACAGTCTCATATGATTCTGCTGAACTGTCTGGCATGTCAGGAAAATTCTGAAACTCAACCCCAATATGAAAAAATGTTTAGAAAATATTTAATGATTTAAAAAATTTGATGGACAAAATTATTGTGCAGCATTGGGTTTGCTGCTTGTTGATTGTGACACTGAGGCTTAGTGTTATTAAAAATGGTTGCTTATAGAGCGTATCTGCTAATAATATACTCAGTGCAAAAAAACCAAGACACTTTATTGCTCTTATGTAAACATCTAAAGCACAACAGATGGGTCTGATTCCAAAGGTCATGTTGTCATATCGCAAAAGGACTTATGATGCAGACATATGCAGCAGCTCTTTAGAGCTTATGAGTCATGTTGTCTGGGGTGGAAGCTAAATGTTAGCCTTGCTTGTAATCCACAGAGTTCAGCCTCCTTTGGGAGTCACTACAAACAGTACCTTGTATGAGCACTAACCTGAGACACACACAAAGCTTGTTAACAGGCTGCACAATGCTTATAGACCATGGTTCATGTGTTCACCAATATTTTCTGTAATAGATATTGAAATGCCTCTAAAATTCTGAATGCAAATTCCTATGTAGGGATGGAGAAATTAATTGGTTGACACATTCGCTCATCATTTACTACTTCTAATTTATTTACTTGTAAAATGAGGGGCTTTAACATCCATTCATCAATACATACATACATACATTCAAAAGCTGTGTGTACCCACAACAGGCTGCCAGTAAATTTCTAGGGTTGTACAGTAAAAATGGTGGAGAAATTATTTTGTCTAATTTGAGCTATGAACAATTTGAGAACAATATTGCACTTGAATAATTTCCATGACTCGCTTCTCAGTTACTAGTAGGAAAGAGCTTAAAAAGCTTAAAAATCTTTGGAGCATTTGGAACTATATTCTATATTTCAGCCCAACCTTTTGCTCAGTGTCTGCAGTTCTGAATTTAATCACAATCTTGAAATAACCTACAAATCTCTTTCACAAAATACTTCTTTAATCTGTAAAAAAAAACTAAAAAAATAAAAAAAATAAATAAAAATGAAGTCTGCTCTGTACAGCACTCTACTGCTCTAACATAGATTCATGGTAATTCCATCATATTGTGTTATACTGGATTGTAGCAGCAAATATACAATAAAAAATTTATTCATCTGGAATATTCTTTAAGTTACAGATGATATAAACCATCCCCTTCATATTAATAACTTCAATGCACTTTTGTTTATAACACAGCTCAAAAGCAGTAAAATATGTACATAAAAGTGTAAACAATAAAGCTTTAACAATCATCACACTGGTAGAATTCTAAATTTTTTAGCAAAGAGGAATTGGATTATTTCAACACATCCTACAGTTTTTGCTCATTCTTTAAAATTAGATTAAATTAGATTGAAGTAAAGGCTTTATTTTTTTCCCCAGAGTTTTAATGTCTCCCAGAATTTCTGCTCCAACTGAATAGGGATTGAACATAATTAGTGCTGCTGTTATAAAAGAACTTCATTAGTCTGGATGTAAGTGGGAGAGGCAGGGAGAGATGTTGACAGTGTCACTTTACAGCAAAATAATAATAAAAAAGGATCAAGTACTTGTGGAGGTTTTGTTGTGTGTTTCCTCTAGGTTCTCCAGGCTTAGCCCACAGTCCTAAAACAAGCAGCTTAGTTTGACTGGAAATGCTAATCTGTCTGAAAATGTGAATCTGTCTTCCTGTGGGTTGGCTCTGTGAAAGACTTGCAGTTTTTTTCTTCTCTGTGTGTCAATTCTTAATTCTTGAACAAAACAACTAAAATTGTTAGATATAATTCTTCTGCACATTTCCTTTTGAGCTAGTTAAAATTTTTTCATCAAATTACAGATGTGTTGATTGATGCGCTACAGAGATTAAAAATCTGAGAAACAAGGAATGCAAACAAGAAAAATAATAACAAAAAAAAACAACTTTAGGTAAAACGAATCTAAAGATGAAAGATAAACAATGTTTCCCACTCTCATTCCACTAATATGGAACATTTTTTTTTTTTTACGTCTCATTATTTGTAAAAACCCTGAATTAATCATTTTTATTATAAAAAGTAGTGTGTTTACTCTAAGTATGTGTTTCAAACTATTTGGTTTGTTAACTTGTGCTGATTAACTGTTTCCTCAGTAATTACACTCAAGTAATTGCAACATAAATCATCAGAGAGTGAATTCCATGCACAAAAGTTTAGTTTGAGTACAGATTGGTAGCAAAGATGACACTTTAAAAACCAGATGAAAAACGTTCAATTTCAGCAAATCCATCTTAATCAGAAATGTTATTTATGAGCAACGGGAAAAAAACTGACAAATGGGGGTTCGAATGAGTGCTCTGCTTCTTTTGAATTATGTTCAGGAGCTCAGATGGTCATTTTTAGCATGAAAAGGTCCCGTTGGGGGTCTAAATGCACAAGAAACCATTTTTGTAGGTCTATCAAAAAATGGTGAAAAGAAGTCTGCTGATGTGGGCTCATCTACATTCCTGTGACATTGTGCAGGACCCCCAGAGGACTGGACAGGACATAAGAAGCCATAAATGATTTTCTTAGCACCGCGGGTCCTTACTGTGTTCAAGGAAATGACCAGAGTGTAAGAGATAAAAGCAAATGTGTTTCAGAGCCCCAAGAGTCCGGATAACATGAATGACAATATCGAGGTTGTAGGCTGAGGGAGCAGAAGTGGAAAGATGCATAAAATATCTTAGACTACAAGCGTATAAAAAATGGTGAAAACCTGTAGTTAAAAAGTTTTAATCTAAGCAGTTCTTTACTGAAAAATTACAGCTCCCTTTTGTTATTTTGCCGTTAATTATTTATACAGATCATAGATCTATTACCTCTCGAGGTATTGACAAAACCAACCCCTAACAGCCTCCCCTCTCTAACCCAACAAACCCAAATTGGAGAATTGCTAAACAAACTTTTTCATGTAATCATACACATATTTTATTCATGTAATGATCCCTCCGTGTCAGCAGTCCTTGCATGTGTGGCTGGAACAGACCGTCTCGTAGCTGAATAGATAAACAGTGTTTGCTAATAAATACCAGAATGGATTAGGGGAATTTTTAAAATTTATTTCACTCAGAAATGCAAATTTTCATCTTCAGTCAAAATTTAGTCCAACTTAATTACATAGAATGTTGTGCCCTTTATGCAACTACACCTGTGGGGGGGCTGAACAGGCAGCAGACTCTCCTCGACAAACAACTTTAAAGAAAGTTGCTTCAAGATGGCTATACTGCTCCAAAAAAGCAAAAACTGTCAAGTGTGACTTGTATGTAGTGATGAATGGGCTGGGAACTAAATCTTACATCAAGGAAAATATGTCACATTCACTGTATCACATTCTAATAAACCACATTCATTTCCACCAGTGGGGGGATTATGACTGTCCATTTGTCTTGGCCTGGCCACCGCTGTTAGAGAGATATTTTCTGTGTGTCCGCACAACAGAAAGTTAAAAGCGATGCTGCCAACTTGTAGAAGTCATTTGTCTCTGGTAACATTGGTTCACAGGAAGCCGGGACCTAAGCTCTCATGGATGATACATTGTTACTATCACTTGCTTTTGTTCAATTACACCCATGTATGGGGTCTGGTATAATTTCCTTCAAAGTATATCCATCAAGGGAAACTTCAACCAAAGTCAGCATTATTATGTCATATGCATTTGACAGAATATGTGAAAGAATATTTCATCAATAACTTAAGAAACAGTATGATATCTCAACAGCTAATCCATTGATATACTTTACCGGACCCTCAGAAAATAAAATATGAATAAGCCCAAGCTTATTCCTGGGCTACAAATGAATAATGAGCAGCACATGTAGATGTTCTGAAAAGCCTTTGAAGAACAACGTCCTTCTCTTTGAGTGAGCCTTGTGCTATTTGCATCACACATCATTTAATTAACTCACACAGGCTTTACATTAAAAATTACTCTCAGTAACCTATTCAGAACATTCTGCATGCATTGAACCTAACCCAAAAGGCAATACAAATGCTTACAGCCATTTATTCATTGAAATGAATATTAAACTTAGCCAGAAAAGCTAACATCATTATATTTGTACATGAATGTTTATATGAGCTTTCAATATAAAAACGGTGAAAGTACATCTTTATCCATTCTGAAAATAAAGATTTGATTTGTTTATCACAAAGCAAAAATTCTGAAATAAATACCATTTAAAAATGCTGACAGTGTGGGATATTGGATTCATTTATATGTGATTTTCATTAAACCATGTCCCTTTTATTCCTGTAGTTCTTCACATGACTTTCCACGAGTCAAATATTATTTTTGGTTACATATTGACTGTTGAAATATTTATTATTTTATTATTCACTATATAAATATTTTTGTTTTGACACATGCTGTGATAGATATGTAAACATTTTATTTAAGCAACAGACAACAACATCTTTGGAATAAATTGGAATGAATAGATTTGCTTAAGGTTTTTAATTATCTATCTCTGAATGTTTCTGTGTTTTTGCCCAAAGAAAAATATAGAAAATATTCAGAAATGTACAAACATATTTTTGCACTTGTGAACATCTCTGGATGACACATTTTTCCAGAGTAACACATTAACATAAGGGACAATTTATGGCACTCAAAAAAACACAAGTAATTTGTGACTAATGGTGTACTACCAAAACTGCATTAAAGTGCAGCCATAGCTGCAGTATGCTGCTTGCTGGTCCAAATAAAAACAGCTCAGTACAATAAACTGTGTATTTGTTCGACATGATGGCACTCTGGGGAACAGTTGGTGTGTGACTGTTGGCTTTGTTGTAGTTTACCAAATGTAAACCTAAACAATCAAAACAACCATCTCTGTCTGTAAGCACACTCAATGGACAAAACTCATTCTGCAGGCTAATGTTTGTACAAAAACTATATTTTCTTCCTTGTAGTCAATCATAAAAAAAAAAAAATGAAAAGAAAACACAAACTAAACCGAATAAAATGAGGTCTGCATGAACGCTGGTACCTGATACCACCGGTCTCAAGTCTGGGACTCAAACTAAAGTCGGACTTCAGCCGCATTTCCAGTGACTTGACACTCATCTTGCACTTAAATGACTTGAGACTTGGATTCACGATTTGAGACGTGAACAATCTGTTATTTCAGTTATTTATTTATTTTTTTTTTTATGATCTCTCTGTCTGATCTCCTGTCTGTTGTCTGTGTTGTGTGCTGCCATTTCCCCAGATGTAACGCGTCACACATACAGACGTGTCCACACGTGCAATCAATCAAAGCAATGGAAGCACTGGCTGCAAAATCGCTGTAATTTTTGGGAGTTAACTGTAATATGTATGAGTTATTTGTGATATGAACGCTAATGTTAGCATTTACGTTAGCAACGGGTTTACCACAATAGCCATGTTAACGTTAGCTTGTTACTACTTTTGTGCTAAAAAGAAAAATGAGACATTTACTGAAAACAGTTTCCATAAACTTGGACTTTGCCATGATGACATTAAACTGGAAACAAACTGGGATCAGAGCCACTGTAAACAATACAGTTTTACTGGGTATGTTAGAAAAGTAAGGTAGGGCAAGGCAAGGCAAATTTATTTGTATAGCACATTTCATGTCCAAGACTATTCAAAGTGTTTAACATAAAACATAAAACATTACAGCAGGGTGCAGAAAGCAATACATGTGCATTAGAAAAACAAAGATTAAGAGAAATACAATTAATTAAATAAAAACAGAAAGTAAAAGCTCAAATAAAATAGACAAAATGCAAGAAATTCCAGCTTTAAAAAAACAAGATGCAGATCTGGATTTCCAAAAAACAAAACAATGAAATGCATCAGAAAACAGGTGGGTTTTAACTTGTATTTAAATAAACTGAGTGTTTCAGCTGATCTGAGACTTCTGGGAGTTTGTTCCAGACATGTGGAGCATAGAAGCTGAATGCAGCGTCTCCATGTCTGGTCCTGACTCTGGGAACTGATAAGAAACTGGATCCAGATGACCTGAGGGTTCTGGTAGAATCATACTGAGTCAAGAGGTCACTGATGTATTTTGGTCCTAAACCATTTAGAGCTTTATAGACCAGCAGCAGAACTTTAAAGTCTATCCTCTGATGGACCGGCAGCTAGTGTAAAGACCTCAGAGCTTGACTGATGTGGTCCACTTTTTTAGTCTTAGTGAGACTGGAGCAGCAAAGTTCTGAGTAAGCTGCAGTTGTCTAAATGATTTTTTAGATAGACCTGAAAAACACTGTTACAAGATGAAAGCATGGACTAGTTTTTCCAAGTCTTGCTGAGACATAAGATATTTTACCTTTGATATATTCTTAAAGTGATAGTGGGCTGACTTTGTGATTCCCCCAATGTGTTTCTCAAAGTTAAGGTTTGAGTCCATCACTACACCCAGATTTCTAGCCTGGTTGGTGTTTTTTAGGTGTAAAGACTGAAGCTCTGTGGTGACCTTTAATCGTTTCTCTATGGCTCCGAAGACAATCACCTCAGTTTTGTTTTTGTTTAACTGAAGAAAGTTCAGGCACATCCAGTCATTCATCTCTTCAATGCATTTACCAAGAGCCTCTACGGGGCCTCGTCTCCTGGTGACATTGTAATATATATCTGTGTGTCATTTGCGTAGCTATGGTAACTAATTTTGTTTTTCTTTATGACCTGTGCCAGTGGGAGGATGTAGATTTAAACAGAAGAGGCCCCAAGATAGAACATTGGAGAACTCCACATGTAATTCTTGTCAGCTCAGATGTAAAATTACCTATTGACATACAGGACTGTCTCAGAAAATTAGAATATTGTGATAAAGTTCTTTATTTCCTGTAACGCAATTAAAAAACATGAAATGTCATACATTCTGGATTCATTACAAATCAACTGAAATATTGCAAGCCTTTTATTGTT
>JBAMHW010000016.1:15564454-15575609 GCA_037177495.1 Rhadinocentrus ornatus | reverse complement strand
ACATTTCATGTTTTTTAATTGCATTACAGGAAATAAAGAACTTTATCACAATATTCTAATTTTCTGAGACAGTCCTGGTAATGTACTTCCTGTTCTCTAAATAAGATTTTAACCACTGTAGTGCAGCGCCAGAGAGGCCCACCCAGTTTTATTCAAGTAATATATTGCGGTCAACTGTATCAAATGCAGCACTGAGGTCCAGTAGGACTAAGACTGACCTTTTTCCATCGTCTGTATTCAAACATATGTCATTAATGACTTTGGTCAGAGCAGTCTCGGTACTGTGGTGCTGTCTAAAACCTGACTGGAAGACATCATAGCAGTTGTTTTGTGTTAAAAAGTAATTTAGCTAATGAAAAATTTTTTTTTTGAGGATCTTACTTAGAAAAGGAATATTTGAGACTGGCCTATAGTTGTTCATTTGTGTCTTGTCTAGATTGTCCCTTTGTTAGCAGAGTTTGATTACAGCTACTGCTGTTGCTGATTAAGGAATATTTAGTACACCTGGAAGTATTGAATCTAAATTAATTTTAAAAATGATTTTATTTTTACTAAGATTTAAAAAGTCTAAAATTCATATTTTTTGTGGACCTTTTAGCTACTGACCAGCAGGTTTTTACATGTTTGCCTACTGCAATACACCAAAGCCAATCTATTAATGGGAGGCTGGTACAGAACTTGACAACAAGCTATCATTTGGATCAGGTGTGATGCAGCAGAGAAACGTCTAAAACCTGCAGGACAGTTGGTGATCCTGGATTAAGGTAAAGCATATTGGCCCTCCTCTCTACATACAGGAAAACATGCAAGACTGCATTCAGTCTTACTTTGGAAATTTTCTCTGTGTTCCAGATGGATTTTTGTACACATTAAAAACTCCTAGAGAAGTTATGTCAATCTGAATACATTTCCATGTTCATCTACAGGTTTTCCGAATTCAGTAAAAAAAAAGAAATTGTCCAGAGGAGATGGACAAAGCATTTGTCAGTTTAAGCTACAAATCAGTGCTGTTACTAAATCCTGGGAGATAAAGGGTGAGTACGGAATTTAAATTCCTTGAACATAATGCCTCTTTTAAGCAGACTAGACGGCACGCATCACATAAGAAATGACTCAGTAAACTGAAAGTGACTTACTACTTGACTAGGACTTGCAAAAAAGACTTGAGAACATCTCTGGATGACACATTTTCCCAGAGTAACACATTAACATAAGGGACAATTTATGGCACTCAAAAAAACACAAGTAACTTGTGACTAATGGTGTACTACCAAAACTGCATTAAAGTGCAGCCATAGCTGCAGTATGCTGCTTGCTGGTCCAAATAAAAACAGCTCAGTACAATAAACTGTGTATTTGTTCGACATGATGGCACTCTGGGGAACAGTTGGTGTGTGACTGTTGGCTTTGTTGTAGTTTACCAAATGTAAACCTAAACAATCAAAACAACCATCTCTGTTTGTAAGCACACTCACTGGATATGTTGACAGAGTTGTCCTGCAACTGTCTCCTTCTATTCCTGTTGGTCATTTATTTTCATTTGTAAGCATTATACATGCAAAAAAGATCCTTGTGTATTCATGAAAGATGTGCTTCTCTACATATAAGTCTTAAGTCTATTGTTTTTCTTTGTGTTCCCAGTAGGTAAATTGAAATAGAAAATCCCTCTGCACTTCTCCAAGGAGGATATTTCTCTGAGTAACACAAATGCAACAAATCCAGATTGGAAAGTAAACCAACTCAATCTTGACTGATACTCTTTTTTCCTAATCTCTGCTTGAGAGTGAAATAAAGCCACATTTTGAGCTCACCACCTAACTCCATCGCTCCCTGGATGACTAATGCGTTGCCAGGACAGAAGCTTTACAATGTGTGCTGAGATCTGCCGAGGCCTTTGTGGCGCTCACATGCTGGACATCCCCATTGAGACAGTAAAGAATAGGTGGTCACTAGGTATGGACACAATGAAACAGAACTTGGGGACTAGAACAATTGCTCGAGCTGTCAGATGGTGACAGAAACCGTAATTAATGATATTTTCTATTTTCACAAAATTGAATGAGCGACTGACAGAAACATTATTAATGAGCACAGCCTTGATGAGGGGAATAATGGCAGTTTATTAGCAAGACAGATTCAACAGAATTCTCTCAAACAAAGCATTTAGACATTGAAAAATGGAGGCAATCTGCCTTTAAGATCTGATGGGAGAAAATGTTCAATACAACTCAAATGTCTGTATTGTGATTTTTCTTTCCTTTCAAAACCATCTGTTAGGCAAGTCGATAATGAAAGAACAACTTCTTTCAGAGTCTCATCTCAAAAGGAGGAAAAGTTGACAGCAAAATAGCATCACATGAGATATTTCTCTATGCTATCTCTGTAATTAATCTACACAGCTATTTGACAGGTACATAGATGGTTATTCTTACCTTCAGACGGACAAATATATAAGACTTTGTAGTGAAAGTGCTTTTAATTCAATGGGAGACTCTTTGGTCATTGTTGCATAGGTTGTGCTCATAAAAAAAAGTACAGTAAATATACAATAAATAAAATGTCCCATCTCCGCCTCGCTTTTAGCATACTTTTAGTTTTATATTTTTATATTTATCTTTCAGCCACTGTTGCTGCTACAATGGCTGTCACCAACAAAATTTTGTCATAAGTTTACAGCAACAATAAAGTGTCTTAATCTTATTTCTTTAGGTTTGAGACATTTGAGATGTGATTTTATTCAACAGACAATATAACTAGGACAACAGTTTGAGGTCACCTATGCTACAAATCATACTGAGAAACTGTGCAATTACCTTGGAATGATCCCATTTTTCCTCATAATATCATATAGATTTAGGCAAGGAATAACTATTTTTGAAGTAATGCAGATAACGGCAATATAACCACTGGGTTAAAAAGATTTGTGTTGCACATTTCGGTGGTTACTCCTCTGCGTCATTCATTTCGCTGGACAGAAATATGGCTTCAATGTGATACTACAGGCTTATGCCATTGAATAGATGTATTAGATGATTTCCAGAAATGAAATATGATTTCTTCCCCCTCCCCCAATCTATATTGAGTTCATGTAATTGATTCTCATCCAGCAAGTTTGACTGTATTATGTTTGTTTGAAAAGTTAAAAGAATTCGGCTAATTTCTCCCCAACCAGGCGATACTTAACCAGATTAGAGTGGCCACTTCAAGCTTTGTTGATGCATCCAAGTGAGGCAGGGCAGCCCAGCTGCAAAAGCTGATCAAAAGAGAGAGTGGGGAATGTGATATTAGCATCAAGTACTTCAGCGAGTGACTCAGACAAAAACATAGAAAAAAACATCATTATCAGACAACTTCCTTTACCCATGTTTGGAAGTGAATATATCTGTTTGTCAAGCAGCTGCGTGCATCCATACATGGCATTGATTCACACTTTATCCAGCATTATAAGGCAATTCCTCTTTTCCCTTTTGCACCCCCTTATTGGTAATATGCTAATGACATCCGCTGTGATTAGTGATTTTCTTCTAATCTTTATTCCACGGTGGCCTGAGCAATCACAGAGGTAGAGCTTCAAGATTTACAGCTTTTTCTGACTGCTGTTCCCATCTGCCCTGACTTCATTTCATTTGAATAACTAAAAATTTTTATTCAAAGGCCATTTTTGTGCACTAGCGTGTATCTGAAGAGTCAGGAAATACACTCATAAGGAGAGCATTTTTCTGTCATGACCTAACCTGTTCCCAGTAAAATGTGTTTAAAGGAGGAAGTCCCTGGTTCACCACTAATACTGAAAATAGCAATGCCATGCAGTTGAATGTGATAAGTCAACACTGATTTATCTTTCTTTCTCTTTGAAAGTATTTACTTGATATCCTTTTCGTCTCAACAGAAAGCTAATTCCAGTTAATTTTAAAACTATTGCTGAATAAGCTTACATGACTTCAAAATACCCCTCTACTTCAAGATAAGGTTTTGATCTTTTTTTTTTTATCCCAAATCTATAATTCTTATACTACTTTAAAACGTGATCAACATGTGTTTCAAATTTTAGCCTTTTATGCTACAGTACTTGAAAAAGCATAATAATGACTACTGTAACTCTCAAGGGGTGTCAGTCTGTCCAGATAACTGCATGGTCTCCCACGATGTTAAAGCCTTTCAACCCAAGTCTATCAAATGGTTTATTTGTTTTTCTTGATACTTTTACCTTTGAAGGGTAGAAAAAATTGTTATACAAATGACACTGGCAGAAAGATGATTTGAATTCATGCTTAGAACATTTATTGCGATAATATTACAAAGTTTAACCCACCCAAGCTAAGTATTGAAAGAAAGTCTGTCTTTTATTCTAATAATTGAAATACTTTCAGAAGTTTCTGTAGAAGTTATAAAGTGTTATAAAGTGTCTTTGAATGGGGGCACTACGGGGTGCAGGCACTGGTGTGAG
Source organism: Rhadinocentrus ornatus (assembly GCA_037177495.1). Taxonomy (NCBI): domain Eukaryota; kingdom Metazoa; phylum Chordata; class Actinopteri; order Atheriniformes; family Melanotaeniidae; genus Rhadinocentrus; species Rhadinocentrus ornatus. Next base: position 15,571,162 of record JBAMHW010000016.1, on the reverse strand, counting down.
TTTGCACCTGGAATTCCCTCTAATTGGCAGCCATCTCATTTGGCTTTGACTCTGCAAACCATCATCTGCATGAGCAGAACAGGCCATTGTCTGGGGAGAAAGTATAGGTGAGTTACAGGATAATCAGCAGAGACAATGAGGCCATGCTGGAGAGAAAGCAGAAGTTAAACATGAGGCCAAGAAGTAACTCCAAAACAGTGTCAATTATAGCACATAGTCCTAATATACTGCATGTCCCTGCAATGTTTTAGCTAAGCTCTTAAGAAAGTGTATTACAGAAAGCAGTAATGTGGGCAGTAAAATCTGACTTCTGACAGCAAGATCCTAGGACCCCCTAATTAAGAGCTCCTTCTCAGCGACAACATAGGGAGTGATATAATGGTGAGTCAGCATGCGCATTTTTACCTGGAGTGTGATATATATACTAATACCTCACAGCACGACTTTAGACCATCACCAGCTTTTCTTCTAAAGTACGAGTTGAGGGAAAAAAAACATGCGCAATCTTCTCAGGCAGCACGACACCTTGAATGAAACAAATAGGCAAAGTGTTTATAGTTGTTGGTAGGTTGTAAAATCAGCATCAACAGTATGAGACATCATGGACATATTTTGGCTTTGGATGCAAGCACGCTGTACCAGAAGGTGTGGCAACAGTATTTACACCACCTGCAGAAGAAGAAAGGCCTCCTGCATCTTTGAAAAGAAAAAAAAAACAAAAAAAAAAAACTCACTCATGCCATTATGCTCATGCAGGTTTTGTTCTCTCCTTAGCAGTCAACTGTAACTGTCCTCAGGGACGAAAGGTGCTAATTACAAAAAGAAAACTTGGAAAGAAAAACAAAACATCAACATCCAAGATCAAGATCTCAAGAGAGAACATGATGTCAAGTTTAAGACTTTTTTTTTCATGAGAAGGAATTTTTTTGCGATCAATCCATATTGCTCTCCTTGTAACTAAACACCTCTCTTCAAAACAGTTTCCCCTGAACTTGGAGCTGCAAACTGAGTAATTATCTGAGTTTGCTGCAGTCAGCACAGGGCTGTGTGACGTATGAAAAGCAAACCCTAAGCATTGAGGAATGAATCCATACTGGTGGAAAATGACAGAGCGATGGCTTATTGACTGGGTAAAGCCAAACAGATAATTGCAATTGAACAGAAGCCACTCGAACAGAAGAGGAGGTCAGGATGTTCACATCATATTTTCATGATTTGGTGGATTATTTTTAATCTACTTGAGTACAAATAAAGAAAAACAGAAAATGCATTTATCATTTACCTGTAGCAGCTTTATTGTTGATGCTGGGCAAATCATGGAAGATAATGTGAGTTTTCAAATAACACCACCGTTTTGAACTGGTTTAACTTTGTCAGACATTTGTGTGTATCATAACTCTTCTCAGGGTTGAAAAATGGATTTAGTTAAGTGCAGGAAGTATTATGTTTAGCTCAGGGCAAAGAGTTCTGTTGAGTTACAGCAGCAGATTACCCACAGCTCTGGTCCAGGGACTACATGGGGTATTTGTTTGCACCAAAGGAAATGAAACTATTTCCATTTAACTGCCCTGATTATTGGCCTCCTATGCTTCATTCCTCAATACACGTGAAATGTTTCCTACTGTTACAATGGGCAGCTCTCTTTGACCACAGTAGATAGTGGGGGGAGAGGCCTCTGAACAAGGAAATAAAAAAGGTGTGTTAGACATGGAGCATTGAAGAGGAGTCCTGTTTTCTATTATGTCTTCATAACTGACTGACTTTTTATGTAGAGGTGCTGATGCAATTAGCTGTTCTCCTACTCAATGTGTGCCAGATCGTGCTTGGATTTCAAAGAGTCAAAGAAACACTATCTTGCTCCAATTTCAGGGGACCTGTGCTCAATTTCGCCTCTTTTATCTAATAGAGTTTTTCTTTTTCAAAGGCCATGTGGTTTGCTGTTGGTTGAATCCAAATAATGAACCACAAGGCCTGGCAACCAGGGGCCAAGAGACTAATGTTTTATAAATGATAGCAACACATTTTATCTGAAACTTTAACAGGTTTATCCTTAAGAATCCCCACTGCTGCAGAGGCCATTATCTATGCTTCAGTTGTAAAAGTATCCTTGCTGGTGGCACTGAGAGAAATATAGAAATAGTATTGTGGTTCTTGCATTTAAAAAGCACTGAATATTAGGTGTGGCTTCCAAAACAAATATTGAAAACACATATTTTAGCCACATTCATCTGCAACGCTTGACAGTACTAACAAAAGCTCCAAATCTTGATTTCCAACTTGCATATTTTCCTCCTCTCTACAATGTCAGCATAATCCCTGCCAGAAGTGAGAGCTGCATTGCACTACAAGAAAAAGCAGCTGTAGAGATAGAGTGGAAGTGTGGGCACTGGCAAGAGCAATGAGGTTGATCCCCAGTAAGCTGGCCCGTGGCCTCAACCCTTAAGTATTTATCAGAGCAGCAATAGGTGTGAATCCGTCACCAATCGCACAGATGAAAAGACACCTCAGCTGTCCCCGATTCTACCGCCCTCTTGAGGAAACAAATTGACAGGCAAAGGTAATAAATGCATCCATATGCATCATTGGATTCTGCGTTCAAGGTGGTTGTAGATATCCGTCATTTTTATGAGTCTCTCATAGGGCAGATCTACTTTAACTGTAAGTGAAAAGCTTCTTTCTGCACGGCTCAGATTTTGCAACTTGTATCTGACACAAATAAAAATATAGGCATAGGCTAGACTCTGCACTTGATTTACACACAGAGCAAAGTTAAGAAATTGACGAGAAGGAAGAAAAAATATTGTTATCGATGTGGTCTATGATCATACGTTTAAAGCTTTTGAAAAAAAATTAAATCTGTGGAGCCAAGCTAAATCTACCACACCCATTACGCTAAGCACAGATGTCTTCTCCAATCGGCAGCTGGTGTGCTGTATATTTCTGTTAATATTTCACATTAGCCTGTAGCCCCACATAATATCAGATGATTGCTTGTCTGTTATGCTATATGATGAGAAGTGTTCAGGGCTGCTAATGTGAGACGTCTCTGTTTACCATGTTGATGGATGGCCTCCCTGATAGGACCTGAGTTACATTCAGGGGTGTCACAGGAAAAAGATGACAGATGGGCCCAGCTGTTAAAGATATCGACACTTTGACCAGACCATGGAGACATTAATCACAGCACGGCTAACCAGCACTGAGGGAGAACGGGTGACTTCTTTTATTAAGACATGAGTTGTGACAGGGGGAAACACTGAATAATAGACCATGTAGTGATCAGAAGTTATGAATATTATGGCATAACACATATAAAGACAATGCTGTAAGCTGTGAAAAACTAAAGCGACCCAAGGAACTTGTATGATGATTAACTGCCACAAGAGATTAGAGGCCAGTAATAAAGATAAACGGGGGTGGGGGGAGGGGGGTGCTGATGCTGTAATACAATATCAAGTGATGGCAGATATCCAGAAGCCAGTGTCAAGATGAAAAAGAGGACACTAATAGCTCTTTGGGATCCTCCACTTCAGTTGCACCATGTTGTCATGCTGATAAGACAAAACTAGTACTCATCGTCTCAGTGAGAATGGATAATGCCATGTTGTTTTTATGCAGCAACTCCTGATAAAGTATTTATTAGTCCTGGTAACATCACTCATTAGTTTTATTCAAAGACATTGAACATTAGTACAATAAATTGTTATTTCTTATGTATTATTTTCAGAATTGTGTGACATGTTTCTCTATGACTGATATGTTTGTCTTGGCTAGTAGAATTAGACTGTAGCACATGGTCAGTGATCAACAGGAGCCTATTTTTTCCCTTTCTAATAAAAAGAACGGAAAGAACAAAAAGAGAAATGTAGTACAAGAGACTACCCCCACATGTGGTACTCAGTTTGTGTGGTTAGACCAGACCAGCTGCCTGTTACTGGTCACTTCATGGAGTACAAAGTAATATCCATGGGAGAGGATGGACTATTTAAGCAGCCCCATCAATCAACAAAAAGTGATGTCGCTAAGTTTTTTTTTTCTTTTCTTCAAACTATCCAGTGACAACTACAGGCTTATGTCATTTAGCACAGTTGACCTACAAAACTGGATGATAATTATCCATGAGTAATCTGTAGTAAAAAAATGTATTCCAGACTTTTTTGGTTTTTACGAGGACTCATCTCATACAGACCTCACGTTTTCAACTTTAAGTATTCTAAAATCATAACAGTGTGTAAAACTGCATCATAAAACTGGAAACTCCAAGCAGGCTACTGAAATCTTTCCTTTTTCTAAAAAAATGGAATAAGGAATTAAAGCTGTTTGAGAGGTTATATTTTGCTTTGCTCTTATATTTATGATTTCAAACCTATTTTAAGTTTTGTGAAATTGAATATGTAACTGTAAGAGAGTCTGTGTCTGCCATTATATGCATGCATATATTGTATTATATCTCATTGGATTACATTGGGCAACTTATGCATTAAAAGTGATGACAAGAGGCATGTACTCTGAGCTGCTGTGTGAGTTCTTTAGGATCGACATATCACACCTGTCTCACTCTGTCATTACTGACATTAACACGATGGTCTATCATTTGCACAAAAAAGTGATAGAACTATGCCACTAAAGTTGAGCAATTAGAGTTGAAACTGGTCATTAGCAGTAATATCTAGGTTCATCAATTACAATATTTTTAAATATTCATGGTCTTGTTTCACTAGCTGCAGCCTTATTTTTTTCCTGCTAAGCTACATAGCCTGACTTGTCTGAAAATAGTTTAAAGAAAATGGAAGGAAGGGAGAGAAAGAATAAAAGAGAAAACAAAGAAAGAGATCACAACACACAAAGACAGGTCATTATTTTAGCACTGCAGGGGAGACAGTTAAACATTGTTCCGTTTAATTTGAGTCTGCAACACGACATGCAACCATGGGTGTAAACCAGCTTATATATTATATCAAACATTGTTATGCATCTCATAAGTATGACTGTTTGATGTCCCACAGAGCTGTATATCTGCTGCACAGCTTGGCATACTATAGAAATCTCACTGTTGTTAACGGTTACTGTGGCCAATATTTATTAAAAATAAAGGCAGCTGTCTTAAACGTTGCAAACGCAGAACATCTTGGTTGTATGTACAATGTCACTTTCTGTAAGCGAAGAACCTATCACACAAGTAGCAACACAGGGTAAATGCAAGAGACAACATTTTCTCTAGGAAGTCATTTTGTTAGGTTAGTATGCTTAGAAAGTAGGTAAGAAAGAATAAAAAAATTATTAAAATACACATAGAAAACCTATATACATGTTATAGAACTTCTAAATCTACCAGTTCAACAAATTTACGTGTTTAAATCTCTACTGAAAGCTATTTCAATGGGAGACCACAAACAGCAAATACAGTAAAAGAAAACAACAAAACTCTTGTTTTCTATATTTCTTTAAGCTCCTTTCACCAAAATAGTCTAAAATGCTTTAAACAAGAGGGCTCCATTTATTATACATATTAATACCTATAATAAGTACAATTATATGACGACAGTCTGGTTAAACTCATCTTATGTTCCTTAGCATAGTCTCTGGGGACACTGCTAGTCCAGCACATTTTACAAATAAAGGTTATTCTGATATTATAAATCTTAAGGGATTTCACACCAAAGTTTTTAACTTAAATCAACATTTTGTAGGCTTTTTACACCTGAATACATATAATTCACGGATGTACAGTAGCTGCTGGGCCTGGTGCTTAGCAACATTGAAACTAAGCAGATAAACGGAGACTGAGAGAAAAAAAAAAAATGTGGTGACAGCTGCTTTCTCCAAGCTCCCCCATGTTGTAAAGATGTTACACTCTGAACTGTATTGAGACAACTGCCCCCATTGTTCCTGGTGTAATTAAAGAGAAGACACAGCTGAAGAAATTGAGCCACATGGACAAAAGGGGCTTTCTACAGGATTTTGTTCCTTTTTTTAAGCACAATGTCCACTGTAAAAATAATAATTTATTTCTTTAAATCAAAAGGCTCTACTCTACTTTATATATTTTTTAAAAATAATATTATATATAGCTGTTTTGATTATACACAAGAGCATTTTTTTTGTGTTAAGCACTTAATTTAAAATTTTTATTTAAAAAAAGTAAAGAATTGTTGGGCATCTAGGCAGAACCTTTTATTTGTATTTACCATTTCTTGAAAGTAGTGCTGCTTATAAATTTAACCTCTCACAAAGGCAATTGCTTTTTATTAATATTTGCAATCAAATTTATACAGTGAAGGCCTCAAATGGTCATTTGCAAAAGAAAACATTTTGGCATTTCATAGATTTTAAGTTTCTGCAGTCACAGTTTCCCACTCGCTTGTCCTTGAGCTTTTGCTTGAAGCATTTGTAATGCAAGTAATTTACAGTAGCACTGAAAGTCAGAAGAAAGGACAGGCCTAGCAACAGTTGCAAACAAGACATGGAATGACAAACATCTATGTGACTAGCTATTTGATAGATATCTGCACATGCTCAGGAACAAAGTCCATCTACAATCTGAAATATGTCCTCATTCCATGAGCCAGATAATAACCAGTCCAACTTCAAAACAGCCTATTCTAATTAAAGCCTCAGTCCAAGGCAAAGCTACATTCCCCAAGCAGTAATCTGATGAACTGGATGAATCCACATTAAACGGGTAGCATTTCAGCCTGCTTTGATATA
>JBAMHW010000016.1:15552987-15564200 GCA_037177495.1 Rhadinocentrus ornatus | reverse complement strand
TATATATATATATTTATATATATGGTTATATTGTTTTTACAGTAATCATTAATGTGGTTTAACATTTTGACAAAAAAACGGCCAAGCAATCTGTATTTGGTGGACAGTAAGACTGAAAGAGGGAAAATTTGCAACCCCCATCTCCACAGAAAAAGCGATAGGTGGGGGAGGAGAAGGCTTCATTTGCAAGGCTTAGACTCTTTACGTATTGTAAGGGAAACCCTTATGAGTTGGAGAACAGCAAAAAACAACCTGCTGAACTTTGAAGGACAGGTCCTGATGTAAAATGCCAACATTTTTGTGACATCTTTCGGGCAGAGACCTGTCAGCGGATGATAGCTGCCGAGGTTTTGGGTTTGGGATAGGATCTACAACCGGCCCCTGAATCTTGAAATGTGTACTTTCTGCTTACACTGCAGGCTTTTCTTTTAAATGCTGGAAAATGTTTGTCCTGTTGCCACTTTCATTTCCATCAGTCTTTTACTTTTTCCTCCGTTTTTTAAACAGTGCAGGGTGGTTTGTTTGATGGTTGAATGTTACACACCAGAACTTTTTCTGCATAATCAAAGTAAAATGAGAATTTTCAGTCATCATTAGCTGCAGCTGCATAGTGTGTTTGTCTGAAAGCTCTCATGCAGGCGTATCCAAGGAGACAGCAACAACTTTCATCAATGTAATGACTACAGGAAGACCTTTTTTTTAAACATCAACACAGGTGTCGTTGGAGTGACAAGATATCAAAAGCATCTTAATATAGTGATTGAAGTATTTTTCACATGGTCAAAAAAAACAAAAAAAACCAACAAAATCCGACCTTTAAGATTCACTTCAGCTGCTAAACAAAGAGCCATTAGATGGCATTTTTGTCAAAAGTAAATTTTGCAAAATGAGATTGAGATCAGGACATTTTACATTTGTGGTGTCATGGCAACGTAATATAATGACAGAAATTGGTCCCACACAGAGGATACCAGTCTGGCTTGAAATTAAGTTAAATTGATCACTGCATAAAATTTTGAGTGAGAAATTAGGTGGATAACTATATAAATAATAAATAAAAAATAAGGTAGCTGCAATCAGGTAAATGAATGTGTTATGATACAGACCAAAAGCAGTTAGAATTTTCCAATTTCTTTGTTTATAGTAAAATACTGCATTTAGAGAATAGTACTGCCTTGGTGGGGTATAGTGGTAATTTTTTTCCACAGCTGTAGTTTAAAAGATGATTCAAATGTAATTGTACAGAAAGCAAGCAGGTAAAAATTATAGAGGACTTTTTTAAACTCAGACAGAAACAAACCTGCATGGTAGGTAAAAAACTAAATACTGGAAACACAGAGGCACAGATGCAATGCAAATATGGCATTAAAAAAGCCAACAGGATGAAACTGGGCTGTGTGGACAGGATGAAATGAGGATCTGATCAATTAAAAACAGGTAGTTTCTATACAGAGGAATGTAATGACTGGCATAAAACAGGTGTGTGGCAATTAATGACCTAAAAGTAGGTGCAAAAGCAAGAGAATAGTCTAAATAACCCTTCAAGTAAAACTGATCGAAACGCAAAACCTAAAGACAAATTCAATCATTTTTTTCTATCACTGAAATAAAAAGCAGAACTTCTTGAAAGTCATTATTGCTGTTCTATGCTTCCCACAGATGTTATGGTAAATATATCTTTATAAAGGTCTTAAATACTAAGTCCCATCATCTTTAGCTTCAGGGCAGGTTAATCAAAACAGCTTCATAAATGGGCAAAGTTCATAACAGCTACACGGCACACATTAGCATGTTTACCACATTATGATATACTGTAGTGATTTGAAACAGAGTACATCCAAATGTAATCATTTTGCATGTCCCTCCTCAGAAAGTATGCAATCAGTGAAGTGAGGAAAAAAAGACTGCAAATTATATGAAATCATTTAAAATGGAAGCCTGTAAGCTATTATAAAACAACAGTGATGACAGAGTTGTTATGACTAGTGCAAAAGACACACAACACACAAGCACATACAAAAGCAGGATTCCCTGCTATACATAGTAAAAACAACAGTTAAAGAAAAACAAAAAAAAAGACTATGTGAGGAAGATATACATCTATGTAAAGTATGAAGTGCACAAGGTTTGTGATGGGGTCAGATGTATAAAAAGAAGAAGAAAAAAAAAAGCCTAAAAACAGGCCCCTCCACAGTCTGATTTAACTTTTGGGAGTGTTGAAGCTCTAAATGTTAGATAAATGAACATTATTTCTCTAATGCTTTTTTCTTTATTTCTTTTAAATTACTCAACCAGCTCTGCCTGTGTGCCAAGATCTTCTAGATGCCAGAAATCATAACAAGGTGTGTGTTACTTCAGTGCTCTTTGATTAGCCCATACATCAGTTGTACTTTTGGCACAAAAAAATTAAAACTGACCAAACACAGTTGGCACACATTAGTGACATCTATTATAAATGAACCACATTTCTGCGTTAATTCACTCGTAATGGAACTTATTAGCGCTCCAATTCTGACTTCCACTGATTATGCTTCAATACAGCTATTGTGCAATGAACAATTCGGCAAAATGCACTTTAAAATAGAACGCCAGTCCCATCAGCTTAGGACTGAATCTTTAGTTTAGGAAATTACTACAGAAATATACTACATCTGGGGATGTGCAGGCTGGTAGGTGGATATGCAAAGTGAAACACTTCAGTCAGGATTGACATGTTTCAACCAGCATGAGGAACGGTTGGGTCAAGAAAAAAATTGGAAGATGGTTGATTAAAACTTGGCAATATAAAACACAAAAGGAAAATATGTTGTCTTGTACTTCATATTAGTGTTGATTGTATATTTACTCAACCTAAATATGTCTCATACTGTATTAATGTATGTTTGCTAACAGCTATACTTCTCATCATTACCAGTTCCTTTAACTATTGGGGATGTTAGTAGAAAAGTATAATGCAAGAGTCATTATTTCATGTTAGTTGTCTTCTCTCTGAGTTAATTGTTAATTAACAGTCAACATTTTACACAAACATTCATCAACAGCAAATATTTTCCCTCATTATCAAACGTGATCCAGCCAGAATTATGCTTCCTTTAAAAAACATTTGCTGTTGCAAATTAATTGTATAAAAATGTAATTCTTGAAGACAAAGCTGTAATTATACTACATAAAAACAAAAACTATGTCTGCATGTCAAAGAGGTGAGTTACATGAAAAATGTAAGCATTTTATATAGATTATTCATCCATTTGACCAAGCATTTGTTTGTGTCTAACATCCACTTCATGACTGGGGAGAGGGGCCCGAGCCAGGCCTTTCTGTGTGGAGTTTCCATGTTCTCCCGGTGTATGAGTAGGTTCTCTCTGGGTACTCTGGCTTCCTCCCACAGTCCAAAGACATGTCTGTTAGGTCAACTGGTTACTCTCAATTTGACCAAGAAATGTTGTGTTGGCCCTGCGATGGACTGGCAGCCTGTCCACGGTGTACCATGCCTCACTTAGTACAGTGTGCTGGGATAGGCTCCAGCCATCGCTGGTCACATAGTTATACAAAAATTACTTATTACAGTTTTTGCTTGGTTTAATTAGCGTGCTAATGCAATCTGTTGTGCCCAACAAAGTCCCAAACTACAATTCAAATAACTGGAATTGACTCAAAGCAATGAATGTATTGTGTTACTGGAAAGGTTCGTAATATTAGAACGTAGCCACACACTTCATTGCTCATAATTAGACCCACCCATTTTCCATTAACTCAAGCTGTACAGATGTCTGCTCAGTTTGTCAATCTCTGTGCTGCTGATTAACATTAGCATCCTCTAACTAAAGGCCATCAGGTTTTTAAGCATTTCCTTTTTCACTTAAACAGGAATATTAACCTATTTCCTTTCACGGCATCCTGAATGGGTTCCCACTACATCTAGGGACGAATTTACACTCTCCACATCATCTGACTTTATGCAATAAAAAGGAAAACTAGAGCTTCCATGCAACTCTCAGAGCACATCTATTACAGACATCAGTTTAGGCACGAGTCAAACTGACAATAATAGCTGCAGGAGAGCTCAGAATAGCAGTTCTAATCAGAAATTAAAACACTCCAAAGGGCTATGGTGGGGTGTGTGATAGGTATGTTGTTTTTTTTTGTTTTGTTTTTCAATAAATTAGTCAAAATCTGGTAATTGTAATTTGAGAGAAGGAACACTAGTTTACTTTTTGACTTCCTTTTAGTTCTTTTTGGACTTGTTTTGACTAGTAAAACATCAGATAATGTAATTCAAAACATCAATGAATTATTAAAACAGTTTCAAGTCTTTCAAAGAATCATAGCCTGGACGTTGACAATCAGTGATACTAAACTAACATACAGGGAGTTGTGTGCATGGATAAGTAATCAGAAAAAACTAACAACAACAATAAATAACAAAGTGTAGATGATTATGTTATATATTTATCATCAATCTAATAGGACCAACCTAGTTTAGAGCACCTTCTGAACTTGTACACTGATAAATATTAAGCTTGTTTTAACAATTCATAAAAACTGATATACCAACCTGTCATAGTAAAAAATAGTCATAAATTAAAAAAAAAAAAGAATACACATTTCTACCTAAAAACTGGAAAATATGCAATCTTATAACAGCATGTTGTGCGTCTTGTGCAGTGTAGACATACTAACATTTTTTACCGGTGTGTAAACATCCATTGTCAGAAGAGACATCTGCTTTCTGTAAGTTATTTGCTTCAGCTGATGACATGAGTGCTGCCCTGTGTCTGAGCTAAAGAAGTTAGGTCAGTGGAACAATCAGTTCCACCTCAGGAAAAGATCCGTCATCATCAGCGGAGTATACACAGCACTAAAAAGCTCTAATGCCAATTCCAGTGGGATGCAAGCACCCAGATGACAGCAGGTCACATCACTTTAAGGAGAATAATAGACAGGTTTTTACTCGGAAAGTTTCGCCACCCAAATGCTGTCACTGATAAAGCATACAAGTGAGTGTTGCAAAATAAAATTTTCCCAAAATACTGACATGAAACAGTATGTAGTCACATTGTTTATTTTCCTGTTGTTATTGCTTATTGCAACATTTAATAGACAATAATGCTTATTATTTCAGTTTCCATTTGGTCCTGTTAAAGTTAAACTGGTTAACAAACACACACACACACAACCACAGGGACATGTCTCTCTACCTCTGACCTCTCTCTGCTTTCTAAGATAAAAAAAAAACTTTCTCCACACACTGCGGGCCCGATTATGCAAACACTAAATCTGTTCCTCAAATGGAAGATAACTTGAACCCGCATAATTTTGTGAATATATGTTTTTTTTTTTTTTGTGCAGATGATGAATAGGGGAACACGTTGTTGCTCATACCTGCCCAACTGTAGCTCATCCTTCTTCCTGTTACCTTGGGCCTAATTTAATAACCTAAAACTCAGTCAGCCAACTGTGATCCTACTGTGCACCCTGATGGCAGAAATATGTGTAAACACCTGCACTAATTACCTTCTCAGGCAGATTATTTATGAAACACATTAAAGCATGTGTAAAACGATTCATTGGTCAGAATTCAGAGCAATTTTTCACGCAACCATCCACATATCTTGCAGCCCAGGGGAAGCAGAGCGTGTTTCCACTGAAACTAAATGCTATTATCTTTCCGTGACTGTTCATTTTCAGGATTGTTTGTTGCAAGGAGACTAAACAAGATTATCAAATAGACAAAGATGAGTTGGTGTGTACTCTAAATTAGGCCACACTGACTGTTCATGTTTGATTTAATCTGCATGTGTTTATCATTTTGTGGACATTTCAGTTTCTCATGGATTCCTCCACATTAAATGAAAAAGCCTATTTCTAAACTTTGAGTCTCACATGAATAACCTATGCAAAGATATTCCTCTTTAATATTTCCCTTTCATAAAGTTTCTGATAGAGTGTATTGACTGCACTGCAGGTGCTGAGTAGAGGATAAAATTAGCCAGGCACTCAGCCTGGAGTGTTCAGGAGGACTAATTGAGCCTAAACTTCTCAGAGATAGACATCTCTGATTGCATTACTTCAGTGAAATATTCTCTCCCAAGTGAACTGATACTGGAGTGACAATGAACAAGACAAACCTCCACCATGATTAAAGGTGGCTAATTGTATTTTTATATCTACTAATTATCCATATTTAGTTATCTTGCATCAAAAGTTTCTGGGAGGCAGCCAAAATGATCGAGAAAATTTGGATTCATTTTCTAACAAAATGATAAACGAACCTAATTTAGGGAGTCAAGTTAAATCATTGTTATCTCATCACTGAAAATGACAACAGGTAATAGATCCAGCCAACCTCACCATTCACTTTGTGAGTCATTTAATATGATATTATAATGAAGATGTACTGAAAGACATTTATGGTGTAGAGCCTGGGTACAGTGTATAATGTGCATGTTGTAGGCTTCTGGGACCAAAAGGCTGGCATCTGATACTGCCAATCAAATATGTGCTGTGAAAGCAGAAATTGCTCGTTAAATTTGCCAATAAAAAATGTATACACCAGCAGTATGATCTGCTTTTTTATACTTCATTTCCTAGTACCACTCATATTAAGTGTCAGAAGCACACTCTTCCTTTTAAATACTAAACAACAAGTAATTTTCTTAACCGACAAATATATAAACCCCCAGTAGCCAATTGGGTTAATGATATGATTTAACGTTTTAGCAAAGCATTAAAATAGGGCAGCTAGGTTTGAAAAATTTGAACAGCATTTTTGATATTTGAACATCAGTATGTCAAAATCCAAAGATTTAACTTAATGCTTATTCCTGTATTAAAAAAATAAAAAAATAAATAAAAAATAAAAATAGTATTAAATATCTGCTAATGTCAAGGCTGATCCAATACAGTGAAATATGATTTGTATTAATGGACTCTGATCAGGACTGGGGCCAGAAAACAGAATTAGGAAATCCCTCTGAATCAATTTTAAACTCAAGACCTGTCCAAAAATGAATGCAAGCCACAATTATTTACTATCTGAATGTTGCAGGATCTGTAAGTCACATTTCCTGCTAAGAGCAGCAGTTACTGTACTGCAAATCATAAAAATGTGCTTGCTTTGAGTCTGCATTTATTAGTTCGGTGTAGCCATGCTCTTGCAGGTGACAGCTAGTCAGATGTGACTGAGTGCAATATTATCCCTCAGACACACTCTCCCCAATTTCAGACAGCTACATCATGAGAGGATGATGTGTTTGAATTATTGATACATTCTCAAGGTTGAGTGCATCTTGCTTTTTAAGGGGCTCTGAATGCAATGAAAAGAGGGTTTTAAGAAAAGTAGCGCATTCAAGTCTGAAATCCCACAATTAGAGAGACGTAAGTACACAGTTATAAAATACCCCTCACCCCCCCACCCCTATTTAAGTACAGGAAGATGCAGATTGATGACCACATGGGGCTTAGGGTTTCTGAAAAATGAGACTTGTGACAGATGCCTCTATCTTTCCATTGCAGTTGGAGCATTTGATCCATGAACACTGCAGATCATGGATGGGGAATGTGTTATAATTAACTATGAGCAGTGAATGCATCATAGAGGGATTATACTAATTACTTGAGCTATTTTGGAGGTTCACTTTGGGATCAGGGCTCTTTCATGTATTTCTGTGTCAAATAATTTCATGAAGAAACAAACAATGTCAATTTGCTTTCTATTACAAGTTTTAAAAGCCAGGGGCAGACACTGCTATACTCAATAACATACACAAGGCCTTTTGGCAATGTACACTATACAATTTCAAGAATTCATTAATCATGAGATCAAATTATCAGTGTGAAAGTTTAATATTTCAAAATGTTTTATCCTTGAAAGTGACTCTTTTTACTGAAATCACAACAACTCAAAGTTGTGAGCATAATGCGTCTGTGTGTTCGGCCATATTAACAAAGTGAACACACCATTAAACAATGTCATTAACCACTGACTCATGTTAATGTCTTCGTTTAACTATCAATGACGCTTAGCTTACTGGTCTGAAAGGGAAATCTGTTTTCTGGATTATTAGGCCAAAATAGAAATTCACTGAGCGCTTGGGATGTTGTTGTGGTGCTTGAGAGGGTGGGACACTGCAGTTAAATTGAATTGAAATAATTCAAATGGCAAGGATGGGGAGTGTAGGACTACTTGTGATTGTTTTTATTGATGTATTTGTGAGAGGTTAGCATGGAGTCAATGAATTAAGTGTTGCGATTATGTTCATTCCTGTGCAGTATTCCATTTAGCATGCCCATCTAAATGCTAATAAGAAAAAAAGAAGCTGTGTTAGATGTGTTCAGTATAACCCATGCAGTAATTCTCTGATTGCTAACTAACTGTAACTTTGTGGCAAGTCAAACTCAACATTAAACCTCAATTTCACACTGACACACTTTGTGCTGAGATGATTCAACAACTACCAGACGTCATTGCCCTTTTCTTGGCCTGATGCCTTTGTGTATCACACCAATCAATATGAAACCAAGATTGTAGCATTTAACTCTTTATAGAGCTACTCACATTTCTCTTGCTAGAGTTCACAAGTCTCAGATGCCATCTCACAGAGCACTGGGCACTCAACAACTATGATCCTGAACTCTCCCAAGGCATTGCTCCTCAAAATGTTTTTTCTTTTTTTTTTTTTTTTGTTGTTGTTAGCTCTTTAATGACACATACCCTGACCTGACGCCATATCTTTCTTGTACATTTCCAAAGGGAAAGAACAACATCACATAGGTTAGGGTGATGTTTTATGTCCTTCAATTAATTTAAAAAATATTGTTGTGGGCCCTTGTGACTTTGGTTCCTTTGTGACAGTCCCATTCAATGGCTAAATTAATCAGCCTTGGCCCAAAGGTCCAAACAGATGGCTTTGATAACTTGCTTCAAGCAGTCCAAAAGTCCACAGATAGCCCTACAGTAAACTAAACATCCATCTTGAGCTCTACTCTTTCCACCCCCCATGCAAACAGAGCCATTAAACATGTGGCTTGGGGGAGAGATTTTCTGTCACACAGTCTAACCATTGCTTCACATGGATTTGGATCCTTGTCATCTGTATATTTTAAACTAGTCAAGTGACACTAATATAAAGTGAGCGTATCTGGCTCCAGCCACCTTGAAGAATCTGACATTTTACCAGAATTTTTTGTGACATTCAATAAGTAAACATTTTACGAGGAAGTCATGTGTTTCTAAATGAATATACCAAATTAGACACCCTCCTCAGCATACTACGGTAACTTTGAACAGAAGGATGCTCAAGGTAAGCTAAGAAAGATGAGGTACTATCTTTGCATCAAAAAAAAAATCAGATCCTCTTTAGTCCTGAATATAGTTAAGATACACACTTATGGTGATCTTCGAATTATTTTAGAACATAGCTTTTCAGCTGTGTACTCTAATTTCTTTGGACTTCCATTAGAGAGGTTTTAATCAAAGCCATGCCATCTTTTTCAACAATTACACATCCAAAGCTCTTTCAACAGATAGATATATCATTCAAAAGTGACTGAAGTATTCAAGTAGAAATACAGTATTTAATACTAAAGTATATACAGTAATTTAAGAACGTTTGCAGTCCATATTAATAAAGAGATATTTCTCATCAGGCAGCTCTATATTCAAGGATAGAGTATCGTTGAATTTTAGTGAGCACAAGTCTTTGCAACATGTTTTCCTCAATTTGTGTGAACCTGTAAAGCAAATTACACCAAACTAGCTCCAGACAATTTTTTTTTATCATATATTTATACAAAAATCACTCAGAGTGCAATTTTATAAAACATTAGACTGGCTAAAGGTGTCATAAGAGTTCAACATGCTTTTCTGCCATGTTGCACTTTAGCACATTTATGTACATCATGCAGTAATAAAATACTATTAATTATACCAAATTATCTTGGATTGTTATCTCCCATACATTGGTTAATGTTGACAGCTATTCATAAGTTTGAAGTTTAGCAAAAGTCAGCACTTACAGAAGGAAATATGTATGTAGAATGCAGGTTATCCGTGAAATTCATTTCAACATCTATCTCAGCTTTTCACCAGACATTGCATCCCCAAGGCCGACGTTCACCTCCCCTTTCTTTACTTAAAGTGTAAGTAACAAATGGTAATAAACAGTTCTTTATTCTCACTGGTCCTTTGTCACTCAGTGCCATGCTATGAACTAGTAATAAAAACCTTAACAGGTCATCACTCATGCTCGATAAACAGCGTGCTATTTATTAATTAACATATTACTTTTGCATTATTCTGTTTCTCATGGTTTCCCAAAAAACATGTCCTACAGGGCAAAATAACAAAAACCTAAACATTATGGAAAAAGGCAGAAAGGCACTCTATCAATTTTTTGCATTTTAGGCAACGCCAATATGGCAACATCAACAGGTGATTTAAGCATGATTTGGTACAAAAATAATATATTCATGAAAGGCTGAATCTTTTAGAAGCAAAGCTAAAGATAGGATCTCCAATTTCAGCTGTGAAATCATTTAAATGTTTACCAACGCTGCTTAAAGAAAGCAGCAACTTATCTGGTGTTGAAGGATCTTGGACAATCACAAAGAGGACATCTGTATTGTGATGAGATTTTTTTTTTTCTTCGGGAAGATATGGATTCTGTGTGCCCCTAACCAAAGACAAAAAGGATCATCCATACTGTTTTCATCAACTATTCCAAAAGCCAGGGACTGTAATGAAATGGGGTTCTATCAGAGAGGTTGGCAAAGCTCATTTACACTTCTATGATTGTGCATTAACACAGATATATACATAGGCTGGCTTCAGGAAAGAATCCTTTCCTGTAATATCTATTTTTCATATAGACAATGTATAACCATATTCTGCACACATTAGAAAGGCATGGCCGGGTATAGAAGAGATTACAGGTGCTGGACTGCCCTGCCTGCAGTCCTAACCTGTCTATAACAAATCATGTGCAAAAAATTTTTGAAACTAACAATTTAAGAAAGACTAACTGCATGTTGACTTGCTTGTAAGAAGTAAATAAATTATATGATTCAGTGCTTGTTCAGTTCCAAAATGTCTTTTAACCTTTTGGGGTCTGAACCTAATCTGGCTGTTTTCAAATGCTTTTGGTTTTATTTATCTTGTGAGAAGGAATGGCTTCAGTGATTCAATTCTTTCATAATACAAGGCAGGGTTTAAA
>JBAMHW010000016.1:15536315-15548277 GCA_037177495.1 Rhadinocentrus ornatus | reverse complement strand
AGGGGGAAACCCTAGGGGGGAGTCTTTCCATCCGGGGTACTTTTTGGGTTTTGTTTTTTTTTTTTTTTTTTTTTTTTTTTTTTTTTTTTGCTGAAATGCCTAAGCAAGAGCTACTAAATAATAAACTGTGAGTTCAAATTTAACGGACATTTTTGTAACACACACATACACACACACACACAGCAAGGTACACTGACACACTACTTCCATCTCCTCTCTTTTTCTGTCTCTCTCGTTCCACATCTCATTGATAATTTCTCCTGGAGCTTCAGCCTCTCACAGTGAGATCAAAGTGGCTGTCACACACATTGCCAGTGGAGGACGATTTGGGCGCGTCTCCCTACAATATATTATTCCTATGGATGATGAAAGAGTGTATACCGGGGGTGGAGATGATGCTGTTACAGGGCAAATGCAGAGGGAATCATGTGCTCCTCACGTGGGATTGGCTTGGGAGATGACAAGAGTAACAAATGGTTTTGGTTAAGACCGCAAAACTGCAAAGCAGTCCATTTATGGGATGACCATTACATTTGGGATCTAAATTTAAATATAACTCATAAGCTGGTAACACAGTGGAATTTACACACGTCTACAAAAATTGTTGAAAAATCTATGTTATTAAAGTGTAATGAGATTTTTGTCCTATTGTTGTAGAAAACATAAAAATGAGCAAAGAATTAAAGAAGATTGCCTTCCTTTTCATGCTCCTGTATTTTCTCGATGGAAACAAAAAGTAAAAAGAAGCTCTCCAGTACCTCCTGACTGTCTCTCTTTTCTCTGAAAGGCACATCTTAAGTCAGACTAAAGCATACACTCGTCTCTCCCCTAGGGTGCAGTGGCAGTGGTGCAGAAAAAGTGAACTGCAGAGGACCCCACTGTTTAGCAAACACTCCTACTGAGGGGAGGAATTAATTATTCAGAGCCAAAGACCAATGCAGCCCCATTTGATTGCACCACAAAAGAAAGGTCAGAGCTTTTATATGTGGAACCTCCTGGTTCTGCATCCTGTCAGCTGAGGGGATGGGTATAGTCTATAAGGCTGAATGGTACTCCTGCTAACAGCTCAATTAAAAGGACAAGGATGTCTAGGTGGGTATGTGTTCAAAAGACACGTGACAAACAGCAGCTGCAACACTAAAGGAAAGGTGTGGATGGCTTGGAGGATATGATTGGCAGTTGAAGAGAAATTTGCAGATTGTGTGAGCCACTGGAACGGATGTAAAATTCTGGGATGAGATTACCGATAAAATAAGAATCAAGATAGTGCTGGTCAGAATGATTAAAACCTCATGGCTCCTGGAAGCAGTTACTGTTCTCCTCTGAACAAATTATTTCTTTCCCACACTTTGCGAGTTAGCAAATGATCCATTACAATGTTTGAATAGTTAATATGCAATAATGGACTTCAAATCAAATTAATAACATAGTATTTAATCTACAGCAAAATGACTTTCTAAAGACTGAAATATTAGTATTCAAATTCAGCAAATACAGTATGGACTCTGGCAATTAATAGAGTTGGAGAAAGTTTGGTGCCAGGCTCCCCACAGTGTGATCATCTGCATAATCCGATCAAATTTCACACAGATAAGGCCATAGTTTTTTCTATAGTCATAGTTGAAATGCTTAATTTCATCAGCTGCCCCTCTCAACCCACAATGCCTCTTCACAGAACAGATCATGAACGTACAGTAGCAGAGCAACAAAATCCAGCTACAGGATATATGGGGTTTGCTGGGTAAATCTGCCATTAAAGAAGAATACTGCAGAGGCCTACTGGCATTGTGGTCTGTCAGTGTAGGTTATAATCTCTAAAAACTGTGGACTGGTGAGCCCCAGCAGGGCTGAGGATGGAGCCAGGAGAGCAAATTCTATAACCATGCAACAGGGGGCTGTCTCTTTCCTATTGGTGTGCGTGGGCCCCAAACATAGAGCCTAGCCATCCTATTGGCTCTGTTCAATGCCTTGTCAGCCAATCGTCAATGGCTAAGCTCTTCTATTCCATAGAAACCAGGCTAGCACCAGTAATGACATAAACTCCATTGAGCTCCCATCTTCTCCCAGTTTGTTGCACTACAGCACAAATCATATTTTCAAAAGGTCAGAAAGTATAGCAAAACTATGGGAAGTAACAGACATCTACATACTTTCAGAGAATAGTTTTAGAAATATTCATTGCTCAGCTAAGGTATATTTACAAGGAGGAAATATCAATAGCCTTTAAGTGTAATTGCAAGTAATCAATCATAAGACTGTGTTTGCTAACAGTGGTATCTCCACCTTAACAGTATGAATTAACTCGCTGATTTATGCTTCTGGAGCATTATGGCTGAATAGACAGATATATATTGGAAGGGGGATAGTTCCTTCCTAGGATGATTTCTTGCAGATGGTTCAGCCATTACATCTTAGTCTCTAAGATCATTAATTTCCCAGGTAATAAACCCCAGTGTAGTTAGTGGGCCCCCTTCCCCCTTATACCCCATGCAGTAGGATGCAGCTGGGTGTACAGTAGCTTGTGTGTAGTTGCCAAATTGAGATGACAGTTTGCTCCACTGTTCATCAGTGAAATCAAGGAGCCATGCTGAGTCTATAGCACATAGATGAAAAATTAAATTCAACACCAAAATATTAACATGTTGTAATATAATCTATTATTTGCCCCCACAGAGTTTAGTATGATTGCTTCAGGTCTGGTGCAAGTGTGTCCATTAAGGCTTGATGGAGGTTTTGCAGACACATTTGAATTTACAGCCAGACAATATTTTGTGTTAATTTTAAATAAATGCCCGGACAAGGACGCACAGGAGAGTTCTGAAAGAAACCCAGGCAAAATCCTCCCTAAACTGGATCATAAAACGAAAACTGAAATCACTCCATCTGCTGATTACTATTGCAGGAAAGGCTTAAAAGCTTTTGAAACAGAAATTAATGTCTCTAATGAAGATTTTTTTTTTTTTCATCTACATTCAAGAATGTTTAACAAAAGAACTAAGAATCATATTAAACCATGGCGGGCTGTGATTGGTCACAAAACAGAAAATACCCTTGTCAGCACTCACAAATAAATACGTTACCCTTTTGATTCTACATGGCAGCAGAAATGAGCGGATGTTTTTCAGCCCTGGGCTTTCCCAAGCATAACTGATCCATTAGAGGGTGCAACCCTTATCTAGCAGTAACCAGGGCCCTGATGATTGACATAATTCAATCAAAGACCAAACAAGACAATCAAGTTATGAACATTTACGTCATTCATACACACACACACACACACACACACACACACACACACAAGTTGTAAAAAAAAATGGGACAGAACTGTTATTAAAAATAATTAATTGATCAATCTTTTATAAATTCTTTACAAGGACTATATGTAAAGATCTAGTTGTAATAATGACAAATAGTCTGCATGATTAAACAATGTAGAAATATTTTTATCTGATAGAAAGTAGTTGCTGAGAAGCACTGAGGAAAGCTCAGGGATGAAACATGTCTGCTAGCTGGTGCTACTATATACCGTTACCAAAAAAAAAAAAAAAATTTTTTATTTATTTATTGTTTCCAGACTGCTTAACATTAACATTAATGTTTGTAAAGTGAGAAACAGAGGGAAATAAATAGTGCATAGCGAACACACAAAACACATCTAGGAGAAAACATCTCAGGGCTCAAGGCTTTTTTTTATGAGGTTGTGGCATGAAATTAATATTAAAGGTGATCAGTTCCTGGTGATTTATCTTTTTTTTCTTTTTGTTTTTCAATGCACAAAAAGAGTCAAACAGACATGAACTAAATGCTTAACTAGTTTTCTCACCACTATGGACTTGCAAACATCTGTATTTGATCATTAATGCTGGAATATTCAACATTTAGTAAGAAAAAGGCAGCTCTATTTATAAGCATTATGTTCTTCAACTAAAATTGAACTGATGCAGTCAAATTCCAGTAAGACAAATTTAAAGCAGCAAAGAGGAAAGCGAGAATTTGTTCAAGGTGGCTCAGGTATTATCTGCTGTAGTGAATGAGCATTTCCCCTATTAACTTTGAAGCTGGGAAAATATGAAAGCTCCTCTCCCTGATACCTTCATGTTTAACATTAGAATATGCCATGTTGATAGGCACTTGCATTTCTTTAGAAATGTAAAGGCCATACTGAGCAAAAAAAGGGAGGAAAAAAAAACAATCTAACCTTGATTGTCAAACACTTCATAGCTGAATCAGAATCGTGAACTTCTATGAGGCAAAACAGCAACACAATCTTTCCACTCATAACACAAGCGAGGATCTCTGGAGCAATAAACTGATTCTGAGAGCTCTCATCAATCTTTAATCCTTCCTCAGGCTCTGAGGGGCCGCAGTGAGTAAAAACCTCCCTGTAAAACCAAAACGAGGCTGGATTCCCGCACATTTAAGGTTCAAGCAAAGGCCTAGACTTGTTGATCAGGCCAACTCAACAGAAGAGATCTTTTAACTCTTCCTATTTGAGGCCAATACATGTCTTTAGGAAGGCCCTTTAGAGCTTACAGTTTTACACAGTTTTAAAAGACATGCCTGTGGGTTGTGGGTTGCTTTAAATATGTTTTGTGATTCAAAGAAGCCATCATCATGTACACTTAGGCATTTAATCTTGGTATTATAGGCTTACTGCTAACATGCTCAAAATGGCTAATAATAGGGCTTTTTTTTTTTTATTGAAATTCAATGCAAAGATAATGCAATTCAGAACTGACAGCGAAGAGTAAAGTATTAGTTGGAAGTAGTTGTAAAACTAAAGCTTCCTGGTGTTGTGTGGGTTTTGGCACTTTTTTCCAAGCATCTGAAAGTCAAGGACACTTCGTAAGCTGATCCGATAGAGGACAATCTAAAAAAATCTGTATCATCGTAACATGCCACAAACATCGCAGCTACGTGTAGCCTGTGAGTTGTTGCCAAATGGATGTGACAGTTCGCTCCACTGTAGATCAGTGAAACCACGGAGCCTTGCTGAGTCTTAGAGCACAATGATGAAAAATTAATTCAGACACTGAAAAAAATTAAGTGCCTCAGTAAGAGTGTGTAGTCTGTCCCCAGAGGTTGTTCCCTGCTTAAATGTGTCTATTCTGAGTGGTACTGGGCAGCTTGTAATGCGACCTAAGTAACTGTCTGCTGACTGAGAGTTTAAGCTTTGGTCCCACCATATGTTCTCTGAGGCACAACACACAGCTCAGTAAATTCACGTAAATGATTACATTGCAAACAAAGCGTGGCAAGGATGCCTGAGAGCAAGAGTGTGATGAAGGGTTTGGTGAAATGAGTGCATGCATATCAGTTTCAGAGAAAAGCTCAAAGAGAAAATGGACTGTTTACACTTGGTATGGTGGAAAAAAAATGCTGGTTGGACACTGTTTTAAAAGTAAGGCCACTCGGTGTGTGGGCTTTGGCACTCCCACCCAGCATCCCAACGTCAAGGACACAACCTGAGAGGATATGGCAGGCACCACTCTAACCATCTGTACCATCACACTGTAGCCACAAACATATCTGTTTACTTTTAACATTAAACAAAACTACTGAACTTGCTGGAGTAAAGCCAGACAACCTCCACTGACTGTTGGAGCTAATTTTGAATCAAAATTTGACTTACCCCTGAATAGTTTGGATTTCTGTTTAGGCTTGTTTTATGAAGATATAACAAGTTGGACAGGGGAGACAGCAGTGGGAGGGGGGGGTCTACACTGGTTCACCCGCTGCAGAAGCAAAGCAGGTGGCCAGGTTGATGACAATGAACAGACAGCATTGGTGGCCTAATTTCTTCATGTCAAACAACACCATATGGCTCCTCCGCTCTCCTCTACCTATTTAGAAGCTGAATACACATAAGTATGCAACTAACACAGTATTCAAAATTAATTAAAAAGGGAAGAGAATAGGTTGCGCTTCATTTTATATACTGTAAAACATGTACTAGAAAAAAGAAAAACTCATATCCCCTAGGTATTTACGTATTCTGCTTGGCATGTCCTTGAAAACAGTGAGGTTTTACCAGACGGCTTATTTTTTTACCTCAAATTTAGCATAATATAAAGACAAGGCCTCTCAATGGTGTAGAGCACTACTATGGAACAGGGGAATATATTCAATTAATCTCTCCGACCTCCAGTGAAGTTTGAAAAAGATGTCAAGAAAACCTTGTTTTCATACCCATGAAAAACGAAAAAAGCTACATTGTGAAAATGCACAATATACTGTAATAACAGTTATTAACTCTCAAGGACAAGCCAACCTTCTCAGACTTGGTCTTTTTTTAAACAATATTTTTAAGGTGACTGTCAACAGTCAGAGAACAAATTACAAATATGAGGTTAAAGAAAAAAAACAAAACAGGATAAACCTTAAAAATCTTGATCAATAATTTTTTTTCTAAAAATAAAAAACTTGCTTTGTGACAGCTTTGACTGCACACCAGCAAAAGAACTGAAAGCATTAGCACTTAAATTTATTCATAACCATGTGACTCATGACAGTGATTGCTGACATGAATACTCTCAAAGCTAAGGTGGTGACAGGTAACAGGGTAAACTATGTGCGGTGTGGAGACAAGCCAATCCCTTAAACAAGCAGCTGGTGAATATGGCAACATACGGTTCATATGTTGCACAAAGCATTGCAAAGTACAGCACATGATTTATTGCAGTTGTTGTAAATGTTGTGCTCTTTTTTTGGGTCACATCAATCATATTAGGCGTCAAAATTCAGACTACCTATGTATAACCCCAAATATTATAACTCCCATATATAGTGACTTTTGTTTTCTCCAAATACTGTTGGAAACAAAAATCTCCAGATCTAGTCCAAATTATGCTTATTTAGCCTGAACAGGGCATAACGAAAGAAATTAAAAAAAAATTAAATGAGGACCATGATCAAAACATATGAATTGTTGTAACAGCTATTATGTATGCTATTATTATTGCATTTAATCCAGTTAATTTGAATTCTATCTTTGTCAAACCCCCTGGGATAATTCCCAGGTGCCATTTTAACACATAAATAAGTCTGCAGACAAAAACAAAAAGTTTTCACTGAGACTTTTATGTCCACTACCCCATCCTGGGTTCCCGGAAAATCATGCAGCAAGGGACGAATAAAGCAGAAAATGGGTTTGTGCAGCATAGAATAACACATACAGTAGATAACAAGGAGGACAAGAAAATGTCCAATAGGGACAAGTTTGGAAAAATGCTTTAGTTCTGTCACAGTATGCCTAGTTCTTAATGGCAAACTGACTAGGGGTCCACCATTAAGTGACTAAACAATATCAGTAGGGAAACATTTGCATCATGGTGTACAAATATGCAAGTTGTCAGGCATAGAAAGCTTGGCCTTTTCAACGTGACAGCAATCCCTTTAGGTGTGAGGCGAGTGCAGTTCAGTGGTGCAGGGAATGGCAAGAGATTTGGTGGTGGGGGACCAAGGGGACTGCGGAAGTTGCATGCAGTGAGGTGTGCATCAGGGCACAGGAGACAAAGCAATGATTACACACAATGAGTAGAGCAGAGTGCAGCTGACACTAATGCATTCCAAGGGGAGACATGAGACAGAGCACTTGTGACAACTGTGAGAGGGCGTCACCCCCCTGACAGACAGCATTATGGGTACCAAATAGACCAAATGTCGTTTTCTTCTTTTTGTTTTTCACACTTGTAATATTTCAAGAAGACACTAATTTACCCTGAAATCATATAAATGTATAACAAAATAATTCAAGATATTGCCAAGGGAAAAAATTACTTTGCTTGACATCTTGACTGTCATTTATTCCGTCATTTTTTAAAATGAACTTACAATATTCATTTTTGTTGCAGAGAAAATGTATTTTGTTCAGAATACATTTGTTTACAAGAAACCTAAAGAGTGGGTTGGCATTGGTGTAGCCAAATTTACAATCAAATCAGTGGAAACAGTCAAAACAAAATAAATAAATAAATAAATAGGTAGAATAACTAGCAATAAATTGTTCCCAAGAAAGGTTTAAGATGTAAATAATGTTAATAGTCAATTGAACTGCATCTTAAATTTGGAATTGTACAAATTAATTTCAAGATATCGAAATTTTGAGATATTATGTGTTAAAATATATGATATGATTTAGCTCCTATGTTATATTCTTTTGTTTCTGATCTGGATTGCAGGCCTGTTCAGCACACCTAGGTTTTCAAGCCAGAACTTAATTTTAAAAAAAGCATTTTAAGAGCACAACTCAGAACTGAGATAAGAAAAATTAAACTGTTAATTAATTAACATGGCTGCATGCAACACAAAGGACACTGGACAGAAAAAACAAACACTTGCTACTGACTTTATCGAAGTTTCTATAACAGCGTATTTGTAACTCATAATTTCTAACGTCATTATTTACGAAATTAATGTTTCCATTTCCCACAGTCACATTTACCTTGAATTTAAAACAAAAGACTTTAAAAAGTGTGAAAAAAAAATTCTGGTTTTCAGAGAATTTCTGACAGATTTTGTGCTGATTTTGCTTCACAGTTACTGCCATTGTCAAATAAGCAGGGTCATACCTAAATCATGCCTTTTAATTTTAGAATCCTTTAGGGATGCTACTTTAAAATCCCCTTTTATTTGTTTATTATTTATTTATTTATTAATTTATTTGTCATTTATTTATGTGTAATCCAACATCTCTTTTGCAAGACTTCTCTATTACACTTTTTAATAGCTGTCATCTTTTGTGAAATGTTCCACCAGGTGTATTGAATTTCTGTTCTTCATTAAGTTTTAAGATCACACAACTTTATTTTGCTTTTGTCCTAATCTATTGATTTGTTACAAAACAAACGAACAAACAAAAAAAGTAGCAATTTTTTTTTTTTATATGGTTTATTTGTATTTATGTGGAATCTATTGAGGGAAATTATTTGCATGTAATTCACTTTCATTTTCTTTTTTTTTCTTTTTTGTTTTGGAAACTTTTTGGAACAAATTACTGTCAAGCTGACAAAACGACTTGTTAATTTCTTTCCAAAATCCGAGCTATGGTTTTAACATGTTAAAATTACTTTCAAAGACAATACACTCACCAAAATATCCTGTAACATGACACCTGCTTCAGCAAATAGCTCTTGTAGATGACAGGAACACTGTCAAGGAGTATGAAGGATCTCAATAAAAAGTACTAGAACCTTTCCCTTCCCTTAGAGTAACCTATTAATACTCTCAAGGAATAAGTTTATACAATGTGAAGCTATTTAATTTACATTTACAACATAGTTTCAATTCTGCATACTATCAAAGACAAGATGAACTTTTCTTTTATTTTCTTTTACCAGTCATTGATCTCTTACCAGAATGGAGAATCCCTTTCTGAACAATGACCAAGATGGCGCCAGGAAGGCCTGCTGTCTGACAGTTGCTGTGTTTGGTCATTTTGTTCAGTTTTCTCTGCCTAGAGATCTCTGCTTTGCTGGTCTATGATCGTCAAGCTCTTCTTAGTATTAATGATTCATATGAATAACTTTTAAAATGTATTTCAGGGAATCAAACATCCCATCTTCTTCCTCACTTGGCCTCCATTCCATCTCACCTGTTGTGCAATCCAGCCGGCAACCTCCAGAGAAAGTGACGTTTGAGTGAGACTCAAGTGCTTCTGAGACCTCCACCAGAGGATAACATCTGTTCCGGCAATCCATGTGCCCTCATTGAATCCGGCTGAGGACCTCTGCTTCCTGGGCCTCAGGTCCACTTCAAAGCCGTAGATTTTAGAAATCTCCATTTATCTCCATTTATTGCATCGTGTTTCTCCACAGATCCAGAAAGGGACAATACTTCATCTGGCTTTTCTAAATACCAGACCCATAGCGGACAAAACTTTTATCCGGATTGACTTTTTCTCTTCACATAAGCTGAATTTTATGTTCATTATGGAGACATGGGTTCATGACACGGTGCATCATTGCCCTTTTCTGAGCTGCTCCCTCTCCGCTGCTTGTACTTCAGCTCCCCTCATATCACAGGTTGAGGCATTGGAGTAGCTGCTGTTTTTAAATCCAGCTTTCAATGTCAGCTATCACAGCCACCCTCTGTCTTCAGCTTCAAGATGCAAACTTTTGTTGTCAACATCAATACATCAATCCTGTGCATACTGGTGCATTGTTTGCTGCAATTTAATAAGGATTTTATTCAGGAGTTTGTGCAGAAGTGAACCATGATAATTTTTTTTTTAATGGTCAAGGTTTCAATATTCATATTTTTTGTGAATAAGATTTTCTTAACCTCATTGACTCCTAACCTCATCCAATTGGTCAGTGGAATAATGTATAAAAAAATGCATACAGAGGATTTTGTGCTATCATTTGGTTTAAAGTTAAATGTCTTCGAGATTCTTAACACCCACATTTCAGATAATTTCCCTGTCCAATATTACACTGCCACAGTCAAACCTCTGCTCCAGCCCACCGGACTCACACTTGTACCCCTTCAACTGCAGCCCACTTTTCTGACGCTTTTGCTCTTAGTCCAATCTGGGACTGTGATTGCAGTCTTGATCTTGACACCTTACTGAACCTTTTAAACTGCACCTGCAGTAATATCCTGGATACAGTAGCACCTATTAAATACAAGCACAGTAAGACTGCTTTAGAACGATTGCTCAGACTGTGCTCATATTTAAAGAAGCATCTGTAGAATGCAGAAAAGAAATAGAAGAAGGAATGGAAGTTCTATCTTTAAAAAACAAAACATTAAATTTCACTATTTTGCTGATGATGTGCAAACTTACCACTATAATCTAGTTTCTGTTCAGGACTTATTTGACTTCCTCCCGGACATTCAGTCTTGATTCAGCTAACTTCCTTAGCCTAAACTCAAATAAAATTACAATTAGCATTTTTGGAAACCAGACTTTACTTTTTGACAGTGCCATTGGTGACCTCAGTTCTTTTTGTAATTCTCCAAGAAGCCTGGGTTTTATCTTTGATACTGATTTTAAGTTCAGCAAACAAATTAGCTAGGTGGTCAAAACAGGCTCTTTTTTTTTTACCTGAGACTCTTGGGTTAGGTCAAGCCCCTACCTCTCTCGGCCTCAGCTAGAGACAGTGATCCGTTCATTTATTTCTTCACGTATCTGTTACTCTTAACAGTCTCTATGTAGGTCTTGGCAAGTCTGAACAGCCTCTTATGTTAAGTAACTTAATAATATTTAGGATGCTTCTGCTTGTTTGCTTCTGGGCAAAAAGCACTTTGACCACATCAGTCCTTTATTCTTTGTACTGGCTTCCTGTCCACTATACTGGCAAGGCGGCAGGACATGAGCGACCAGGTGGGGCCGCAGAGAACAAAATGACAGGATGAACCGGAGGAAGGAGGCGGCCAGAACCTGGAGGAGGCGACGTGCTGCAGGACCTCCAGAGGAATGGGGGCAGATTGCGGGGAGGAGTGCAACAGCTGATCCGGGACCCATGGCACATCTACTCAGCCCCGGACCGAAGGAACTCCGTGTCGGCCCGGGAAAAGCGTGAGTACATCTTCCTGTCAGTGACCGTAAATCTGAAGTGAGGTGACGGCTGCAGGGCAGGCGAAGGGGGATGGGGTTATCCTTCAGTGAAACAGAGGACTGCCGTGTGCGTATTTCCCTCTTCTCTGCAGGTCGGTGATGGGCTAGGTCCTATGACAGAGAAGAGGCGTGTGGACACCCGAGGAAGTGCAAAATCCAGCACCGGACTGCGGCCAGAGACTGCATGCCTGGACATTCTAGGGAACTCTTGAGAGGGCAAGACTGGAAGATTACTCCCCTTTTTAGCAGTTTTAATAAACCTTTTTAAAAAAACCTTTTTATCTTTTTGTGTGGTTTAACTCTGCTTCCCCCTGATTGAGGCACCTGTTTCAAATCAAATCAAATCAAGTTTATTTGTATAGCCCTATATCACAACAAAGTTGTCTCAGAGGACTTTACAGA
>JBAMHW010000016.1:15489462-15507532 GCA_037177495.1 Rhadinocentrus ornatus | reverse complement strand
ATATATATTTATTCATGACAAAACTGGATATGAATAATAAAAGCTGAGTTTAATCTCACTGACAACATCACGATGAGTTGGTGCCACCTACTGTTAATAAAGAGTTCACAATGCCTTTTCCTTACTGTATCCCTTTGAAAACAATTCAGGATGGTGGAGCTGGGAATTGAAATAAAGCATACATGTCACTGTACTCTGTTACCCCCCACCCCAACACACACACACGCACACTCAAAGCTTTTTGTAAATGTTTTTTTTTTTCCTTAGAGTAATCCTCAAATATTTCCATGTCTCTATAAATAATATTCTATTTAATCAAAAAACCTTTGGTCAGTGAATACATAGTTGAAGAAGACAGGTTAAAGTAAAATTAAAAATAGATATTACAATACTATAAGTTAAGTTGCCACAGATATAAATGTTTGCATTTTGTTAGTTTGCAGAAATCCCAGACACATAAATAATCATTGTAAAGATAACCCTTCCTCAGAATTTTAATATGGCGCTTTCGTCAATGAGTGTGTTCTGCCACAAGTTGGTTTGTGAGAGAAGGTATTCATTAGCATATCAGTGACACAGATTAACATATATTAACATACATTAAAGCTGAATTAATCATGGCATGTAGTAAAACTTGGAGAGGCATCTGAAAACGGTCTGCTCTGAAGTCGGTTCAAGGAAGAAAGCTTACTGTTCTTGCATGGTAATCTCCTGCAGCTCAAATAAACCCATACAGAATGGATAGTGATACTCTATGATATGTGTGCTCTTGCATAATGCTTATTCATTGATTTCTCATATTCCGTATTATCTATGCCCTTGTCGTGGCTGCTGTAACAACCTAATGGAGGACTTGGCTGTAACATGGTTGTACATCTTTTTTTGTTGTTGATTATAACTGTGCTACCTAAAGCTTGATTGTGGCTCGCATGTATTGTTTTTAAGACACCTGTACATTTTGAATTGTTTATGAAAACTGGCAAGCTGTCAAATTACTAACAAGACCAGTTCAAAACTGCATATATAGCCCCGTTTCCACCACCGGGTGCGGGGCAGGGAAGGGCAGGGCGGGTGGGGAGGTATTTTTTTTTTTTTTTTTTTTTTTGCATTTCTACGTCACTGAAAAGGTTGTTTCCATCAGTAACCAATTCTCTGAGCCTGACAAATTCAGCCCGTCCCAACCAGCTAGTGGTGCCTCACTCTGCTCTTTCCGCTCTTTAAATGAGGACAAAGTTTCTAAACTTTTAGTCAACTCAAAACCCACGACCTGCCCTTCTGATCCTGTCCCTACCGACATCCTGCAGAGCATTCTACCTACAATTAAATCTGCAGTAACCCATATTATCAACTCCTTTCTTAAATCTGGTTTCTTTCTCTCTGCCTTCAAGCAAGCTCGGGTTTTCCCACTGCTGAAGAAACCCACACTCAACCCAGCCCAGGCTGAAAACTACTTACTGCTTCCATTCATGTCAAAACTACTAGAGCAGGGCTACTCAATTCGGTCCTGAATTAACCTGAAATTAATTAGTCATTGTGCAGAACTTGATTGGATGTTAGATCCATTTAATATGATGCAGGTGTGTTGAAGCAGTGATACATGGAAAACCTGCTGGTTTGAGTAGCCCTGTACTAGAGCATGCCGTCTTTAGGCAGGTCTCCAAGTTACTCCAAGACAAAAGCCTGTTTGACCAATATAAATCTGGCTTCAGGCAGGGTCACTCTACTGAAACTGCTCTCCTGTCAGTTAGTTATTTTCTACGACTTGCCAGATCCACTGGTCAATCATCAAACCTCAGACCTGTCCACTGCCTTGACATGGTCAACTACCAGATCCTCCTCACCACTCTCAGAGCTTGGCATCTAAGGATCTCTCCTCTCGTGGTTCATGTCCTACCTGGCAGGGAAATCCTTCAGAGTATCTTGGTGAGGGGTAGTGTCCAAATCACATGGGCTGACAAGAGGGGTGCCTCAGCACTCACCTTTTCCTTCCCTCCCCACCTGGCGACACAACCTTCTCAATGCGAATATCAGCATGCCTTGCTGACATCGCCACATGGATAAAGGATCGCGACTTTCAAAGACCAAGGTTATTGTCTGTCTAGCCAGTCCTTCCTTACCTCCACAGATAAGCATGCAGTTTGACTCTATCACACTTGTGCCTCGACCTTCTTCATGAAATCTTGGTCTCATGGTAGGAGGATCAGACCCTACTTGACAGCACACATGACACCGCTCTTGGTTCGGACTCTGGCCTTTAAATGCATTAACTATTGCAATTCCTTACTAACAGGCCTGCCTGCATGCTTAGTAAAACCTCTGCAGATGATTCAGAATGCAGCAGAACGTCTGATCTTCAACCAGCCCAAAAGAGCTCATTTCACTCTGCTGCTAATCACTCTTCACTGGCTTCCAGTTGCAACGCACATCAAATTCGAAGCTCTACTTCCGGCTTAAACAACAATAAACAACCAAATGGCTCCTGTCTAGCTTCACTGCCTAATCCAGAGCTACACTCCCTCTCAACAGTTACGCTCTACCAGCAAAAGACGCTTAGTGCTCCAACCACAACATGGTGCGAAATCAGTAGCTAGACTATTTTCCTCTGTTGTTTCCCAGTGTTTGAACGATCTACCGAATTCTGAACGATCCACAAAGTCCTTATCTACTTTTAAGAGCAAGCTAAAGACTCTGCTGTTTAAGGAGCATTTCTGCACTTAGCTTAACTCTTCTACTCGTTGGAATGAGTTATAAAGATTTGTCCAGCTCTTTGGCACAACTCAGCACAAACAAAGGACTATTGTTGGTAGGGGAAGGGGAAGAATAAAATGCACTGCCTCTAGAACTACATGAGAGCACCTGTGTCCAACTGGACTCACAGCAGTCTGACTACCACTTTGTTTACAGCAACAAATTTTCTTTTTCGTAATTAAATCTCTGCTTAAAATGGTGTTACGAAGCACCTCCAAGAAGAATGAACACAGACTGTTGGATGGCTACCATTTTCCTCCTTTGTTTCTGAGTTGTGTTTTGGTTATACTTTAAGGAAGGCGTTACCCTGTGATGGCATCTTGCTCTTATGTAACTGAGGTATCCATCGCTAACCGGCTGATAATCTGCCTGTCCAGTCCTGACCCAGATACCTTTGGTGGAAATGAGGCATATTCCCATCAAAACCTGGAAAACATTCCCTAACCTGCAACTTCCACTATTTTTGGAATCCCTAGTTTGATTTAAAAATAGATTGTGATGAATCATAGTCTTTAATAGTACATATGCATATATAGAAAAAAGAAATTTATTTATTTATTTATTTATTTATTTATTTATTTATTTGTTTGTTTGTTTGTTTGTTTGTTTGTTTGTTTGTTTATTGACAAATATTCCTTTTTGTATTTTCTTTTTTTTTTTCCCTGTTGATTAATTTGCACTTTCCCTGATCGACATGACTTCCGGGGGACTGCTCATGGGCACAGATGTGATTGCCTGTGTTTCCACACTCCATAACTTCTACGTGGTCATTTAATTACCATAACCTAACTTTTGTCCACAGTTATCTTGAACCTACAATCCTCGGCTGGGGGGAGTTTCGAACATGGGCGGCGGTGGCCTTTCCATGTGGAGTTTGCATGTTCTCCCTGTGCATGCATGAGTTCTCTCTGGGTTCTTCGGCTTCTTCCCACCATCCAAAGACATGCATGTTAGGTTAATTGGTGACTCTAAATTCTCCCTAGGAGTGAGTGCAAGTGTGACCGGTTGTTTGTCTCTATCTGTGTTGGCCCTGCGATGGACTGGTGACCTCTCCCGGGTGTACCCTGCCTCTCACCTGTTAAAATGCTGGGATAGGCTCCAGCTAACTCACGACCCATAATGGACTAAGAGGTAAAAGATAATGAATGAAATTTTTTTTTTATTATTTATTTATTATTAAAACATTTCATGAATAAAACTGGGGGAACAAAAGAAATTTAATTGAAATAGAAGGGTTAGCCACACATTCAAGCCACTCTCAGCCCAGGTGGAGCTAATCCACAAAATGAATTGACAAAGTGAGAGAGCCTAAAAGTGGGCAGATTGAAATAACAAATGGAATTGATTCTTTTATCAGTACTTTAGTCATAGCTACTTTTGTGGTTTGCTATCTTGGGGAAGCACACAGCTGGGGTCCTATCAAGGTTTGAACACAGATTCAGCCTTGGGCGCAAGAAGCACATTATGTGGCAGCATTCTCGGAGATGAACACTAAGCAGATATTGGCATTCCCTCCAATACTCATCATGAACTCCTGACTGCCAGGCATATTGTTATGGGCCTTACTGATGCAAGGCCATATCATTGGTGGCATGACTCAGGTTCTGACCGCCTGTTCCACTCAGTTAAGAGCAGTTTGAATACTTTTCATTTAAACACTACTTTAACAGCCCCAAGAGTGCTCTTAAAGAAGTGTAATGACAGCCTCATACATGAAACTGGAACGAAAAAAAAAGGGCCATTTAAAAGGCAAGCTGCAGCACCTGATGGACAGCTTCTTCTCTATGTGGCAATATGGAAAGGGGCTGACAACTTGAATTACATGGTTATAACACCAGTCCAGTCTGGCTATTTGGGCCTGCTGACACCACCACAATAAACACACCAAGCATTTTGCCAGTCCTTGGGTGTAATGAAAAACTCTTATTTAATTTTTCTTGATGATTTGAGGATTTTTTTTGTGTTTGTTACATTTTCAATCAACAAGAACCAAGAACAAAAAAGAAAAAAAAAAATATGTAAAAGCAGATCTCTGACACAGATGTCACACAATTTAAAAATTTTAATTTGAGCCATTTCAAATGGTGAAACATTTGCTCTTCTACAGACCCGTTTTAAGTAGCTTCTAGCTGAATATACACATATTGATTAGACTTACACACACACGCACACACCCACACACACACACATACACACCCACACACACACATATATATATATATATATACACAAGGATCACCCATCAAAAACATGTGGTACTATATGGAAAACAGACAAAAACTACTGAAACTTTCACTTTCCAAATTACAACAATATCTCTCCGCAGCTCTTTAACTTTAACACAATGAAAACAGAGGAAGTGGTGCAACACAATGAGAAATATGTTATCTTTCATTTTACACTGAATGTTAAAAAAAAAGCTCTCAGTTTAATTTTCTTAAATACATCGGTTTGTTATTTATTTTTAACTTAACATTGTGCATGAATTAATTGAAAATCATTTAATTTCCTTTTTATTTGTAATTTACACTGCATTATATTTTGGTAATGAGGTTGAACCTAAATGCTTTCCATTTCTAATATTCACAATCTTTATATTGAAAGTGCATCTGATGCTGTTGGGAAAGCGAACAGTTAAAGCCAATAAACTTACCAACACAGTGACCACACACACAGTGAATACATCAAACCATGTTTAAAATAAAAAACGTCTCTCAAATCACTCTGAATTGTAAAACTTGGAATTAAAGTGAAAAAAGTTTTTATATATTTTTTCGCTTTAAACATACTTAACCCTTCTTAAAAATGTGACATGAAATCTATTGAATAAATATTTATGGATATTCATTATGTGCTTGAATGCTCATGCACAAGAACCAATGTGAAAAAAGGAAAAATAGAAAGAAAAAAAAAATCCAAAGAAAGCACTTTGCTTGGAGACACGGGAAGGACATAAGAGGACAACGTCCTTCTAATCCAACCCGCTCTTACTAAATAATTCATGAGCCATCCAAGTGTAACTGCAGTTTAAAAATCATTCATTTATACTAATTGATGACCTTAAGGGCCATGTCTCAAATTATTAGCCAGGTGGATTCAAACACCTTTGCTACCTGTCGTGCATGTAGCATTAAGGAACATATTACTTTTCTCTCAATTTCTTTCCGCCTCAAACACACATGATGAATTTCTTCTGAGGACATGCCAGAAGTTCTTTTAACCTTGAACTAAGCTCTCAATATTTAAACTCACCGTACAAAGCAAACTGAAAGCTTCTATTTGTGGTAAATTATATTTTTTTGGGCTGGTAAAAAGCAATGTTCATGTAAAAGAGGAGTAGTTACAGCCCTTTGTTTTACCTGACCACCGGAAAAGATTATTTATGTATGTTCTGTTTTCTTTACATTTGATATTTTCAGCCAAATCAAGCACATTAAACCTGTAGTTTAATTTCTGTATCTAGATCTCAGCTAATTAGACATATACAGAAATTAAAATAGCAATCTGTAGAAAAGTCCACTATTCTGTTAAATGTGGAATACTGAAACAAACAACATGGCGCTAACAGTTTCCTCTCTTGTATTTCAGTTTGTACCCTTTGGTAGGCTCTGCATGTTAATACTTGGGCCACATACTGTATTTGCTGCCCACAGTATTAATGATGAAGGTGTATCATATGATCAGATGAGGGCAGTATTAAAATACATAATTCAAATGTTTCATTTCCTCATAATTCTCAGCAGCATAGATGATTTTACTGGACACATTTTGTGGGATAGTAATTGGAAAATGTGGAACTTTTGAGGGTTTTACTTTCACTGCTGATAATCAGAATGGATGACTGCTTTTCTGAGATAATGCTGTAACCATGTCAGTGCTACACACCTCAATACATCTCAGCAGATCTTTTTTTAAGATATTGTATAATATGTCTCTTGGTATCGCTTGCTATGTTCATTTCCAATATGGTGGATCGTATCTATGGTGCTTTGAGTTACTCCACTTCCTTAGGGGAACGATTTATACATCACATGTTGCCACAACTAGAAGAGAACCTGACAGGCTCAGAAATGGGAATGTCAGATATCTGACTGAGGTTTTTATGCCAGTTTTCTGATTCTACTGAATGGTGTGGTTTGGGTCTGGGAATACTGGGGCCGTAGAGTGATTCAATACAGACATTTTGTGGGATCATAGATGGTCTATTTGACATTTTGACAAGTATTGTCTATTTCTATTACTGGCATGTCAGTCAACACATGTGTGTAAAAATCTGTGGGTTAATGGTCAGACTATGGACATTAAGTGACCATTTTACTGAAAAAATTAAAGCTGTAGACGGATGTTTTTGCACATTGTGCAATTAGGATTCACATTTTAAAAAATGAAAATAAGTTTTATAGCTGTGAGATTACATTGGCAGGAATTAATATTTGAAACAACAAATTAAGCTTAACCCCAATATAGAAAATGGCTAAAGGCATCATTTCCCTCTACATTATTCAGTGCTCTCCCAAGATATGTAAGGGCTAAAAATTCCAATAATACCTCAGTCAATTCTTTTACCTAGTGACACCACTACAGTATGCATGTCAGAAATAAAATCTTTCCCTCTCTAAAAGCCAGAGTAAGAAAAAAAGAGAAGAGGCCGTACTGACTGGAATTACATACAAGGCCACCATTCTAGAGCATTTAACAAATGGACCATTCAGTGGCGTAGCATATCATTGAAAAAACAGTCTTGCCCTTCCATTGTTTAACAAGGCACAAGATGGCAACACAGTGTCTTCTTAGTTTCTAGAGGTCACAGTGGATGGATGCACAACTAATCTCTGACACTCACTCTTGGCTGGCTGGGGAAATCGGTGCAAACGGGGTCTTTAGATGACTTTACTATCCACCAGTGACCTCAAATACTTAGACATCTCTGGCTCAGCTGTGCTCTGTCGACCAAATCCTTCTTACTGCTTGGTGACTTCAGACAAGAAGACATTGCTTGCCCCACAAGAGCAAATAATCCCAAATAAAAAAAGACCATTTATTTAATCTAATATTGTCTCTTTATTGTTTGGGGAATAATAACAGGGACAGCAATGACTGATCAGAGAGCTTGAGAAACTTTGATATTGTCAGACTAGTTAGAAATGTGTGGCTGTTTCTCCAGGGGCATGGTCTTACAAAGGCAAAAGAACACAAGTATCATACACCTAATATAAATTTATCAAAGTTTTCATTTAACAATGAATGACAAAAAGTTCTAACAAGTTAATACTATCTACATGATTAAATTGGATCATCAATAATTCAATCAACAACAAAGTTTTTAACTTATTTCAGTTTTTAGAATGCCTCTTCCTCAATAATGTGTTATCTGTGCTGCAGCAACATAATTTGGTCCAATATATTAGTTATTATCAAAACTGGTTTAAAGTGCAGGAGTAACTTCATGTAAATTATTGCATCAAAATCATTGACCAAAGATAACTCTATACTGGGTCGACATACATCAGTATAAGTTTTGGTAAAGGGATAAATACAGCCCTGACTGTATTTGCTGCAGCTCCCCACGAGGGAATATTATCAGGAAGGTTTGTGGTTTTATTGATTTAAAAGACTGCAATCATCCCCATCTGATGTAGTGGGCTGAGGGAGGATCAGTAAGGTTTCACAGTCTGCGGACCAGATCTGTCTGACTGTCAGATAAGTTTGATATAACTTCTCTGATAATGTCCCACTAAGTGAGGTTGAATGATTATTTCCTGTTAACACTGAGTACCAAATGATTGCTTTTCTTGTTCTTGATTAATCTTCTATAAATACATATTAATTTATATGTGAAGTAGCCTCCTTCTTTTCTCTGTTTATTTACATTTTTATTGTATATCAAAATGCATACTGCGTGTCAAATTGTATTTTCTTGTCTAAGTTTAATTTGATGAAGTTCCCTTTAAAGGATGACCCCATTTCAATAATCTACACCCTAAAATTAAAATAAATTAAAAAAATATATATATTAAAAAAAAAAAACTGCATGCAACATCTCTAATGGCCCTCATCATAAATTATCTCTTCTGATTTTTCAAGCCATTAAGCAATTTTCAGTGAAACAGGGCAAACGGAGATAAATTTCATTCACATTTCCTGCAGCTGCATTTTCTCAAGACAGATGGAAAATAACTGTGCGTGCACAGACTCGAATAGAAAATTATACATTTCCATAATTTTTCTTTTCTTTTCTATTATTTTCTAGTGGTAAATGGATGATGTTAAACTTCTTACAAAGACAGCAGAGACCTTTTAATTGGCTATGTGAATACCAAAATAAAAAGGAGAAAATCAATTGTCCCTCTTCATCCTACATTCATCATCTGTGTGTTTAGGTTTCAGGTCAAAACTAATGCTAAAAATATGCCACCAAAAACTAAACTAAATTCCATAAGCCTTCGTATAATTATGATTACATGGATTATATAAATGGGTTATGTGTCATAAACTATGAAAATAAAGATGATTAATTAATTAGGTTTGCTTAAATCTATTTCTGGAACTGATTCTAAAATATTCGTTGTATGAGCTGTGCCATGCCAGAACTAAATTTACAAACCTCTGGAGAGCAATGGAGTGAATCCTAATTTGTCTTCTCAGACATCAGCTACTCCTACTCTTTATCACTGGCCAAATAAGAAAAAAGATGTTGACAATTTTCTGCCAATATATCTATTATGGACTTAGAAAAATAACATAATAAAGTCAATAAAAAGATGGCCACTTAAAATATTTTTTATCAACTAACACATTTTTTTTATTTTCCTCTTTTCACCTCTATAATTATACTTTATCATTTCAGGTAATATTAAAGCTTAAATAGGAAATTAAATTTGAAAAGTTACAAATAATGAAAGAAATGCCAAAACATCAGACTTTTTTTTACAGCATTTTGCCAAAAAATATCCTCTCTGTAGTACACAGATCTGTATTTTAAAAGTTTCAGAATTTCAAAATGTATGCATTTGGTTACAAGGTAAAACTAATCTAATTTAATTTAAGCTTCTCATCTGGAAGTGCTTTTTTAAAAAATATTTCTTGAGGAAAATTGTTATACATCTATTTTTAAAAGGTAACTTTAAGCTTTCTTAATGAGTGAAATTAATATAAGATAATCTAACACCATAAAAACTATCTAGTAGGCAACGAATAAATTAACTATATGCTGTGTTTTTTTTCTGTGTAATAGCAGAAATAGTAATCATTGTTTTTACCAAAATTACACATATGTGCAAAAACACAACTCCATCACTAAATTTAATATCAAAACACAATTGAGATTCCTTGATGCATTCAAGGACTTTGCAAAGCTCTTCAGTACCATTCAACTTCTACACCCAATAATATTTATACATTTTGGTAACATCAACCCACCAACACAAACAATCTATCACATCTTCTGCAATAACATTGAAAGGAAGTGCCTCCAATTCATCTTCGTTAAATCAATAGGGATTTGATAGCCTTACCTGCAGTGGAGTGCTTTGCCCAGTGTAGGAGCTGTAAGTGTCTTGTGCATTGGGACAGGGGGAGATCTCTGGTTCACTTGTTGTTTGTCAGGACTGGGTAGTTTGCTGTGTGGCTAGAAGCGACACTCCTAAGGGCCCACTGTGAATAGAGGTCAGGATAATAGACACAGTCACACAACAAAGACTGATAATCCTGTCTCGCCCCGCAGCTCCCGTGTTGCAATCAGACATTTTAAGGGCAGTTAAGATGCAGCGAGGGGCGCCTGAATGAACTGCGGTAAGGAAAGACTCCCAAGCTCCCATTATGGACAGTAACCGGTGTCAATTCGCAGCAATTAGACCACTCAGATGTGTCAGTAGACAGGCCTCAAATTAATAAATAAATAACGCCAACCACAAGTGCTTGCTGATATAGCCTTTTGAGTCATTTGAGTCTCCCAATAGTCTGTTTCAGCGCAGAACGCTTAGTCCTTCAAAAAGTGACGAAGTGTACTCTCTTCTACACTTATCCTGAATGACCTTTTAGTCCGTAGCAAGCAAGTTGCTCAAACCTGCTTTCACTGGTCATAAGAAATA
Source organism: Rhadinocentrus ornatus (assembly GCA_037177495.1). Taxonomy (NCBI): domain Eukaryota; kingdom Metazoa; phylum Chordata; class Actinopteri; order Atheriniformes; family Melanotaeniidae; genus Rhadinocentrus; species Rhadinocentrus ornatus. The sequence continues at coordinate 15,496,694 of JBAMHW010000016.1, read as the reverse complement.
TTTATTTAAAGTTGCTCAGATCTTCAAATGCTGGTTCATTATGAGTTCAAACAGCTGAAATAAACAAAACAATAATAAAGGCCATTTACTGTGTCCTGTGCACATAAGCATTAGAAAAAATATAAAAATCATGTATAGATAATGAATGAGGGCACAGGATATATCTCCCAGCTGATATTAAAAGCTGGTGAAATGTACTGACCAAGGTCATTGCCTTAGGCCTTACAGGAGTAAAAGAGTAGCCTCAGGCTCACCCCTTTGTTTTTCTAAAAGGATCATCATCATCAAGGGGACCTAACCCCTTTGCTAGGCCTGTATTCATGTGACCTTGCATTTTCTTTTGAAGTTCTAAAAATAATGCAATATGTAAGAGTTATGCCTGCGATCGAGTGTTGCTTTGATATATATTACAACAGTCCTACACAATACAACACAGGGCTTAAGAAATTATTTTGAAGACAGCCAGATCAGTAGGTCTGACAAGACTGTTTTACATGCATTCAAGATGGTTTTACAGCTTTTTTTTTTTTAAATTAACTCAAAATATTGGATATGGATGCTTTTTGCTCTTTTTCACAAGACCCTGTGTGTTTATTGTGAAAAAAGAAAGAAAGAAAAGAGGGAAAACACATTTCTGCTTTTCACTGGGAACACTCAATCAAGAGGAAGTCATTACTTCAGAATAAGGGGTAGCTATGCTTTGCTGCCTGACTTCAACTGAATACCTCACCTTTCAGCAATGCATAAATAATGTGCCAACTGCCTTTGATCTGTTGGAGGTGATAACTTCACAACCATGGACATGTTCTACTGATAGAGGAAGCTCTGCCCTGTCCAAATTTGTGTCAACAAGCATCACTCTCACAGAAATGTACTGAGGAAGAAAGAGGGAACAAAGAGCCTAGAAGAAAAACAACTTAACAGCAGAATTGTGAAACACCTTTACTATGATTTCAGAAAAAAAAAGAATAAGGCATTGATTTTTGAATGAGACCTCTGCACTTTTGCTTCAGCTGGGGTTACAACAGATAATTTACATTACTGATGTCTAAAGGGCTGATTAATTAAAGAACAAATCCAATATTTGCCCAACTCCTTTATTAATTTCAGATAATTTTTACAATATATTAACTACAAAACAGTATCAAGAAGACAGGTGGGAGTGTAATCCATGAATAATATCATTACAATAATACCTGACTGAAATCTGTGGTGAAGTGTCTTATTTTCTCTTTCAGCAGAAAGAAAATCAAATTAATGACAGCTGTCAGCAGCTTTTCAGAAGCCAAAGTGAACACTTCAGGCTGTGATTCCCCAAGAAATCACAGAGGCCAGTAAAAGCCCTCCTGTGTGTCAGCAGGGTAGATTGGGTGACTGTTCCTGGACAGTCTGAAACCCCGATACAGCTGAAGAAAGAAGAAAAATAACATAGTAAAGTGAGCACACAAAGCACTCCTCTGAGAGGTCAAAGCGAGCACAAGTCCCCCTCTCAGACAGAAAGAAAATAAAGGCCTGTATGACTTTCACCACACCTGCTTTGACCACAGTGCCCAAGCTGTGTGAAATGAAGGGTCACCATGTAATAATGGCAATATTATAAATTGTTATAATTGCCTCTCATTTCCATTTCAGATTTAAGCTGTGAAAATATGACCAGTAATGGCCCAGTCCTCACTGAAGCAATTAATTTAATCCTTATTCATTTGAAGTGGTGAGGAAAGACTGCAAAAAGTTATATTCAACTCTGTTTTCACTTCATACATTCTTTTATATATTTACTGACAGATATTTTTAAGATTGATGCATAATTATGTACCAGAAGAGATTGTACTGCTTTTGGAAGTTGAAGTGAAATATATATACTAGAGCACATGCATCATTTTGTTGACTTTACTTTGCAAGGATAGAGGCTTAAAACAGGTCGGGGTTAGCCCTGGGAACTTATTAGCAGAAACTCCCCAGTGGATGAACTTCCAGAGAAAAGGGAAAGGAGAATCTTCTTCTTCAGAATTGGCTATATTGCCATGAGCATCCTCTACTGGTAAAGAAACACTTTAAACACTGAGCTCCCAATGAAACTCACCAGAGAGGCGCTACACTGATTAATACACAGTCTACATGAATAACCCATATGAATGAATCCAGTGTTCAGTCTCACAATCACATCGTACACAGCAGAACACCCTATTGAAAATGTGCATAAAAGAACAATGTATGTTCAACTTCAACACTCAAAATCGTGATGTATGCAGATGACGACAAGATATTTTTTCTTTTTTAATTCAAAGTAAAAATTACATAAACAGTGGAAGGGAAAATATTAAAATTATGTGTAAGCTGTTCACTTGGGTTTGTTAAAAAATATAAGGTAAATGATCAAGATTGTCACCTTACTGTTGGATCAGGGAAAATCTAATGAAAGGCGTAATGGATGTTGAGGATTAAACACAGGTGTTTAAAAATCAGCCTAACACAGGTGTAGAGGAAAATGAGGCAAAAAAACAAAAAACTAACACAAGCGTAAGAAAATAAATTAGCTAAAAAGTGACAAAAACTAAAAATAATTGTTTATGTTAGACTTGCAACTAATGCTATTAACCACAACAACAACAATAATAATAATATATTAATAATAATAATAATAATAATAATAATAATAATAATTAATATTAGTCAATTAGGTTTTTACTATTTTATTGTACCATGTACAATGACAATAAAGATAAGTACATATTACAATAACATATAAAATACTAGTTTGCTGACTTTAAATCAAATTTCTGAGATTTTCAATCCACTATCTTTTCTTAAAATAAAAAGAATTTAGAAATTGCGTTTTAGGTTTTACACATATATTGTCCTCATCTTTTTAAAGTGGGCAAGTCACAGAACAACATATACATATCAGATTTGATATTACTGCTGTAGAAAAACTTAAAGAAAAAAAAAGCAGGATTACAGACAATTAGTTTAGTATCAACTATCAATAAATGACAATTTATTAACTTACTCTAGTTTTGTGTAACTTTTGCTTTGTTTGAATTTGTCAGTAAAGTTGCTTTGTGCAGGTTAATAATCATGAGAAGAATACTATCAATATTTTTCACCTCTGCACTGCATAGGTTGCAAATCAGAAGAAACTGAAGATAGGGTTCACTACTATATTTAATTGATTAATTGATTATTTACATGCTTACTTAAAAGGGACAAATACATAAAACTGTGTACAATGTAAATGCCATGCAAACAGGTTTCTAGCCAAGACTAGTTTACAACCCCTGTCTCTAGTTAGACTTCCAGAAAGAAAACAGACAATTAAAACATTTAAAAATACTTAAATGATTAAAAGGCTTAAAATAAGATCAGTGTTTACAATAAAATGTAAGATATCGAATGCAGGAAGTATAACAGGGATAAGACGGGGCAATGATACCATCGTAAGGGTTTTTCCTCCAGTATGTTTAATGCTTGTTTTTGCAGTGACCTTATGGGCGTGATTGTGGTTTGTTTGACCTGGCTGACACAGTTGCCCAGGAAGATAAGTGAGTTTTGTGAAGTTATTTATTAAAGGGAGACAATTGTCTTTTATATCAAGGTGACAAAGCAGATATTAGAAATTATCTCTGCAACCATGTCAGGGGTGTTTGCAGACACACGGGTAACTATCATCTGCATGAATCGGGTATGTGGCTCCTTCACAGCTACTAGGTAAATCATTTATGTATAAACTAGAAACTGGCCCAGGTTCGAGTGCTGGCCTGGGTTCCCCTTGCTGCATGTCATTCCCTGCTCTCTGACCTACTTTCCTGTCCAGCTACTCTCAAATAAAGGCCACTACAGCCCTAAAATTCTTTAAAAAAAAAAACAGAAAAACATTGAAACTTGAAATATTCCACACATAAAACTTTAGAGCTCTGTGTTATGGCTAAGTGGAAAGATATAACATTACAGCAGCAGAATGTCCAGACGTTATCAATTTTAGATTTAACCATAAAGTTAGCATTATCTTGTTAGCCTCACAGATAAAGCAACAGTTAGCCACCTTAGCTCATTTCATGCTAACATACAAATTCACAAACGCTCTACTGAGGCTTTAACACACATCTTTGTCACATTTTTAATATTCCTAATTTTCATCTGTGCAATCAAATAGTTGACTATGTGACTGAAAAAGTGTTAAACAGTAATGAATTAATGATTTACTAGTGAATGTCCTGCCTGAAAGTAAAATTAAACAACCACATTAGCTTTCAACTCAGAATGGCAAAATACGTTTTGATAAACAAACCTAGATGTTTTGACAGAGTAGATAAAAATAAAGATATTTCACTAATTTATTCTAAAAATAAAAAACTTTAACGAAATTCAGGTAAACTTGCGCAAATTTTTCACTGAAAACCAAAAACAATCTACAAACTCTGCGAGTCTTGCTAAGTTCTTAACCTTCTCTTGTACTTGTAAACCGTAAAATAGCTTGCTGGGCTAATGAAAAACCACCATGTGGGTACAATAATCGGTCATTGTCCACACAATCATGGGCTGTGGCAGTAATCTTCAGATCTCATTGAGGAAATATAGATATTTGTTAAAGCACTGAAGGGATTAGACAGGGTATTCTACCTCCTGCGGCACATGGCCTGAGTCATGCTGAGAGCTCCAGGAGTTCTGAGGAACTCTGTTAAGGATGGAGAGGACTTGACCGACTTCCTGCATTGTTCTGATATGATCCAAACAAAGCCTGAAACATGACACTGATGTAGGGGAGCAGTGTGTTTGTCACTTATCCTCTCCCCTTTTTATTTAAAGATTGTAATAATATCTTTATTCAATCAGTTTTACACATAATAAAACAACTTCCACAGATTGCATCCAAAAAAGAAAAAGCAATGACTAAACAACAGACAAAAGATAAAAAAAATATTGTATCAAATATGTGAGAGCCTTAGGGGAAAATAAGTGACATCCTGACTGAAGAGTAAGTGTATAGTAGAACTAAAGCAGCTTATTCCAGTTTTTCAGCTACATGGAGATGTTGACAGAATGAATATGTAAGGTCCCAGTTAAAAGTAAGAAACTTATAAACTGTAAATGTAAACCAAGTCCTTTACTTTATTATCTTGCCTCATTTGACATTGTAGGGTTAGGCGTAGTTTTTCAAACTACTCCACAATTTGATAACAGTTTAGTCTTAAGCAGTTTGGACAGTACTAAAATCCCTTTCAGTACTAATCATACCTTTTTCATTGCAGTAAGTCATTTTAAAGAGCAAAATGTAATCCTCTTGGGTTGTAAATTATGCAGTTGATTTGGTATTCTTGTTTACTTTGATGATCTTTCCAGAGTGTTCCTCATCTCTCAGCCAATGACAGCTAAGGTTCACTCCAGCCTTCCTAGTCATCCTTGAAAGAACAAATAGAATGTATAGAGAATTGCTAGGAATTTTTTTTTCTCTCGCACCGATAAAAGGCATTATGTTTGAAAGGTTCCACATAAAGAAAACCTAATATATATTAAATTGTCTCTGAGAACGGCAGCATGAGCACTAGCAACAAAGCATAAGTCAAGCTAAGTTGCTTCCGGCTCACACCAACATGTGTCTGAGTCTTTATCACCATGTAATTCAAGATCCATGTTCCCATGACTTAGGGGTGGACTTTAGAGATAGAATTTTAACTAGCTGACATTCTGAAGTACCTAATGTTACACAGATTTTATACAACCAATTATCGATTTACAGAAACCATTGATCCTTCTTCTTTGAGAGTCCCTATTTAAATCCCCACCATGCTTTTTCTTTGATATGCATGCATTTGATTTTATGTGGGCCTCTCTTTTTCTTCATCTTCATCACAGAGGACCAATTCCCTTGGATCATGTCTCACCCTTTTCGACGGAAATCCCCATCTGCTTCATTGTGAGCACAGCATCCATCAACATGATCAATGCTTTTGTCCCCGACTCCAGAAACAGTTTCCACTGAGCATTATATGGGAACATTTTCTTCACTGAGCTCCTTTCTCTTCTTACTGTTCTTACTGTAACTTCAAAGGCATGGCCAAAAAGACAAAACACATTATAAAAATTAATAACTTTCACAAAAAAATCAATTTGAAAAGTATTTAATGCTTCTCATAGTAAAATGAGATGTTCAGAAATTGTTTATATGTTCTCAGTACAGCATCACTGGCAGTGCATGTGCTGACAGAAACTTATTAAGAGGAATGCTAATTGAACCAAAAGCAATATTTAAAAAATAAGAGCCCTTAAAAAAAGCCTTTTCTAAAAGCTATTAGTTCACACTGCTGATGTACACCAACAGCTATTAACCCTCTCAGTGATTCTCCTGAGTTAATTCCTAATGAAAAATAAACTGAGTTGCTCCCTACACTTTCATAACATTTCCTCCTCAAAATAAATGGGCTCCTTTATGAGAAAAGACACACTGTTGTTAATGATTTTATAACCAGGGAGCCCACCTGACATCCTGTTTTCTATTACTGTTCTTTATTCAATTTGCAAGCCGCGCTGCAGGTGACCTAACCTATAAAAGGGCACTCTGAATTAAATTATCAGAGCTCCTTGAAATTTTATAAATTCAGAATCGGCCTCATAGAGGGATCTCATAGCAGAAACTAATGGCCTCACCTTTAGCTTTGAATAAATCAATCGTACCAAAGGTTAGAACACATCATGCCAGGACGTATCAGTGCAGTTTTTAACATCGTAACGTGTAGTAAATCTGGAAGTGTGAATGGCAGGTGTATGAGGTCATGTGTGGGAATATGTGTGTGTTTGTGTTTCTGCATCTGAAACAAAAACAATAAACAGATTAAAAAAAAAATATGAATGTATTATTTCTATATATACTTGAGAATTCTTTCATATAGCCCTATAAATGCTAGATATATTTGGGAATTGAAAATAAATGCATATAAGAAAATTAGTCAATAAAAAAAAAATCAATTGGCAAAAATCTCAATAACTAAATAATTTGTGTAATTTCTTGAGTAAAAAGTTTATGACAATCTCTGATTCTATTCAACTATGAAAAAAATAAACAATGAATTTCCAAAGAGCAACAACAACCTAGGCATTCTGAAATTTTCAAGTCTCTTAATCACATAGACGTAATATATATACTGTATATATATATATATATATATATATATATATATATATACACAAAATGTATCTTTTTCTCTTGATCCCTCCCAAAAAAGAGCTCCCTCCTA
>JBAMHW010000016.1:15467164-15487891 GCA_037177495.1 Rhadinocentrus ornatus | reverse complement strand
AAGAGGCATTTGACTGCAACAAGCCTCTACATGTGGCCAGTGAGCAAGTTTAACAGCGTTAACCAATTAGCCAGCCCTAATATTTATATATATATATATATATAAATATATATATATATATATATATGGATATATTTGTGTGTGTGTGTTTGTGTGTGTGTAAATAAATGTAGTTAATTTTTTACAACCATTACTATTTTTTCTATTCTGAGTAGAAAAACTTAAAACAAAAGCTATATTCCGAATTTTATTTTGTGTAGTACTGAAATGTGGCAGTGTAAAGCTTGTCACCTCAGTAGGATCCCCTTTATCCTTGAAAGAGCAGAAGCTCTTTCCAGTGTCACTTTGTTCCAGTTGGTAACCTAACAAGAGGTTGGTGGCAGAAAAAAAAAGCCAATCAGTAACACTTGTTGCACCTGAGAACATGGAAATTTTGGACTTCTTTTTTTGACAAAATGGAAAACATTGTCTTGTAAAGAAGTCGGGAATATGGATAGGATCACTCAAGTGTGTTCAATCTGAGCCAGGACAAATGCTTTTATGAAGCAGTCAAGCGTGAAAGAAATTCATTTGTAAATTGCACCAGATCTTTGGAGAAATTGGCCGTCTGGATGCCGAATATCTATTTCACAGATTTCATCTGACTGGGGTATATTTTAGTATAACAGCGAAAAGGCAATGTAAAAAAAAAAATCCTTTTTTTTTACTTGAGATGTACATTCAGTACTAGTTTATTTAAACACCCTTAAGCACTTTAGCAGTTTCCGCATTTTCTTTCAACTAATGACTTAAATTTCTGACACAGTTGATTATGTTATGCAAATAGTGACTGCCCTTAAATTTTGAAAGCTATAGATAAAAGCAGAAAAAGGAAAGAGTAAAAATAGTGATTGCATGTTGACATAACTAAACAATTTTGTTGACGTTGAATAATAATGTCTGCTTCTGCTTTACAAGCAGGATTATTAAGCATCTGATTACTATGCTTTTACATATAAAATAAACAAATCAAAGTTCAATTTCAAGGCCAGACACAGATAATGAAATCATTGTTCTTTCCAGGAGAGCACACAGCAGAGAGCTCCAGACTTCCACATCAATATTTTGCTCCTTGTAATGAATTGCACAAGAGGGCTCTATAATGCACTGTGTTGAGATGAAGGTTTTGTGTGATCATGACTATAATATACAATTACATCTGACTCACACTGAATATATACAAAGTGATCATCCACTTGCGTATGAGGAAGAACAAAGATTCAGTGCTTTTGAGTGCTATTGCTTTTTATAGCATGATTGGTTAGTTTCACATAGTTCATGCTGATTAGCATAGCATTTGTCACCTTTTGTGGTTAACCTTGTTACCTCATTAGACTTCCTCTTCCAAGTGTAAAATTAGAGTTCACCTATACTGTATATAGCAAAGTGGCTGCCACACACCACACAAGGGGAATTGTTAGATATTGAGCCTCTAGAGTTTCTCATTAAAAAGTTGTGTACATCAATAGTAAATCTTGAAGAAAAAAATCATGAGTCATTGATTACTTTTCCCACAGCTAATTAAGGGGTGGCTTTACTCTATTTCTAGTGGTATCCCCCCATCTCCCATAGGTATTACATACCTGACAACATTTTTTTTTGTTTTAACTTGTGAATAAGAGCAAACAAGTCCCATGATCATTGGCATTTAATACAACACACATTATAAACAGAACATTGCAAATGCTGAATAGTCTAAATGAATTAGAAACACTTATACACTAGTGTAGCTGGTACACAAAGGAAAATCTCATATCACAATGATTTCCCTTAAAAACGGAATTTTGTGTGCCTCCAGGAAGGTATGAATATTTACTGACCCTTTTCTTTTTTATTTAAACTGCAGTTCTCCCATCACTTTTTGGACTTTATGCTTTTTTCTCTTTCATTTGTTGAGAACAACATTAGATGTACTTTTAGTGTTGTTCCACTTGTTCAATCAAATATTTCTGAATCACCCCAGTATGAGAACTGGACATTTCACAGCACAGCAAAGTCAGAGGAAATGGGGCAGGCAGTTTCCTCTGTTGACAGACCAAAAAAGCAAATTCCAACCTTATACTCAGTTCCAAATATTCAGTGCAATATTTTCTTACCAATATTATTATTTTTGCTGTACTAGTCACTATCCAGAGATTCACCATGCTGTCTCACCAGATGAGTCTTTGGCTTCTGACAGCAGTTGTAATAAAGAACCTACTAAAAAATCCACTAGAACACTGAGGCACAACAACCTATCCACTACAGATAAATAGCTAAAACTAAGAATACTAAAAACGTAAAGTGAATTAAAATCTATATATTTGTTAAAAGATGTGATGGCAGCTGAAACAAAGACCTTTTTGTACATTTAGTGGAACAGAGGCAGAATGAAATGTTCACTAAAATAGCTTTTAAAGATGTTAAAACTGTGGAGAGTATGACTTTCAAGTAATAAAATTGTTTTTAACTTGGACTTGGTTCTCTTTCCAATGAGACAGAGACCACGCCAATCACAGTGCCAGCTTTTTAAACCAACTTAATTTGACGTCTGTCTGTTTGTCTGTCTGTTAGCAACATAACTCAAAAAAGCTCAGGCCAGATTGTGATTGAATTTTCAGTAAATGTTTTTACTTTTGGCAGATCTTTTTGGATGATTTAAGGATAATTTTGCCATTTCACCTTCTAACTCATCAAATAATGTCCAGAATCATTGGCAAGATGACATCATGGTAGATGTTACACATTGTTTAACTTGGATCTTGTTGATATTCTGGATCTGGTGATCCAGAACATTCAAAATATAGGGGGTACTGGGTGGGCTGTTTGGCCTTTTTGGGGTTTTTCTCAGGTGAGAGACCCTATGGCTTGGTGGTCATCTGTGCTCTCTTTTAGTTGATTTTGTTTTTGTCATCCACACACATCCACACTACACACTTCCTTCTGAAATAATTAATTATTTTGTTTTCTCCACTTTCAATTTTAAAAAGTTACCATTACACAAGCTAAAAAAATTATTCCAGGCTTGTCCAAAATCAGAATTAAAGATTTTTATTCAATTCATTGAATGAATTTAAATTTGAATATGAACTGACTCCACCCCACAGGATGTTAAATTGGAATTGAATTGGATGTGTAATTCCAATTCAATTCCAATTAATTAACTTCCAAGTGTAAATGAATTCATTTCAATTTAGAGAAATCGATCCTCATCACATATCAGAATGTGATACTCTTTTCAAGCCCTATCCCAGTCTAAAGGCTAATCTTCATTTTCATTATTAAGATTTTATTTTATTGTTATACACACAAGACAGTACTGCCTCCAAGGCTACTTTGCTTTCACATGATCTCAAGATTTATGATTAAATTTGCACAAGCAAATGAGAAATAGTGTGATCAGACAATCAATGTTTTTTTAAACAGAGTAAGGGAACATATCACATATTTAAAGTGGTGAGTAAAGTGTATAATATTACTGATTGATCACCGTTCCCATTGCAAATACATGTAATGGTCAACAAAATGAAAACCTTGAATTGCAATTCTACTTCCTGTCTGCAATCTCAATTAGAATTTAAGGTGTGTCCCAATTCAGGGTAAGCACACTTCAAAATGCACAGACTACGTAGGCTACAGAGTGTCCTCAGTAGTCTCCACACTTTGAAGTCTGCTTATTATTCATGAAATGGGATAGCCTACCAAGCCAAAAAGAATTTCCCATGGCAAAAACATAGGACGTTGAATCACTTAAACCTCTGAAATTACTCATAGGACACTTTACGTTAACATCGACGGTAACACCAACAGTAAAAAAAAAAAATTTATTTCATTCATTAACCCCTTTGCGCACCGTGGTGACGTATGTAATCGACGAATCCGCACTTCAAAGTGTGCAGACCCTGAATTGGGACACAACTTCTAATTCAAAATTGAATTAGAATTTAGGGGAAATTCAAAATTCTGTTCTAAATTTTGTACAAGCCTGTATTCCACTTCTCTTTAATAGGCGCAGTCATTGCTTCAGGTAAGCAGAAACACCAGCGCGGTGTCATCTGAAGACTTGTGCAGCACACATCATGACCGACTGTCCCTGCAGTCAGCGGTATAAAGTGTGAATACAAAAGGGGACATAATTTTACCCTGTGGAGCTCTTGTATTTATTTAAAAAGTGTCACTGCTTATTACAGAGTTTGACATATTGAAGACAGAGAGAAATTTAAGCTGTAGTTTTATTATGGTGTTTAAATTAATTAATTTATTAGCTAAGGTATATGGCTGAATGGTATTAAAAGTGCTAGAATAAATAAATAAATAAAAATAAAAATCATATAAGGGAGTGATTTTAAGACAGAGCCAGGTTCCACCGCCAACTCACTTTAAGTCATTCTAGTTAATCCATATAAGGGGGTGACACAGAGAAGCACTGAAAGCATTCATGTCTTGAAAAACTGTAAAACTTTGTAGCTTTGTTAATGTGGTGGAGTAGGACTTCCTTCCTCCCACTTTGCATCCCCCAGGTGTGGCTCATGTATCACTCATTGGGTGGGGAAGAATGCCTTTATATCTGGGCAGGTGTTTGCCCCTTAGTGTGTGTCCTTGGCTGTTGGTTCTGCTGCATGCCGGCATTTGGCACGGTTGGTGTTTAAATCTGCTTTATCTCTTTGCAGTGTAGCAGTCCTCTGGCTGTCACGGTCTGTGCTGGAATCGCCTGTGCCGAGCAGCTTCACCTTTTGTGGGTGGGTCGCTTGATGGTCCCGGTGGCTGATTGAGCCTGGCGCCGGGTAGCTCATCAACACTTCTGCAGTCTTTCTGGCCCACTACTCTTCCTCTCCCCCCACCCTGTGGGAAGGACTATTTGCAATGGTTAGACTGTTTTTTTGTAAAGTACCCTGTACACTGTTGGTGGAATCAAACCCATGCACATATGTTATCTTTATTTTTGTCAGATTGTATCTTTTTACAGCTGACTGGTTATTATCTTTGTGTGTTTTTGGTTTCTAACAAATTGTTGATAAAATATAATTTTACTTGGGAATGTGTCCAGGTGCATAACTCAAACCTGAATGAGAAATTTCCTCTGTTTACATTGTCGACATAATAGATTAAAATAAAACCTAAATTCCCTTGCTCTCGCCAAATCAATAAAACTGACATATTTCTGTTTTAACATTTAGAATATATTTCAGTGAAAATATCATTGTCGCTTTGGTGCTGTGCACTGTGTCAAAGATGTATAGAGACTGACAGAAACACATACAAATACTGTTTTGTTTTTGTTTTTTTTAATGGATGACTTGGTTTCTGAAGCATCACACACACACACACACACACACACATCTCTGAAACCATAATTCTAGGATCCACTTAGTGTTAAAATTTCAAATAATAATAAAATATTGCCATCGCATAAATATTTTTGTTTCATACTTTCACTTCTTTCAAGAATGAAGTCCTCATGGTAATACGATTTGTTTTGTTCTGTTTTTTGTACTTATCCACATTTTTAAGCTAACTGAATTGTCAAGATACACCTGGGTGATAACAACTGTTGCATCACAGCAAGGAAGTTTCAGCTCCGAATCTCAGCTTAGGCCTCTCTGTGGGGTGTTTGCATGTGTGGCTCAGTTTATTATGGTGGCCAGTAAGTACAAAACAATTTTACATCAGGAGAGACACTTTTACATCGTCACAATGCACATTTACATTATAGAAACCATGTTCACATACAGTGGCTGTGATGTGCAAAACACGTTTGCAAGTTGGAAAACAAATTTATATTTTAGGAAACCCTTGTACAAGTGTGAAGACAAATCTACAAGTGGCAAAACACAAGTACAAATCCTGAAACAAATTAAAGGACAGCTCCTAATGGGAAGGAAATGTCCTAAATGCTGAAAACGAGGCAACAGTGACCTCATCTTATAGTAACAAATGATTCCATAGCTATAAGCAGGAAGTCAGTGGAGATTTTTTTATTTATTAATTCTTTTTTTTTTTTTTAAGACAAGAACTGCACGGAACGTGTTTCATGAAGTCTTTGCTAACTGAACAATGTTTTGCCCTTTTATGTGGAGTCAACTTCAGCCAGTTTACTTCTTTCTTGTTCATGTGGGTGATTTCTGGGGTTTTTAGGGAAAACAGACCAGACATGAGGAACAAGCGCACAAGGGACATCAAAACTACTGTTAGATAGTTCTACGCAAAGTGTCATTAAGCACTAATTTTCTGTTCATCATGGCAGTCTATCTTGGTATATTATTGAAATGCACGTTCATTTAAGGTGTGTTGTCAGTTTTCTTTGCAGGTTTGCTTATCCTGCATGCCTGGAGTAGCCTAATTGAGCTGCTAATTACTTTATTTTGATATGAAACTCTTCATTCCAGCAGAACAAACATGCCTATCATACAAACAGTTCATGGAGTATAGAAGCTCAAAATCAGAAGAGTGACAGTCTTTTAGCTGTGATGCCATCTTTATTCTTTAATAAAAGATTATGACATTTGAACGTAATTTTTTTGTTTTGTTTTGTTTGTTTTTTTTACTAGATAAACTTAGGATTGATAGTGACACGTGGAACTGATTTAGAACCTCTGAGAGGGAAAACACTCCATTTATTACAAATCCAGAAATAACATCACAGGACTTCCTGAAACAGGCTGTACAGACAGAAAGGCCATTTAGACTGGCTACAAAAAGGAAATAGGACAAATCTGCACAAGAATCACTTTTTTTAATTTTCCCAGTGAGAGACTTTAAAGGAGGTCTGTGGATTTAATTCGTATAGCTTTTTACTTAATATATGCTCTGGAATACATAATAATGTATTTATTTTTTCAGCTACTACTACAGTGGATGATACTTCAGACTTCTGAAATAGTCATCTCATCTAGAAGCATAGCTGAGTTCAAGCACGCTGACACTGGTATGTTAATTTTTCTAAAACATTTTTACCAGGTGTTTTGGTACTTCCTTTGCAAAATCCATAGAAGGATTTGTTTTCCCTGCATTTATTTTATTCTCAGAAACAATGACTACTTATTCATAGGGCTGCATAGGGATTTTTTTTAGGAAATTAACACATAAACAACAAAGTTATTACTCATGCCATATCAAAAAACTGAATTAGCCATCGTATTCTCCTTATTCATGAAGATTCTGACAGTTTTCCAGCAATACATTTCGAGGATGGCTACAGGATGACACATCGGATACATCACACATTAGGACATTAGGTCGTCACAGCTGGTCCATACTCATTACCAGAGAACTGTCATGGGGTTATCAGCATTAATATCGGTACTAAATATCAGCAAGTAATCAAATAAAGGTACTTGTACTCTGTTTTTAAAAAGGTGGGATTGGTGCATCCCTACTTTATCATCATTGATGAGGTATGGAAAAAATTTTACCCATTACACATTGCTAGTTAAGACTTAACTGCTTAAACATTTGGGGGTTATGAATAGGAAAAGAACATGGCTTGCATTAAAACAGACATTGTAATAATCAAAAATTATTTTCCCCTGGTTGCCGAGTCCCTCCCTCCCCTTCTGTTAAATGCATAAAATATCCTGGACACAAAAACCAGATGCCATATTGAAATAAATTCCTCTTAAATTATAAATGGAAAAATATGGATTTTGTCTTTCTTTGTTTGTTTTCAGTTTCGCCTCACTCGGTTTGCTGTGTAATTTCATTCCTGCTGCAAATTATTCTGCCCATAAGAGAAAAAGAAATAAAAATAGCGTGTTGAACAGCTTACATTAATAGCATGCCATTGAATTAGTTGATGTGGCTTTAGCAAAAATGTTAAAATTAGCTAAAGTTTTAGTCTATAGGTCATTGTTTGGTCCTTCCTGCAGTTCATTATTACACCTTTTATTTTAATGTATAGTTAATTGTTCCAAATATGCCTTTAAGGTCAATCAGGACCTAATGGTACTTGACATTTTAGTTATTATCACAATTTAAGACCTACATTTAAATTAAGTTTTTCAAATTTCAACATTTAGCTACATAATTCTCATAATGCTCATATGCTATCTCATCGCTTTATAAGACATAATAATAAAGCCATAATTTATTGACATAATTTATATAGTCACTAACAAAAGTATTTCACTGCATGGACTATAAATAAAATTTAGTGAATAAGTTTGCAGCATTTTCTCCTCATGGTACTCATACATTTTGTTCTCCTTTGATGTTAATATCTATGCCCTATACTGAAGCACAATTTAATTGTACCATGTTAAAAAAAAATAAATAAAAAATTAGCTTTCAATACCCAAAAGTATACTTTTAAACACCAAAGCTGACAAAAATGGCTTGCAAGGTTTCCTTTTTTAGAGGTTAACCATACGGCTTGTAAAAGACCTCTGAAATTGTAGTGATTTATTGACCTTATAAGAGGATATTCTTGATCCTCTTATAGTCGCGTGACCAAAAGCTGACAACAAAAAATGCCTAAATCTCATTTTTAAACCAAAACTGAAGTCACTCCCGCTTACTCTGGTAAAACCTTTAGAGATGCTATTTCTGCTTAAGGATGGGTATTCCCACTTAAGGAAGACCTTAGAGTAGCTCCAGCTATACTTACAGCAATGCAAATTTTACTTGGTTACACACACACACACAGCAGTGGGCATCTGTGAACCCAAGCATAAAGCATACTTTGTCTCTCCAACCTTGTGTACTGAAATATACAAGAGTTCCTGCCTTCTGAGGCAGTTGCTGCCATCTGTGCCTCTGAGTTCAGACCTCCTGTCATGGCTGAGCATAAGGCCAACATCAGAATACATATGTGTGAAAAGTGTCTAAAAAGATTTTCTACTTTTCTCTGTATTTCAAATTTCAATATTGCCTGAATAGCATAAGTAACTCTTTTCGATTGCTTAGACACATGCACAGAAAAACCCACGCAAAATTCTGCACCTGTAGAATCAGAATTTCCATATCCACGAGAGAGGAAAGGAAACATTTACACAAGACAGGCTCCACTCATTGGAAGTGATCTTTTCTGTTTGGTGTCTTACAATGTCATTGTGGATCAAGCAAGCTCCTGTGAGCTTTACAAATTTCTTGCTAAATGAGAGATTTCCTGAGACAAAAAAGCGGAGGAGGAAGGGTGCAATCAGTCCAGGTTTGTTCTAGGCAGCATCACTTCCTTCCTTACCGTCAGGAGAGTGTCAGAACGACACATTCAAATGTGGTTTTCACCCAGCACTTTCCCAGGACAGTAATGCAGAGCAATTCTAATGGTGTCATTCAAAGCAGCTGCCTTTCTCAGCAATAAACTAAACGCCTTGCCTAAGCAATTCAAACCGCCTCCACAGATTGCAATGCACTCAACAAAGAACTTATCTTTCAAGTGAAACTATTCATCAATGAATGTGTTTGTGTGCCTAAGAGAAGAAAATGGTTTGAAAAGACCTCAGTTACACCTGAATAGCTACTTTTCCTGTTTGACTGTTGTCACTGTTTCACATTTAGTGAATTCAACTGTTTTCTATCTGTTGTGCCAGTTAAATTCCACCTTAAAACAGCAATTGTAGTATTGATGGGTGTAGTGGCAAAGCAAAACTGTAATTACCCGCTTTTGAAATGGGTGGCAGCGGCTTTTAGTGAAGAGGGAAAACTTTGTTTTGTGTAGGTCAGAAACCCAACAACACCAAATAACAACCAGTCCCACTTATTTTCCTCACAGAGAATGGGGTCATTAGTCCATGACAGATGTCAAAGAACCGAAAAGAGAAAGTGTTGCTTTATCACTTATCTTCATAGACGCACACCAAACGTACCTACAGCACAAAGGGCCTCAAAATTCTGTTTATATTGTCACCTCATACAATACCACAATTACAGCAGCCATGCTCATAGAAATAAGTTGTGTTTTAAGTCAGTGTTTATAGAAAAGTGAACAATAGCAAACTTCACAGAACTTCAACAGTTTATAAATGGTATCTTCAATATATCACTGTTTTAGAGGAAAAGTGTGAAAAACCAGACACTTTAAAAGAAAAATCGGTAAAAAGAATCTTTGAATATAAATTAGAATTTGGCCACTGATAAGAACAGACTTGCAGCAATCAATATTTTCTTTCACCTTGTTTTCTTTTCATTAACAAAACAACAATAACCCTCACAAAACACCAAAGAATTGGCAGAGAAACTGTAATGTGGAGGCTTTTTTCTTCTCCCTGGTTTGTTGCAGGAGTACAAGCCAAGAGGAATTGTAGATCTTTAGACCATTTGTCTAAAGAACACTAAGATGGTCACTGGAATGTGTGCGTGTCTGAGTTTGTGTACCGTCCTTTGCGGAAGGGAGGGGGTCGTCCTTCAGTGAACTTAGCTTGTGCTGTTTTGGCCTGTGTTTACAAAGCCTTCTGAAATGTGTATAAGTACGAACAATGTTTCAAAATGGCGACACAAGTCAGTGTCGATAGTGCCATAAAAAAGCAAATGACTGCTGCCAAAACTTCTATTTGTAGTGTAAAATGAAGTCATGTGGGATGAATGTGTTGTTGAGTGGTTGGTGAAGGGGCCAAGCTGGCTGTTTTTGAAAGCAGATTAAAGATCAGGACAGGAAGGGCCAGGTTTAGGGAAACAGGAAAACTGATGCAAGGAAATGAACAACGTCACCAGCCAGCCCACTGCAGTCTGCCCTGAAAGTATAATCCAGACCCAGTGAAAGTATGGAGTCTTTACTCAAGTCACCGATGAAACTTATACTTTTCACAGGTATGTTAGCTTATATTTATTACAATATGGAGGGCGTGTTATTAAGAAACAGCTGAAAATGCATTTCTATTGTTTGGAGTCTTCATTTTAGCCATTATGACTTAGAGAAAGATGTGTATTTGAGCTTGACATTTCTAAATATAACCGATGTGGTTGTTTGGGTGTGTGTGTGTGTGTGTGTATTGCTAATAAACTGTAGTCTTATAGTCTAATGAATGTTTATGTGCTGTACTTCAGTAAACCCTTTGACTGACTGTTCCTGACAGAATATGTTAGAACTGTGTGATATATTAGTGTCAGGAAGCACAAATTTTTTGTCCTGTATCCCAAAAGGTTTCAGAATCTTACCGAGCGTAAGTTAAACATAGACACACTTCTCTTTTTGTCCTCGCAGCATGGCTCTGGAGTCTGATGGACACATGCAGCCCCTCTGACATTTGTAACTCTTGTCACAAACATGCAACATGTAAACCCATGGATGGATCCAATGCCTGCTTCTGTAACCAGGGATATACAGGAGATGGAACAACATTTTGCAATGGTGAATACAGATACAGAAATCCACACTCATATTTAAGGCCATAAAAAATGATGCAGTAGCCGAGCAAGCCTTGTGCATAGCTGCTATGGAAGCCTTGAATATTTTTGGAAGCTTTTGTTGTTTGTGGCAGCACATTGTAGTATTACATTTATAAAGCTAAGATTTGTATGCCTGTTGGTCAATTTAACACAGTTTGTGGTGCACAGTAATTGGATTTGAGCTGTTAAAAATACATCACTAGATATGTTAAAGCTTCTTAAGATGACAGTTTTTATCTTTAAAAAAGGGAGATTAAATGCATTTGTGGTTATTTGAAAGTAGTTTTTGCTATAGAGTGCTCACATTGAAGGAGAAAGTTAACCACTTGGATTATTAATTTGACGTCAACTGAACGCACTAGTCAGTAAGTTAACTTGAGATTTGTACAAATAAAAGGAACAACTTTAATCCTCTTCTCATTCACTTTAAAGACAGAAGTTTAGGTATTAAGGACTGTCTGTGGTGGCTTGAAACAGGTATTTTTTTTATTATTGCAGTTCATTAGACAGAGACAAAACTGAAGTTAAAAGATCTCCACAATGCAGCTTTATTAGGAAGATTTTAATGGCCGATGTTGTTTTTCGATCTGCATTGTTAAACATGTTATGTTTCTGGGCTGTTTGGAATTCCTGAAACTCTTTATGTTTCCTGAACAAATCTGATCACAATCATGGTTCAGCCCACATATTTCAAGGACCTAAAATAAATCAAAATGTGAGTAAAAAAAACAACATGAGTGATTTTATAACAGGACCTCTCAGATTTCAAACAAAGATGACAAGAAAAATGATGACAATATATTGATCACATTCACTTAGTCTATGAGGAATTTCAATTAAATATAGTTAAATAGTTGAAACAATAAATAAAAGTGAATTATAAAATATGTGGAGGATTTCTTTGTTATAGACAGACAGCTAAAGTTTTCTGTATCTTAGGGAGGCATTTCCTCCTTGAATATCATCCTGTCCCTCATCAAAGCAGAGGATTTCCCTTACCGCACAGCTTATGTGCACAAGGTACAGCAGAGAGGAAGAGCAGAGCTTCCATTATACTTAGACAAGCAAAAACAACAGTGGAAAGACTTCTTTGCTCATTTTCAATAAACTGTGGAACCAGAATAGGAATGTGGGTTTGAAAAAAAAAGCTGGGGCAGCTCTTTCTATAATGAGTTAGCCACAGCAGCGCTCGCAGCAAACCGCTTTGTATTTGCTGCTTCATTAACTTGGACAGCAAAATCCGAAATATTTGAAGTAATTTAAGCAGCTTGAAATCAAACAAAGGCTAAACAACTGCTCAACAATCACAGTGGTGAACAATTAAAACGCTTGTAGACTGCAGCCAGTCAAGGCTTCAGCCAAGGCTTGACTAACCACGTGGAGGCAAAGACGACATCACATGTGAGCTTCATCAAGTTCAAACGCACACCAGTGCCCATGACCAGAATCAGATGGTATTCCAAAAATACTAACTGTGGAAAACAATGAAAGACTGTATTTTTTTATTCCAAAGCCAGACAGGAAAAGAAATAAAAATGCTTGTGTGATTTAAAAAAAAAAAGAAAGAAAGACAGACAAAGGCTGTGCAGAGACGCTATGATGACTACTATAAGTTTAACAGTGTTATATGTGGATTAATAGATAGTATTTTTGTTCTAGAATTGGTATCTAAGTGTATCAGAAATGTAATACCAGTTTGGGTTTCTGTGACCTATATTCTTATCGTATCTTCTGGTGTTATTTTCATTCTCAAGCCTTAACTCACGGCACCATTTCAAGTGAATCATTTAGGATTAAACCCCTTTTCTGATTAAAAAGAAAGAAAGAAAAAGCATCCTCCAGTCATATTGCAGAGAAATTACTTCTTTTTTTTCAGATACAGATCCAAAATCTGAATATCTCAATGGAATACCTCAAACAAATCTGCTTGGCTTGTTTTTACTTCATTACATGCACTGTACTGGTCATGTGCTGTAAGGGGTTATTACAACAAATATTATAAAGAAATTCCTTGACACAACGGATTGGAAAACGAAGTTTTAACTGCAACAACAGATCTTTGAATATTGTATTTACAATATTTATCTGTAAAAGAACAAAAAAAGAAAGAACAAAAAAAGTACGTGTAAATATGAGTTTTCCTTTTTGATTTTAAATGTGCTAGTTCACTAGTAAAAACAGTGACGTAAAGCAATTCAGAAGATAAATGTTGAAACCTACTTCAGAACATTTTTTTTTTTTTTATCTCAATTCATCTTCTTTTCTTTCTTTCCTTATGTTCTCACCACAGATGACGATGAGTGCCGAAATGTGACCAATATCTGCGGTGACAGGGGTTGGTGTACAAACACTGCGGGCAGCTACTACTGTCAATGTGTCTCTGGATACACATCGACAGGACTCACTGAATTCCAGCCCAACGATGGCACTGAATGCACCGGTAAAGTCTGACCTGAAGTGAAAACACAAAAAATTCTCACTGGCATCTGCAGCATGTTGTACTATAAGCTGTATTCAGAGAACCTTGGTACAAGTAGCATGCATGATTGTGTGTTAAAGCAGTTACCACACAGCTGAGAGGGCGTCAGGTCTGTGAATGTGCGAACTGTTTACACTCTCGCTCCGCAGAGGAGGATAAATATGTTGAAGGGGATTTTTTTTTTTCCCTCAACCTTTTACGCTCTTCCCATCTGCTGCTCTATGAAACCATCTGAGATCTTTTGTTTATTTTGCACTAGATGAACAGCACCTCTATCCCAAAGCTGTAGGCTGAAGTATTCCTGGGCATATCTAATTGCATGACAAGAGAAATATAGCAGAATTACAGGTTTCAACTCATTTATAGAAAAAAATATTTAGTATATAGATAGAAGTGCTTTAAAGCAACATGTATATGTGTTCATTTTTTGAGCAAAATTTAAGATGAGTATAACTTAAATTAAAATATAAAAGTTTTAATTGTTTAACGTCTTCATTTGCATCTTTTAGACATTGATGAATGCAAGTCAGGAGAGGTCTGTGGACCAAACTCACACTGCCATAATACAAATGGATCTTTCTATTGCACCTGTCAGCGTGATTACATCCCCACTTCAGGCACTAAGCACTTTCATCCAGAGAGCGGTGTAAGATGTAAAGGTCGGTATCAGAATTGAAGAGCACACACTCCTAAACACACACATGAACGTAATGTGTGAACACTGGACAAATTCTTTCATCCTTTTTAACTTTCTCTCAAAAATTCACACACAGCTTTTTTAATAATTTTGAAGCTTTGTTGTGCAGCACATTAATAAATGCTGCAATTTTTCTCATTTTTAAGCAATGTGTCTGGTGTCTGTGTGATGTTGTGCCTACAGCCTGTATAATACTTTACTGCCACGACCTTTTTTATTATAAGAGATACTTTTGGAAATCCTTGTTTTCCAGAACATCCCCAAAAATACTGTCATGACAACATCGGGTGCATGACGGAGACTGTCAACAGAACACTCGAATATGTAAGTACCTCTCAGCCAATTGGGTGAAATAATATATGATGATGCTGCCCCCTATTGGAAAGTCAGGGGACTAACCTGGGATGAAAGAGGCTAAGTTAGTGCATACTAGGAGACTATTAAGGAAAGACAACATCAGCCTGTATTAAAAAGGAATTATGTTTCCAAAAAAAACTAAATAAAAAATATATGTATATACATATATATACATATATATTGAAGGGCTAAAAGCTTGGAATTGTGCATATTCCGGTCAAATGTAACCTTTTTGTGCCTGTATGTCTGAAATAAGACTGTCTCTGTCCTGAGGGTGATAAAATTTGTCATTGATTGACTGATCTAAAATCACTAAATGATTCTCATCCCAAAATATCAATTACAGCCACTTTTTTTCAGACAGCCGTTTCAGACCAAAATAAAGTGGGGTTGTCCCTGTCTTAAATGAACAGTGTAACTGCAGTTATGAGCTTTAATCATGATTGTTGCAGTTGTCTGGTTATTACTTCTTATAGTTTGTAAACATATTTCTGAAACTGACAGAATTCCACATCATTTTCCAAATTTTGATGCATTTGACATCCGTTTAATGACGTCATCTTTTTGCACCTCTGTCAACTGCTGCAGAGATGTCACACCTGCGATGTGCAGTTTTTGTTTGGAAAGTTTAAAAACCAAATAGACTTGTGTTTGTTTAGCTTTTGCTTTTTTGTTCATGTTACTTTCCTCTCCAATAAATGGCTGAAGTTCTTTGTAAGGTAAATTATAAAAATAGTGAACATCTGATAATAGCATAAACATATAGATAGTATTACAAATCATTAATTGCAATGATTGGTATGGCTGATAAGCATAATTTTTTTATGCTTAGGTGTTGTGACAGTGTAAATTCAGCAATATCGGAAACAGATATCAAAGCCTTTGACATTCTTGCTTGTTTTTGTGTAAAAACTCTTTTAATTTAAAAATCTCTTTTAAAAGAGTTCTAAAGAAAACAGGCAGCAGTGAAAATAGCAATGAATAGAATATTTTTTTTTATATTAAGAGCCATTACAAAATAATAATCTAATGGCCATTAATGTGTGACATGGGTGGAGAGCGAGCAAGGTGAACAGAGAGAAACATCAAGTGGGGGTGGAAAGAATTATTCTTTCAAATGAAATTATAAGATCGATAATTAAATGTTCATTACAAGAATGTAAGCGTAACAAAAGTAACACAAATAAAATCAGGGAGGCTAAAGTCTTTGAAAAGAAAAAAAATTAACAAAAGGCCCAGAGGTCCAAATGAAGCAGTGCTGTTCGTGCAGTTCCTGCAGTTACCACTCCCACCGTGGACTTCTGGAAAAGAGGGGAGATTTCTGCCAGTACTCTGCGTCAGTACACTCAACCACAACAGGCTTCTCTTGACAGGTGTTGCTAAAGATTCAATCAATACTCACGCACCAGGCAGAGCCTCCTGCTCTGCCCCTGCGTGTCTTTCATGTAGCAACACCTTTCTTCTGCTGTGTAGCTGCTTTTCCACTGTACTCCAGTCCCTCGTTCACCTCTGGGTCCGCTGTGCACTGCCTCCAACCTCTTTTACCCGCTGTATGTCCTCTCTTTTCCTGTCACAGGTTCCTCTTTATTTCCTGGTGCTGCCTTCTGGCTGGCTCACTCTGGCTGCTGATAGGCCCATCACTTTTTCCACAGGCTTGAGTCATTTTCCCCCAATCAGTCTGTAGGCTCAGAGTGAACTTGCATACAATTAAAACCAGATCAAAAACTAAGTAAAAACCCATGCAATAAATAAAAAAAAAATAAATCAAAAACATGCAATAAATACAAATATTTTTTTTTTAATAAAAAAACAAATAAAAAGAAAACCTCTAAGCAATCAAAAACACACAATGTTCACTTCTACCCTGTGACAAGTGAAAAGATTTTCACAACTGGTTTGAAAGCAAAGACGTTTCACTAATTGTTTGAAGATGCTGATGAAAACTTGAAACTAAGCTTATATCTCACTGGTACTGGTTGGAAGAAAAGAAGCATCCGAGCTGGGGCTAAAACTAGGACCCACATATTGCTAGTGCCCCTTATGTCATGCTGTACAGAGCTTGCTAGATCTCCAATGTAACATCACAGCAATGTTGATGTTAGAAATGAGATGCTCTCCTTTTCGAGGAGTTTTATAGAACCATGTCCTGGAAGCTCCTTGTTGGCAGCACACAGCTGTATACATTTCTGTATGCTATTTTATGTGAAACAATAAATACTTCCTAAATCCCATCATATATTTTACCTATGAGTGCAATATGTATTTGGAGAAACACCTTTTTGAGTTGGAAAAATTTATAATTTAGTTTTATAATAGGTCAATGTTGCAAAAATAGGCTGTAGTTTGAAACTATGCTGAAATGCCCACTGGGATGATTTGGAGTGAAAGAAAATGAGCAGTCCTCCTTTTGCAGAGCTATATTAAAGCTTCTTAAGTGTTTAAGAAGTCATGAAAACTATAAAGCCATTCAGTTCTCTATAATAAATATTTTTCCCACCTCTAGATGAGTAACATCACAGAGCCACAAAGTCTGTTGAGAGAAATTGCCAAGCAGACTTCTGGTGAACTTACCTCAGTGGAAGTGATCGCATATGTGGAGGCCTTGTGTCGGTCTGCATCAACACTGGCTGCTGGGGAGAAGGATTACACTGTCAAACCATCTGCCATCAACTCAACTCTTTCAGTAGGCTTTGTTTACTATTGTTGTTTCTCAGTCAACATTTAGAGCTCCGTTATGCTTTCAACTGGTTTAAGAAAACAACTGGTGCTACATACAGTTAAATGCCCTCTGTACAGTCCTGTTGAAGGTGCAGCCTGATATTATTTTCTCCCAATATAATGTGTAACATCTATAAGGCAAAAGCTTCACTAAATCCCACTTTTCTCATGCACTGTATGAGCAAAGCTTTATGCTATCATCTGCAAACCACCCTTATTGAAAGCATACCACCCTAGAGCCAAGTATTAAATGCTATGTTATCTGCACGTCACACTAAAACCCAATTTGTGTCAAAACAGAAATTAGTAAAAGCTGTAAACAACCTGGTGGAGAAGGATGAACTGGTGGCTTGGAGCAGAATGAAGGAAGAACGCCGTGGACATACCATCACCAAGCTGCTGCATGTTGTGGAAGAAAGTGCTCTGTCTTTAGGCAACAGCTACAAAATCCCAACTGAGCTTGAAATCAAAGCAGCTGAAATGGGTGAGACAATTGTTTGCACCTAGTTTCCCTTTATATACTTTGCAAATATCTGAAGTTGTCCAACTTCAAAATTCTGGATAATCCTGACTTTTTTATCCTCAACCACAGAATTAAAACTTTTCACCTTTGATCCTCATCACACAAAAGCCAAACTGGCTGTTTCCATGGGAGGAGATCATATGATTCTAACACCAAAACCGAGACCAGAGGAGCACAGAAATGGTAAAGCGGTCTAGTCTAAATGTCTGAAGTTGAGTAAATCCAATTACAGTCAGCACTTGGGAGAGGTGCAATGCAATCTTGCTGTCTGTAGCCATTTGTTGCTTAATTTCATGCTACAATTTAAACTAGCAACAGTTCAACTACAGCATTTTTGATTTAGGACTATCCGGGCATCAGAGTACCAGAATTGCTTCTTTATGAAGTTCTTGATATTTTTTAATTGAATCGGTACTGCTCTTCATATTTTACTAAATGAAAAGCAAACCACAGCATTAAAGGAAATTGTGCCTCTTATCTGCTTTTACATGGCACAGCTGGTTATATCTGCACCCTTACTTGAAGTTAGCTGTCTTCCTAAACTAGTGATATTTAATGATGTGTTTATTGGCTGGCCAAACTTAACATAGGGCTTGATCAGCAAAAGATTAAGTCCAACTTTGTGCCACTTGTGTTGTCCATCAGGAAGTGTGTCAGTGGTGTTTGTGAGATATGACAGCATCAGTGACATCCTGAAGCCAGGCAGCGACCCAGGTGTCACTGACTACTCACGGTATGCAGGAACAGGGGAAATCACTGTCAACTCCCAAGTCATGGCGGCTGCCGTCAAACCTGCTGACGTTTACCAACTTGACCATGTCACCTTCACTCTGAGGCACAATGAGGTAAAGACTTTACAGAGTGATGAGGTTGGCCACATTTTTTTTCTTTTCTTTTCTTTTCTACTTCTGCACTCTTGCCATTCTGTATTTCTTAAATTTGTATTTCAATCTATTTCTGTGACAAAGCAACCTTCCTATTGGATTTCCTTTGAGGTGTCATAATCCTTTTAATGCTATTCTTGGGCCATTTATCCAAGTTCATAAGATTGCATAACTCTCCTTGTTGTTATCGAAAGTATCATTTTAAACTTATTTAAATTATCAAAGTATCTCTGCCTTTTTTTATTCAAATGTGGTATTCTGTTATTTGACACACTAACGAGAAACAATAGAGACATGGATGTATGGTTGTATGAGTGGGTCAACAGGTTAGAACCAAGGAAGGAGTCATCCATCCATGCATGTCCTATATGGGTGTCCATCACGGAGGACCCAAACAGAAAGGGCCAATCTGAGCATCAATATGTAACAACAAAGACACAAACTAATGAAAAATACAACAACAAAAAAGTGGCAAACCAATCAAAGAGACCCACAAACATAAACAAAGATATGTAAAACATTTAGACACTGCAGTGTCTCCGCTATTCAATTGTGAATTAATTTACTATTTGTGAGTAGATAGAGTAGCAGTCCAAATAAACTGGTGAGCAGGTTCTGGCTCGTGGGCCGGCAGCTTTGTAATCCTTGATGCATAGACTCGTGAATAAAGAAGAATGCAAAGTGAAAACAAAATTTTTTGACTAGATAGAGACAAAAGTAGCAGATGCAATAGAGATGAAAAACAACAACTGTCCCAAAAATGTGGGAAAGTAAGAAAAAGAGACCAAATTACCAGAGTCCCAGAACAGCAACAGAGACTCACAACAACCACACAAAAACTAGAGAGGGGTGCTAAATGATTCCAACAACAAACACACACACATTAGAGAGAAAAGAAAAAAGAACTGAGACACACACACAACTGCAGATTGCAAAAAGACTAACAATTAGAGATTAAATAGGAAGCATCAGAGACAAAACTGATTAAAAAAGACATTTAGCCTCCCTTTCAGTTTGGATGTTTTGCTATTTTCCTGGATGGGAGAGGGCCCTCTACATGTTTGTGCTCAGGGCCCCCTCAGCTCATAATTAACCCATGAATGTAGAAGATTCATGTCTGTCCTACTTTAAATTGGCTGTTAAACTTTCTGTGTTACATTTGAGTTGTTTGTCAACATTAACTAATAGGATCTTAGTTGGTTTACTCTTCCATATCTTATCATTTACACCAGACTGGAGTAATTATTGTGTTGCACTTTTGCTGTAAAAAGTAGCTTCCATAGTCCCAGACTGCACCTGGCATTGAACTGATAACTGCCAATTTCATTAAAGTCTAATTTAAACACACATTGGATAAACTGATAGTGCTTTGTATTTATATTAGATTCAATTTACAGATTTTTCTTCTTGTTTGTCTGCACTGCAGCACCTTTTAGGTAAAACATGGAGACATGATGGAGAAATCTGGGCAATGAGACAGATAACCCAAAACGTTATTACACTGGTATTTTATTTGAAGATAATTAAAATATAGAAGTTGAAATCATTATTTTTATGGGACACTTGAGGTTTGGGCCTAACAGAGAAGAAGTGATGTTTGTTAAACAGTGTAAAATTGTTCCTCAGCTGCTTTTAAAGGGCAACACTCAATGATTCCGAAAAGATTTTTTTTTTCTCCTGTTTGCACCTTTTTTTCCCACAAAAAGTAAGAAAAATCATGTATTATATA
>JBAMHW010000016.1:15437103-15452275 GCA_037177495.1 Rhadinocentrus ornatus | reverse complement strand
CCCACGGCACAGTGAGCTCCAAGAGAATTACCTGCTTGGTTGCTACTGAGGTGAGGACAATGTCTGGCCTTAATGTTATCTTGGCGACCACTTCTGGGAACTTCAACTGCTTCCCCAGGTCAACTTTAAGCTCCCAATCACGTGCTGTCGCCAACAGACCAGGGGATGTATTTCGGGGAGCCGCTACAGGCTTCTCCCCAGCTCTAACAAAACCGATGGTGTTCCTAACTGGGCAAAGGCTCCTGCTGTGGCTGATTCCACTGCAGAGAGCATCCGCTACAGCCTTCAGGACTTGGTCATGTCTCCAGCGGTAGCGTTCTATATATATGTGACCTAAATTATCAGTTTAATCAAAGACTTATGATGTAATAAAGTTAGCCCAATTACAGTTTCAGTGTGGAACAGTTAGGGCGATCAAAAGGCATAAATGTTGAAATTTGAACTTTGACCCCCCAGTCTTGTCATGCACACAGTTATTCTTCAGATTGAGTGGTAGACTTATTCAAATTAAATATGTGAGCTTTTACTTGCTTCAACCTTATTCTGGCTTAATTTTTAGCCTGGTGGACTATAATAAATGGTGCTTGTTATCTTTGTTAGTCAAGCTACAACCATTTCGAGCCTGATTGGCATTAAGAGCTGATTTTATGAGATACCCAAAAATGTTTTTTTTATGCTTTGAGAGCCTTTCAAAAAGAAGCTCCAATAGAAGAAATAAAAAAACACCCATTCATGTCACTAATGAATTCTTTTCAGTGACCATTTTGCTGACTGAAAAGATCTCATTCTAGTTTCATTTTCACGCTTTTCATGCTTATTTGTTCTATAATAAGTTCTATTTAAGTTCTATTTGTAACATGCTTTATGGGTGGAAATCTTACATTTTAAGTCATATCTAAGCAGTAAATTCAAAAGTAGTCAAATATTTGCACCCATCTGTCTCTCTTAGCAATGTTTTTTGTTGGTGCGTGACTCATCAGGGTCAAATTAACATTTAAAAGTATTTATTTTAGGTTTTATTCATTTCCTCCTTTTTTTTTTTTTTAGAGCCATAAAGGATTTCTGGGTTTTCTATGGGATCAACACAGAGCTGTTCCAGAGTGGCTCTCAGCTAAAGAACAATTTCGCTATTGGTGTCCCATGGAAGTTTTCCACTAAAATCAATGTTGCAGAAAAGAGATTTGAACTGGACTTCCCCCCATGCAAAGAAGAGATTCAACTCATTTCACAGAGGTGTTTTTACCAGTATTATAATCCACAAATATGAATATGATTACAACTCAATTATTTTTCTTTTTTTAACATCAGTGATGACATTTTAAATTTTCTGCTTGATGTAGTGTAAACATCTAGATTGCTTTATAAAATACAGCTCTACACATAGTCAGTTTTTAACAAACAGCTGGCTTATGCGGCAGCTATGTGTCATACAACACATTAGCAGGATCCAAGATGAGTTAATAATTCCTCTCACATTTCAGTGGAAAGTGCCATTAACTATTTGTTTTCAATTTTTAAACCAAGTCACTCAATGACATCTTATAACATCTAAGTTCACATTTTCTAAATAAATGGCATATTTAGTGGTTGTTGGTCCATTGTTCACTCTCTTAATGCAGCCATTGTGTAAGGTAAAAGATAATAATTCATTTTTCCCTACAAACAGATCTGATGTGTATGCAGTCTCCAGGAACATTGAGAATCTAGCTTCACCTAAAATTATACCAATGATGCCCATTTCTGTTGACGATGAAGTTGTCCACATGGACCATGAAGAGGTAAGAACCTGAGCCTGTCAGCACCATAAGGGCTCTGCACATTTATGTGGCAAGAAGCAGATTCACAACTGTTATTTGTCTGATCCAACAGATTCTGAGACCAAACATTTGGCATCCAACCTCTAAAATGTGTGCTGAGAATAATATCTATGGATTGGGTTTGTGTGTGGAATACGAGCTGAAGAGACAGTATTACAATGAGGAATACCCCCTGTACTATTTCCTTGGATACACACACGTGGGACTTAAAGTCATACCAGGTGATCAAGTTTACAGTCACAAATACAGACCATGATAGTAAAATCACAAAAGAAATTGTAGTAATTTAGTCAGCAATATTAGTTTACCAAGTTAAATATAAACACACACACACACATTTTATATATATATATATATATATATATATATATACTAAATTCAGATATAACAGATGACTTGGAATGTCATTTGTATGCTTGCTTAAATACCTATCAATGCAGAGCCATGAACCACCAGTCAGGTTCTGCAAAATCTAAACCACCTAAGGACTAAGAAAGAGGCTAAAAAAATTCATAAATAAAAAGTATCTATGTCTGGTTACCTGTATCCACTTCAAATCCACCAAATTTAATTGCCAAAAACTGGCCCATAAGCAAGTTCTCTTCCTTTGTCAATCCCTATCAATGGCTGTCTTAACTATCATTGCTAATGTATTTTGTGCATTTTTATTAGCCAAGACAACCAAAGCTGTTGACAAAATTCACTTTGAGTTTAATGCCGGACCCAGCAGACATCCAACGGGTGCTCGCCAACTGCTTGAGACTCTAGGAAGGCTTTCCAAGGTATTTGGCTACTCATGCAATGACAACACATGTGGTGGTTTTTGAGTAAATCATATTTTCCTGTTTCTAAATTGTGTTTACAAGAAGCAACCCAGTAGGTAAATCTGTCCTCAGATTCAGCCTCAAGTGTCAGAAGATCTCATCACAGTCACTGTGACATATTAATGGGAGTAAGCTAAAGAAGCAATGCTGTGTTCTAGTTCATGATACACAAGTTTACATTGCATAAGCATTTTAAATTCCATCAAAAATAAGTGGTCTATGTCAAGACTGGAAAATTATTATTGCATAAAAACCCATATAGAGTGGCATTTTTTTCAAAATTCACACATTTATTTTGCAGCCTTGTGAGTCAATTCTTACAGTCACCAGCCTGAGTGTCTCATCCATCCATTAAATTCTCCTCACAGTCACACTGATGCACACTCACTGGGGTATTATTACTGCTTCACACATGACATAAGGTGATCAATACTTTGCAAATATCTTAGGGTAACAGCCTTATTTCTGTCTCATTTTTAAGGGCTTGAACTCAACACCTGAAGCTGTCTTCAATTTTAAAGCATTTGCCATGAGTGGAAACCAGAAGCCTGAGGGATATGATGCAGCAATATACTATACACCTGAGGCAAAGATTCCAAATGCCCAACTAATTGTGTCCCAAGTTGGAACAAACACCAACTGGAAGATGTGTGTTGACTCCAGTGTGGATGCTGAAGCAAAGGTAGGTGTTAAAAAAAAACAAGAAAGGCAGATAACATTATTTTATAATAATTGTGACAGACTGGTGACCTGTCTTGGATGTACCCAGCCTCTCTAGGATAGGCTGCTTTTAATTAGATTCACACAACACCATAAGCCTTGGTTAAGTTATTCAAAAAGCTTTGGAGCTGGTTGCCTTAATTTTTTAAGTTCACTCAACTTTCTTTGTTTTCCAGTGCAGCGTCAGAGGCTTGTAAAAGATATACACGGGCTATGAGTTTATAATGATCAATTTTATGCTGATAAATATAAAACTTTGGAGTACACAGTGATGTCTCTGTCAGCTACCGAGTTTGGCTACAACATCGATCTCTTGTGTTTGTTCTAGGCACATGTTAGATGGGGAGCTGAGTGTCAGTCCTATGAAATGTCAATGATAGCCGCTGCTACACATCTTCCTGGTTCTAAGCCAGAACTAAAGGCCAAAGTACACTGGACCAAAATCCCAGAATATATGGTGGAGATTGGCACAAGGTGAGTCACACAGAAAAACATGTTCAGTTGGCAGACAGAAAGAAATAAAAAAGGGAGGTGGAATGAGAAAAATAAGGTTAAACAGTACAAACAAAAATATTTTTCTGTGCTCACAACAATGACTGATTTATTTGTGTTAAAGGTGCTTTTATCTTTTCCAGAATGGAAAGCTACATTCCTGGCATGGCTTTTCTTCTCGGCTTTTACCAGGAAAATGAGAGAAACGCCAAGGAGGAGGTGTCTGCATCAGTTTTTGCTGCCTCAGCAGACAGCATTGATGTGAAGATTAAATTCCCAGAGGTATCAGAAAGAAAGCTTTGGTTGTTGATGAACTTTTAAATACTTTTACTGCATTTAGTTTAACACTGACACTCTTTTTCTCTTGTGTTTTCTAAAGTACACAGTTTACCGCCAGGCCATGACATTTCCAATGCCATCTGTTGGTTTTCAGGAGCAACCACGAAACATCACAACACTGCAATAGATGGATTTGGACCGGCATTAAACAGATTTACGTAATCTACAGCTATTTGATTAGGCTTGATTGAATGTCCCTGTCACTGCCACTGTCTTTCTGATGTAGTTGTGTTTGTATATCTGCATTTGTATGAATGTGTCTCGGTGGAAGTCGACTGTTTTGACAGATTTCTGAAAAAGACAGATCAGCAAACAGCAAGCACAAGGAGTTGCGGCAGTTTCGCTTTCTTCATGAAATATGTTTTGTCTTGTAGAAGAATGAAAAACCCCATATGGGAGCCAGATGCCTAATGTGTCATCACTGCGATAATAGATCAGCTAAAATCTCACCACTGTGATGAACGTCTGGCTCATAAAACATTTATTTGTAATCTGTCTGGTATTTCCACTTTGAGAATGACCCATAAAGGTTTCTGATGTGTGCATTACTATTCGAACGCTGTCTTTGAAGAAATATTGTTTTAATGTCTGCCTATAAGGATCTTGATCATAATGATTTTTCACAAAACTCCCACAATTAAAAAGCAGTGCAAACTAATTGTTTCTTTTGCTTTTTCATTATATTATCTTTATCACTTTATCATAGTGGCGTATTGTAGTTGCAGGTTTTCCTCACTTGATGAAAAGAAGGTTACAATATGATCACATCACTGCAATCTGCTGTTCACTGGCTGAGATACAGTCTGGTTCTCATTAATGAGTATTCCAAAATAAAAAGTTGGACAATGATCAGGACAGCTGTATGTCATGTAATTTAAAAGCTAAATTAATTTGAATTAATAGTGTCAGGCCTGTCTGGTGCTAACACTATAGTACTTTTTGATTTTGCTACAAGAGAAAGGTATTTTACATCATGCTTGTTGATAAAGAGGAAACTACACAAAACACAACAACTGGCAGATATGCCCATTTCACCAGCCAGTTTGGCCAATTAACCCTCTTTGCTAGCAGCTTATGTCATAAACTAAATACATTATTTTATTGATCACAATACTAATTGTGGCTGAGTTTTGGATTTACAAACTGTTTCTTACATGCAAATTTGGATGTTTTCTGCTGAAAAGAGACAGATTATTTGCAGGGTCTGTATGACCTGTTTTGTTTGTTTGGTCAACTGACCCAACAGAGCTGTTTGCAGATATGAGTACACAATGACACCACAAATGCCCTTCAAGTCCAGCTCTCACAGTTACATGAAGCATTCAGTGACCTGTGGGAGGAAATGACAAAAAAACCTTTAGCATTAGGTATCAACATATATCATCTTTTATGAGTATCTAACTGTAACAGTAGTACTTTATGAATAGATATGATCAAATTAACTTTAATTGGTGCTAGCAAAATGGGTTCATTAGTAATAAACAAGATATGTCACCTGCCAAAAACAATGATTGCCTCCTAAGCAGAGATCAGTTGTTCTAACAACTTCCAGCTCCTGCCTAGACTAATTTTGCCAGATGGTGTTGAATTGAAAGGAAAGAACATTGCCATCAAAGGCTGAACAGGATGAGCCTAATTATAACAGCAAGATTATGCTTCATTTTCATCTCTAATATCCTGAAGGGTTTCGAGATGACAGGCAAATCTGTTGTGATGTCGCCAACATCCACGTCACCTCATTTCTGTGTAAAGATCAGGGCAGCCTGACCTTGTTTTGACATGACTTCAGCTGAGAACATCAGTGTGGTAGAGCGTATTAGAGATGGACTGATCTGGTCATTTAGAGTAGGAGAGATTGGCCATCCTCTCCTTTTTACTGCTGCTCACTCTGTAATCATGGCTTGCCTCATTAGGTAGGCCAGCCCGACCGAAAGCCGCCTGAATGTAGCTGATAGTAAAACCATGGCGATGAACATTTTTTCTCAATTGAAGCCTTTACTTCATGCACATAAAAAAATATTTCTGAAAGCACAAAAAGTGAAACCTTATTATAGAAAATGATTAAGCTGAAAAAAAGAAAAAAGCTTAAACTACTGTTAGAAATTCCTTTGTAGTGTTTTTAAAGACAAAAAGGTTTTCATTTGTGTCACTTACAATGGGAACACACCTCAGTCAAGCATGTTTGTGCTTTAGAATATGCAAGCTTTAGAGGACAGTGTTTACCAAATTTTAAAGTATTCCTGGCACAGTGCTGAAAGCTTGGATCTAGTCAGTATTTGCTCAGTTCACAGAAAGGGCTGTGCAGTGGATGTTGACATTTTGAGGATAGATAAATATGTGACTTGGCACGTTTAATGTGCTCCCACCACTCTGGGGTGCAGAGAGGAGGCAGTTTGCCCTAAAGTAGATATAAAAGTAAAATAACCCCTTATTCTGCACCACAACTTGAAACGGATTTTAGTGATAAGCAGAGGGCTCATGTTTGGATGTTCATGTTTTTGTTCTTAGCTACACTTAAGGGAGCAACAGTTAGCAAGGACACTGTCATTTTGTTTTGGTTAAGACAAATATGATTTTTCTTCTTTGCAAAGGAAGCTTGTTGAGTCTGAAGAGAAAAAAAACATTAGTAAACGATTGATCAGGCAATTTGAAAAAGCAATAAGCCAGATTGCTTTTACACAAGCGCACAGCACTACATGAAAAAAGGTACATAAAAACAAGAATTTGCATGTAGAAAAAAAACAGAAGACAGTGCGATGTGTTATATCGTGTTATATCAAGCCACTTCATGACACCTCCAAATCCTAACATATTGCCTACTGCTAGACCGCTACGCTACCACTGAGCTATTTTCTCCGCAGTTTCACTGTCTCTCTCACCAAATGAGCTTGTTGCCACCTTCTCTGTTATTGTTAATAAGGAGCGGTGCCTCAATTCATTTGAGACTGTGATCTTCAAAAGCTGAGTATAGCAATGTCCTTCAAAAAAACATTACAGATATTACTAAAACATATTTATGAACATGAAAGCAAAATTTTTTAAATTTTCATGTCAGCAATATAATATCATGTTGTGCTATACCACATTATCCTTGCTATTATTTTGAGTTGCAGTCTGTTTAGGTTAATATGAGGGTTCATGCTAAAGAGCTACTTTGCTGGGGTTGAGGCTTTATTGATCAAATGCAGACAGATAACACCATGTGAAGCCTACGTTATTATAATACTACTATATTATTGAGCAGTACTGAAGTCAAGATCCAACATCAAGCTGAAGTGTTCATATTTACTGCACAAACACAATTTTAAACAGAAATGACAGCTTCTCTTAAATCTCTGGCTCATAATTATTCTCTAAGCTAAAAGTACGTGTGTCACCACCATTTCAGTGAGCATCACAGTTCCATTACATGCCTGCAAAAATGGTCACCCACTGGAAATAATTTATGCATGGTTAAAACATCATTCTGGTAGTAAATTGACCAGCACTAGCTAGATGAAAATCTGTTTTGCTATCATGCTTGTCAAAATATTGATTTAGATTTTTTTTTATTTCTTTTTTGTTTTCAAAGAGATATGCATATTTCTGTGTGTTCTGTGGACGTTCTGCCTTAGTATGAAAATTACATTTGCCTTTGATCTTTTAATGCAAATGTATATATAATGAATAAAGAGGTAAAAAAAAATTACAATCCCGTCAAAACATTGAAACATGCTGCATATTTATACACACACACACACACACACTCACATACATACATATACATGTGAAACTCAAAAAATTTGAATATCTTGCAAAGTTTAATTTATTTCAGTTATTGAACTTAAAAAGGTAAACTAATATTTACTAGGTTCATTACATGCAAAGTGAGATACTGAAGCATTTACTTGATATAATTTTAATGAAAACCTTAATTTCTAAATCTCAGAAAATTAGAATAGTGTGAAAAGGTTTCATGTAGTAGCGTCAAAGTGCCACACTCTAGTCGGCTAATTAATCCAAAACATCTGCAAAGGACTCCTGAGCATTTAAATGGTCTCTCAGTCTACTTCAGTAGAATTCACCATCATGGGGAAGGGTGTTGACCTGACAATTGTGCAGAAAAACCATCATTAACACCCTCCACAGGGAGGAAAAGCCTCAAAAGGTAACTGCAAAAGAAGTTGGATGCTCTTAAAGTGCTGCATCAAAGCACATCAATAAAAAGTTTAATGTGGAAGGGATAAGTGTGGAAGAAACAGGTGCACAATCAGCAGGTATGACTGCAGCCTGGAGAGGATCGTCAGGAAAAGGACATTCAAAAATGTGGGGGAGCTTCACAAGGAATGGACTGAGGATGGAGTCAGTGCTTTGAGAGCCACCACACCAGATGGATCCTGGACATGAACTTCAAATGTCAGATTCCTCTTGTCAAGCTGCTCCTGAACAAAACACAACAGAAGCATCTTAGCTGGGCTAAAGAAAAAATTAACTGGTCTGTTAAGCAGTGGTCCAAAGTGCTCTTTTCTGATGAGAACTAATTTTACATCTAATTTGGAAATCAAGGTTCCAGAGTCTGGAGGAAGAAGGGAGAGACACATGAGACTGAGCAATGCAGAAGAGTTGTAGGCTGCTATTGACGCATCCTGGTCTTCCATTACATTCCAGCAGAGCCACAGGCTGATGACATCCATGCCATGCTGCATTGAGACAGGAATGCAAAAGGGGCTCAAACCAAGTCCTGAGTTCATATACATGACTATACTCTTCAGATGCTAAACATTTCTGTATTCAAAATCCTTATTTTATTGATTTCATGTAACATTCTAATTCTAAGATTTAGATTTCTGGGTTTTCATAAGCTGTAAGTCATGATCATCAAACTCATAACAAATAAATGCTTGTCTCTCTTTGTATGTAATAAGTCTTTTTTTTTTGTTTGTTTGATTTGGTTACTGTAATCCAGTTAATTATTAATTAAAACAACTGCTACTATTAAGAAAACAATAGTTAATAGTAACTAGTAATACTTAAAAACACTCAAACCATTGATAATTCCTACATTAGGCTAAAGTAGAAGCCAATTACTAAAGAGTCAACCCTACCATCACTATGATAAATCAAATAAATCCCTACATTTCCCATGAACATAATTCCATTACATATCATTCATCCATTGCCTGTGGGCGTATAAAACATTGGGATATACAGTGTTGTTTGTGATCTACTGCATGAACAAAGTTCAAGAAAGTTAAAGAGAAATTAAGTTAAGGGAAAACAAAGATGTGTCGGTGGTTGGACGATGCAAAGAGCAGGGCTGGTTAGTAACTAGTTATTAAAGAAAATGCTAACAGAATTATTGTGTTGTATTTTAATAAAAATAAAGTAATCAAAAACAAATTACAGAAACATGTATGATTAAATGCATTCAGTTGCACTTATCTGATATTCCCCAAAATTGGTTAGGGAAAATGATCATTTATTCTACATCTAATCTGGATTGGAAGGTCTTGGATCAGTCACACAAGTCAACATTAATCCTGCTTGCACACATTGCAAAATATGTTGTTTCTACTCTACACAATAGCTGATGTCAGAGTGTGAATGTGTGTCTATCTTTGCTGTTCTGACATGTAAGACAAAGAATATTAACATTCTTAAATATATATTTTAGGGTGGAACCACAGTGACTTATTCCAATCAACAACTTGTGATTGAAATAAAACTAATTATTTTCTGTTTCTCTCCATTCAAGGATTGTTGTTATTCCAGTGTTGTCTGAACAACAGTTGCTTCCAACTGGTAAATAAAAATTGACACTGTGATTGGGATTGCTTTCGAAAGCAAGGCATGATATTTAAATCTAAAATGTTGTGCCCGAAGTTTTGGACTTGTGTATTGTTTAATAAACTTAAAGCAGAAGAAGCGATTGCAGTCTTTCAGAATTAGTTTGAAAACCTATTGCATTAAGTTTCAGTGATTGAATTTCCATCTAACGATTAAAAAATTGTGGGAAAACACTCACAACACACAAAACTCCAAATACTGTGCTGCTCATCAACATTTGTTGCTAGTGGTGTATAACTAACTAATATATATTTATTTACATGATGTATGTAACTAATAAATACCAGTTTTCAGGTGAGTGTCAAGAACAACTACTGGAACCAGTCTCAGAGCTAAAGAGAAATAGTGTTTAAAAAGAAAAAAGGAGCAACAGGACAATAAACTTCAAGACCTTGAACAGTAATTTTAGATTAAATAAGAGGTCATGCTTTTGTTCATGTACTGAATTTAGAATATTCTCTGTGGTCATCAAACTCAGGACATTCAGAGAGAAAAGCAGGCAGTCCTCCACCCCCTCATGTAGCCGAAGGTGATCATATTTGAAGAAAAAGGTGGAGCTGCAGAAAGATTGGACAAAAATCCATAAATAGTTAATGACAGAGGTTTAACATGAGGAATATTTTGTGCTTATCCTCAACAATCCAAAATGAAGATCATAAATCCATAAACCCTCTCAGTAGCCTGGTTTCTGTGATGCTTCTTTTCCACCATACAATCTCTCACACACACAATCACTGCACACTAAGGGCTGAGTTTTACTTTCACTTCACCCTCAGCAATTTTACATGCAAACTGATAGATGGAAAACATTGATGCAAAGAACTAATTATATTTGTGCATGTATTAACTACTGGTCACATGACAGAAAGAAACTGATTGTAGTGATAAGAATAATAACCCGTTGTGTTCATTCTTTTCCTTTTCTGATAAGCTGCCTTCACTGACTCTCCCCACCCAGTTCCAACTTATTTCTAGCAACATCAGTAAAATGTTCTCAAGGAATTAGCTCTAAAAACTGCACACTTGCTGCCAGATATTAAAGTGGAGTGAATCATAAACTTGGATAGAACATATTTTCCTTTTAGGGTTTTTCCTCTTTCCTGCAGTGTGTAATGAAGCTTTTGAGCATGTAAAATGCTTTCAAACTTCCAAAGCTTAAAGTCTACACCAGAGGGAGTTATTATCTCTTACAGAAAACTCTTCTCCTAACCTGCTTGAGGCATCTCATTTGCAGTTTGAGCTTTCTGTGATTTATGTGCATTACATAATCACACAAATATCTGCATAATCCCTGCCTATAATGACTCTTTTTGTACACTTTATACAAAGGATGCACAGCAGCGTGCTGTTCTTGCTTTTGACCAATGAGCTGTCCAACCAGAGAAGCCTTTCAAAAGAGGAACCTTAAAGAGGTGGGAGTTGCAGCAATGCACATTTTGAGATAAATAATGTCTTTTTTTGTTTGTTTGGTTTTTTACATTAAAACATGCAAACCTATTAAAATAGCCTACAACACTTTTTAACTTTTTTAAGGCAAGTTTATTTGTATAGCACATTTTATGTATAGGAAATGCTATTAAATGCTTTGATGTGGATAAAATTTATACCTTTTTTTCATCTAAATGCTAATTTTTCCTTTTAATAGCTTCTTCAATACATTAGCAATGCAGCAGATTACAACATACATCTAATTTGGTTTGCTGTCATATCTGCTCTGTCAGTAATTTAGTTGATATGGTCATTTCAGTTTGTTATTGTCAAAGCTGAAATTCTAGACTGACTGAAGATAAACAGCAGAAACATTATTTTTAATAAAACATTTGCTTGTATTTCCAGACATCGACTGATGTTCTGTAAATGTTCTTCTCAATTTTCATGGCGCATTGAAATTTCTTTTGTTGATGAATCAAGAGAGATGCTGTGTAACATGTATTTAAAAGAGTAACAGGTGCTATTTCCTTCACATTCAGGCTTGTTTGAATAAAAAATGACTCAGTAAGAGACTGATCTTTCCCCTTCAGTCCCCCAACACTATAATTCTGTCTGACAGCAGAGCACACGAAAGGTTTAAATATTGATTCCTGTCATTAGTCTTTGAACCAATCAGGTTTATTCACTGTTTACCCATTAATACAATATTTCAAGATACAATTAAATTTTAATTTATTTTTTTACTTTTAGATTTAATTATTTTGAGGTAATAATTTAACTGTTCCAGAAGCATTCAGCTTTGCTGATTTTACCGAGGCGATTAAACGAAGAGGTAAATGACCAGGAGGGGGCAATGTTGATCTAAGCAATGACGCAAGGAGTCTTCACTAGAGGAGCCCTTTATTCTATTTATAACCTCTTAGGAAAAATGCATGTCTTCCTGTGCATATCAGTGCCATTCTACTTTTCCACCCATTTGACCCAAAGATTTATTTGTACACAATGAAAGTGTCTCAACATGATACAACTGTAATACTAACGCATATGGACACAACCTTTTAGAGTAATCCCTCACAGTGCAAGCCTATCTTTTATATTTAAATTTTAAGTGCAGCTTATCAAACTGTAATGCTTTTGAGGACTTCTTTCAGAAACTTTATATGGTAAACAAAATTTTAAAAAGTTGATAGTTTTGCCACACTAGATAAATAAAGTTACTTTGAAGTAAAGTATTTTAAAGCATTCAGCAGCTCAGAGTACAACAGTTCTTTATGTGCAGCCTTATAGACCATCTATCTATGGCAAAAAAAAAAGGCCACTGATCCCTGTGACTGTAAAGGGAGGTTGCCATGGCAACCCTGCAGTTTGTCAAGGTTCTAGGCAGCAAAGAGGAGGATCTGCCGATGTTTCACACTCATTTGCACATAATGAGGAATACAATGACAAACATATTCATAGATAGAATTACAAAAAAAAAAAAACAGAGTGATTCATAGCATACGCTTAAGCTTATACAGTAGCTGGTAGACATTTATGTACTGAAGTGAGCAGGTGGCAAAGCAACAGGGTGATTAAAAATCTACTAGGGGAGGCTTCGATCCATGCAAAGACCAGAATTAAGACAAAATTGTGCACTGATGCCATGCTTCATTCAGCCATACCATAAAAAGACCCATTTAATAATTTCTCACAACCCATCAGAAGTAAAAGCCTTTTCTTCTCTAAATTATAGATGAAACTGATTATAAATGTCATTGCTGGAAACAATTCACTGCTGTTAACGTAATTAGTGGAGCAAAACGAAACATTTATTTTAAAAATGGGTGTTTGCAATGCAATTGAATTAAAGCAAACTAAATGGATGAATAAATGAAATAATAGTTACTTAGTGCAATTTTGTTTCTTGCTAATTGAATGAAAATATTTACTCATCTATCATGTCAATGTTTTAAGTATGCAGCTTAGAATAGACTGAAACTAGGGGACAGAGCTAGCGTGGCTCTGTCAAGACACTCTGATCTTACTCTTGACTGAGGAAGATTATGTTGTAAGCGTCTACTATAGCTGTAAGTATGTAGCATACATGTTCTCTGTCTCCCTCCCTGAAACACATCATGCCTAGCTGTATCTCACATTCTGAATAAACTGGAGTATAACCAGTGTGACTGCTGCTCGTCAATTCTTTATGTCTAAAGAAATATATAATCACCAAAAAGCATGGCAAGCACAATGTGTGACACCAGAGTTCATCTTGCAGTAACTGAGCACCTCGCAACTAATGGAGTGAGATTGATACTCAAGTGTGCATTTTCAGACCTGTGTGGAGTATTTACAGTTTGTCCTAAAAGGTTTCAGAACAAACATTGTTTTTCATTTTTGTTTAGTCTTGAATTGGTAGGAAACTGAGTGGTTGAAGGATTCTTTAATTTTCATCGTGGAATGTTCAATTTAGTGTAATTGCTAAAAATTTCAGAATTTCTAACTCTAATAGAGGGTACAACGGCTTAAATCTGTTTTGTCGTTGTTTCATTGCAAATAAGAACAATTATGTTCATGTCAGAGGTAAGACAGGTGGCAGCCTTTTTGAGAGCATTTTGCTTAATAACTTTAAGTGCCTGCAGGTTCCATTTCACTTTAAAGTTTCAATAAATATTTCAAATGCAAATTGGTACAGCAGGCATGATGCAATGTGTTTGCCATTTTTAAACTGTGACAAGCTCGACCTAGTATTGTGATATGATGAAGCTACAAATGTGTCAACTTCATTTGACACACTGCTAATGAGAAGTAGCATAATAAATTATTGTGTCACCAAGCAAAAATAAATAATAGAATTTTAATTTTGTAACAACCAAACATTTTTAGACATCCTAAAAGATGTGTCTAATCTGCACTGAGGTTGGCATCCTGCTGTAGGTCTGCTGTCAGGTCTGCTCTCTGTGGAGCAGAATGATTAAAGAAGCAGCAAAGTAACACTAAAGACAACACCTTGACAACCAGACACATCAGGATAGCTGTTATAAATATTTCTGTGCACATGTATGTTTTTGTTTTTCTTAAAAACTGGCCTTGGTCAAATGTAAAGGGTAAAATAAGCCAATATCAGGTACATGAGACACTTTATTGTGTTAAAGCAAGAAATTGCTTAAGACTTGCTGACAGGCTTCTTTTCTTCCCCTACACAAATGCTATTTCATTCAGGTTCGTCATCCCTGCAGCAACAAGGCCAGGCAGACTGAAACAAGGGGAATATTCTATTGAAGACTGCATATAAAAGGCAAGCATAGAAAGAGTGATGTTACTCGCTGTCTTTTGGATGGCAGTGTTAAAGCCACAAGGTTGATATTTTGGCATATTCACTTTTGGAAACCAGACATCATGACATGATTGAGAACCCAAATAAAATGGGCACACCCACTGGACAGTGGCATGTCAATCACAAATTAGCCTCACACTTGTCCATTTTGTTCTAAATGGTACCATAATTTGCAAAATGAACATTGCATGCTTTTTTTAGGACTCATTAGTTGAACGTTTACTGAAGTAATACATCAAATCAGAATGAGAACTGAGGAATTTTCTTCATAGTGAGATACACAGGCCAAATACTCGTCTTTATTCTTACAGAACCTCTATAGCACAGGTTGCCAACGTCGGTCCTCGAGAGCCACAATCCTGCAGGTTTTCCAAGTTTCCCTGCTCCAGCACACCTGACTCAAATTA
>JBAMHW010000016.1:15389460-15399460 GCA_037177495.1 Rhadinocentrus ornatus | reverse complement strand
GCTTCTCTATTTACTCCATTAAGTTCACTTCTAAAACCCTGACAGAATACCAGAACACATCCTGATCTGTGTAACACACTGGCCATCACTTTTGGAGGTCCAGTCTAGACCATCTCAGTTTAAATATGTTTGCTTTGACATGCTGACTCTATCTGGTGGGTAAAAGTAGAGTAAAAGGAAACAGGA
Organism: Rhadinocentrus ornatus; assembly: GCA_037177495.1. NCBI lineage: Eukaryota > Metazoa > Chordata > Actinopteri > Atheriniformes > Melanotaeniidae > Rhadinocentrus > Rhadinocentrus ornatus. Next base: position 15,399,274 of record JBAMHW010000016.1, on the reverse strand, counting down.
TGGAATGACATGCAGCAATGGACTCCAGGCCAGGACATAAACCTAGACCTGCTGCAACAAGGAACTGGAGTAGATGCTCAACCAGTTTATGTGTGAATTATGTCTGTTGACAGGAATGTTTGATTTGTGGAGTAATAAAATATACAAGAAAATAAAAAATGTACAACATTGGCTGTCATAAACACTATTAATCACTTAGAAAAAGAACAATTGTTTTAGACTGCCTTTGAGTAAAAGCCCATTTAATCTCCTTTACATAAAAAGTGACGTCTGCTTCAAACGTTATCATACGTCGTCATACATCTTTTGCGTTGCCATTGTTGTTAAGTCAATTCTTCAACGGGCAGTGCTAGGTTCAGGGTTTGCTCCCGCGAGCAGACGTCAGTTTCGGACACCGTTTAGCAGTTGTAATACAACACTATGACGTTGTTTCCAAAAGCCCAACATGCCCTAAACACCTGTGTTTCTTTAAAAGTTCATGCAATTTCTACAGTTTTTGTCTTCGTCTTCATACTTCTTCTGCTTTTTTGTTCCTTTCCTGATCCTCTTCTTCTTCTCTGGTTTGTTTCTTTCGCTAGTGGCATGTCAGTTATTCAGCTCAGTACTGCCCCCGTCATTTCTGGTTGTATTGCTCCGTCTTCTGCGTCGAGCAACGGATAGCCAAGCTCCCTGAAAACGAACCAAAGTAATTGCGTAACCGATACAGAAGATGGACAAAACTATCTGTCCATCTGTGTATCCGTCTTATGTGTTGAGCATAAATGGGCCTTTAAATATAGGACTTTTTGTTCAAAGCTTAAAGTGACTAAATTTAATCAATCAAGTGTCAGTTTGACCACTGTGATCATGGAAAGCTTAAAATGTGACATGACAAAATGACAGATCAACATTTGAAGCACAAATGACACAAATGACAAAAGCTCTGACATTAAATATTCGAAGTATGAGGTGGGAAAGCTGTGGTTCATCTGATAAAAATGGAACCTATTAAAGTTCACATAGAGTAATGACTTCAATCATTTAACAACCTCATTTAATATAGCTGCCTCCCTCTTGAGGCTCGACATTCATTTTAAGACCTAAATTATGTGTACAGGAGGCCTCACACATTTTTTTTCATGGATTAAGCCACATCCACCTTTGGTTTTCATGTAATCTAATGTGGTGTTTATTCACACGCAGAGAAACATGTTAACCCTATTTAAACAGGTTTCTGCTGATATTTTCCCACTGCACCGACAGGATTTCACCTCACAGTCAAACGTCCATGTTTTTGCACAGGCTGCCTCACAAATCCCTGCTCCCTGCAATGTTATTTCTCCACGAGTGGCGAGCCACACAAAGCAGGGACCTCCCTGAGGAGATAGAGAGCATTTCATTTCACACTGACACATTCACCTCTATCCCCACCATCCCGCTGAGGGTTGCTGGGGTTGTCAACTGTGGGGAAATGAAAGAAGAACTCAAGCTTTTGCAAGAATCAAAACAACGTGAAAACTGCATTTGTGGCTACAAAGCAAAACCGGTAACAATATCGCTTGCATTTCACCAATTGAAAAAGCCATTCTTGTTGTAACTCACTGTCCCTGTTCTATCTTTTATTCAGTTTTGCTTTAAGAAGTCAGAGGAATTTTATCACCCTCAAGTCTACACACAAGGGTTATAATAGTACAGGTTTCGCTGTACATGAGGAAAAAAAACTTTGTTGGCTTGTTTCATTCTCTTCATATTTAGATGGAAAGGGTGAAGAGTATATCTTTGTTTGTCTTTGGTCAAGTCAGGGTCAGCCTTTCAGTAAACCACACATGGGGGCTGGCAGCGGTAAAATAAATTGGATTTAATATGCTTGTCGTGAATATAAGGCTTATCCAATCTGGAGGCTGCTCTGCACATTTTAGAGCCTTCATGATACCCTCAGGCTTTTCATCACCAGCAAGGCTTAGGCATATCACTTCTCATTATTTCTTGCTGAATCTTTCAATATAACCAATTCAAGTTAAAACACGAAACAACCATAATTCCCTTGAGGTTGAAATTGCGAGGAACACTGGTCATGAAAAAAAATAACATTGTGTTGTTTCCCACGCTATTTATACACATAATTTGTTCCTTCTTGATTCCTCTCAGCATCTATTAATGAGCACGGAGCAGATAGTCATTCTAGGTACACAAGGTGATTTTTTATTTAGTCATAGATGTTTTGTTTATCCCATTAGAAAGAAAATTTCCTTTTTTATTAATTTCTGTTTGCTTTAATCTACACAAATACTTGGTGCATGCATATGGACTCTTTATTCTATTAATTTTCTCTGTTTTCTCATGACAAAATATGTAAATAACACTATATACAGTTCAGTTCTTTTTCAGAATAAACAAAGGAGTTCTTCTGCTTGTTCTGTACTTGTTTTCAATTAATTCAACTTCTTAAAAGGTTATTTAAAATCTCATGGACTTCAGTTAAAAATAAACACCTCAAGCAATGAACGCATTCTCAAGATTCAAGATTTATTGTCATTTTGTAAGCACGACAAAATTTTGAGGAGTCTCTTATGAAATAGAAATATAACAGGCATGCATAAACACGGTAAAAAAAATAAAGATATTAAATATATAAGATCATATGTAAGATCAAAATACTAGATTTGTTTCTTCTGTTTTGGCATGCATAGGTGATGCAGTTTAGTTAAAGCTGAGGCAATGATGGTGTGTTCGGTAATCTGTGCTGGAAGGTCAGACAGATTAAACCCTGCTATGAAGATGCCAGTTTTTCATGACAGCTGTCTGCAGGGGAGCGGTGCACGGCTCCAAAACGGAACTCTCAATGAGATGTAAAATTTACTTCAAGTCCTCTGGTGTGAAGGTCATGCTTTAGCACCAAACAGAATATCTACTCAATGTTCTCTTTGTGTAACCAATGCATTTTTTGAGGTTCAAAGATTTCCAACTTAAGCAAAATGGTTTACTATGAAACCAGAGATGATACATTTGATATATTTATGTGAAGTTTTACATTTGTCAAAATGACCAATAATGATGATTTAGTTCAAGGCTGTACAGAACACATTGTGAAAAGCACTTTAATCTAACAGAAAACTCTGCTATCTCTGTAAAGAATCTGAATTTCAGTCCATCACATTCTGCCCTGTCATGTTAACCCTGAGCTCTGTTATGCAGGTGCTTTTTCTGTCTGCTTTTGAATGAGAAAATTCACCCTTTGGGAATAATATTTCTCCCCCTTATGCTGCAGTTATACTTATCGTTTTTATCATTTTCATTTCTTACTGGAGTATTCACAAATTAATTTAATGTGCACTATTATTACTCTTATCAATATTATTTTTGTCCTGATCCCATTTATTTTATTAGCCTTATCTGTTCAATATTTACATTCCAGAGTTCAAGGTGGCCATTTCAACCTTTGCTGATCAATGTTAATATAAAAAATGGGGGCTCAATATCAAGCAACTGCCTAAAATGATGAGTTGTTGTTTAGCATACTTTAGAAGTTCCCACAAATTTATTTGTTGGTGACATTTAAGCTGAGCTATTGTACAGGAAGGGATTTACCATGACAATGTGATTTGCATATAAGTTCTTCACAGGGGATTTTTGCAATTATTTCATGATGCCAGTTCAATTTCTTTTCAACATTAAAAGAAAACTGTAAAAAAAAAACTTTAAAAAATGGATTTTCAGGAGTCGTTAAACAAGGCCCTTTAGCAGACTGGCACCCCGTTCAGGGTGTACCTTGCCTTATACTTGATAGCAGCTGGATAGGCTGCTGCTTGCATGTGACCCTGGACTGGATTAAATGGTTAAAGGAAATAGATAGTTGGGTGAATTTTACTAGGAAACAAAACCAGTTGTTTTTTTTTAAGAAAGGGGAAATAACACTGCAGTTAAAAAGCTACTACTTAGAATAAAATCACATCAAGGGGAGAGCATTGTGTCACTTTTAATACCGGTACCCATATTTCATCTTATCACTCGGCCAAGCAGTCAAAGAAAAATGAAAAATTAATGTAGAACTATCAAGGTAGATATGAAGAGAATAAAACTGTTCAGATAAGAACTTTCTCTATGAAAGAATCAGCCGCTTCTAGGGTTGCTACATGCAATATTAACACTGCCTTGAGGCTTGACAAGCTTTCGTCAAAGAAACCTTCAGTGGAGCTGTCTGAGTCAATGAAAGTGACTGAGATGTTATGCTGCTGTTATGCTCACGGGCAACTGTACATACAAGGGAATGACGATAAAGATTAAAAAGCAGGTGACTGAGAATCCAATCTACTCCCGTGCATAGATGGCCAATGCTCCAGATCATCCTGGCAAACGTTTTTTCTTTAAGCATCCACTTACAAAAACAATGCAAAACATGGATGAAGGTTGATTGGTTTGCCATTTCTTTGGCCCATGGTTGTATATGTCCACATAGATTCAAAATCTAACTTCTTGCAGGAGAACCACACTCATCAATAGTGTGGACCATGACTCTTTATTAGAAGTAGCTTCTTTTAATTAATCTTAGAACACGGTAAGAAAAAAATATTTATTTTAAATAATCAATGTACATTGCTCGCAACATTCCAAAGAAATGGCAAAACTAACAGCTCAATGACAACTTCTTTTTGCATGAGCACCTTTCTCACCATCTGCTTAGCTCTAAGCAGCTTGATTGATAAATGATTTTTACTAAAGGACATTAATCAAACAGCAGACTAGCGTTTTACCTTGTAGCTTGTCAAAGGTGATATTAAGTAATTTATTACTTTGAATCAACCTCATTTCTGCAACTGAGGAATAGTGACACCACACGTCTCTGGCAGAAACTCCTTTGACCCTTACAGAAATACATATTTAGCATTTTCAAGATAGATGAGCTCATTCTGCCCGAAATATGAATTTATTAAGAAGAATATAATTTAAAATATCTATTTCTCCTCATCAAACTGAAGATAAAACGAACGTGTTTTGCTTATGAAAAAGAAGTGTTGAGACCCTTCTCTTCTAGCAAAAGTTACAACTTTAAGTCTTCTTAGATATATTTCTACAAGACTGGCACATCTTTCTTTTGAAAAGGTTTTCTCATCCTTCTTGTCAGGTTCAGCTTCAGTCTCTGACTGGGTCACTTCAGAAGGAAAAACCAAACGTCTCCAGAGTGGATGTTTCATGCTTTTGTGAAAGGAAGGGAAAATTGAGGTGTAGGTTTGTGTTGGGAGTTACACTAGTGCTGAAAGACCTTTAGGGTGGAGAGGGATGCAAGGCTTTCATCTGCAAAGTCATGAAATTCAGTCACAACACAAAGGCCCAACTGAACAACCTTGATGGATAAGACTTGTAAGAAGTTTCAAATACTGCATGTCTCAATAATCTCATCATGACTGAATTTTTTCCTATTTTTTGTCAAACACATCTTTAAATTGTGGGGGGATATATGCACAAATTACAATAATGAGACCATAATACTCACATTATTTAAACTTTTCAAATGTGTTACTAAGAATGTGTTGCAGCACATAAAAAAAAACAAAAAACTTATTTAGTCAAAATAGTTTAAGGCCGATTCCTTGATAAGCATGCCATGCTTAGAAACCCTTATAGAACAAAGTAGATAGGCTGCTGTGGGAGAAGAAGAATGACCTCAGGTCTACATTTCTCCTCCTCACAGGCCTATTGACGAATTTCCTAAACTCATTGCAGTATTTTCATTCTGACTTGCAGCATTAACTGCGAGATGATGTGCTCCATATTATTATGCTGTTTTTGTTAATTACACCTAAACAATCTCTGCGAATTACAGTAAATAAGATTTTTTTAATGATCAAAAATTATATTACGTTATATAATAATAAAAAAAAAAAATTTAAACTGCCTATGATGAAAACAACTTTTCTTTTTGCACATCACTTAAAATATAGTTTTCAATATTATGTAAACCAGTTTTGAAACTATAAATATGTATTTAGTACTAAAAATGTGCACCTGTCATATATTTTGCATTATGTAGGAGATCCTTTTTCTCACAACATATAAAAAAATACAGAAAACAATTATTTTTTACAGATAAAGTTTAATGTTTACATAGAAACTCTTCTTTGATATCAACTTAAAAACTCTCTTCTAATAAAAAGTCCACTAGAAGTTGATAAAAAGTTTTTGCCTGGATCTAATTTGAGGGCACCAGAATTGCCTTCCAAAGACGCTGTTTGGAGGAATACTGCTGCCCAATAGATCTTCCTTTTAAAGATGCCCCACAGGTTCTCAGTAGGATTAAAGTCAGAAGATAATGCTGGCCACATGATGAGTTTTTCTCTATTTACACCCACAGCAGCCAGAAATGTCATTGTATTTTTTGCAGCATGGGATGGTGCGCTGTCTTGCATATAACCCCTAGACAGGAAATGGTCAGTTTCAAACTGCGCTTTGCACTGGCCATTTTGACAGCCTCAAGCACACTAAAGGGGCATATCATCTGAATCCTCATTATTCCAACCCAAATCATCACTCCACCACCACCATGCTGATGTTGCAGCCTTGTTAAGACATGGTGACCAATCACTAACCATCCAGAACTTCTTCCTTCTGGACCATCCAGTAGAGCACAGCATTCATCAATGAAAAAAATTGTTCGAAAGGTGTAAACATTTCTCTTAATGAGTATTGGTTAAGGGTGGCCTAAATACAGCTTGGTATGCAACTGCAAGCCTCTAAAGTATCCTGCATCGAGAGATTCACCAGTAGCTTCAAATACATGCTTGTTGCTTATCGGTGGCTTTACATGATATGCCTTCATCTGAACAAATTTGCTCTCTAAATCACAATTTTAACAGTACCATAAGCTTGCTTGCGTTTTTCTGAAATGTCCAAATGTTTCATTCTTTCTGCAAGACATTGCACTCTTTCACACTCTTCATCTGCTTTTACCCCATACTGCATGGAAACTGTGACTTTAATATTGTGGAACAACCTCCTTAAGCAGTTCCCGTTTAATTGAGCTCACCTGAGTAACAAATAATGAAACTGGTCTGGAAAGACATCACAAGCAAAAATTTCCCCAGTGTTTCATTGACTCCATGTTTCAAAACTGTTACCATAAGAAATACTGCGAGTGATTTGTTTTTTTTACATACGATTTATTCAAAGAAACAGCTGCTCACACAGTTACAGCTTGGCAGAGACTCTAAACATAGGCTGGTTAAATAAAAACCCTTTTCAGTACGTACAGAGGGAGGCTTTGCCACGTTAGTTCGTGCAATCAAAGAAAACACAGGAGCTGCTGCTTCGCCTTTGGCTGGCATTTGAGCAGAACATTAAAAAAAGGAGTAGGAATGCAGAATTACCTTTTCTCTCCCACACAGTCAGGTTTTCCAGTGATTTACACTGTTATGCAAACAAAGAATTTTTTTTAAATAATTGATTTTGATAGACTACAAAGTACAAACGTAAAGGTATTGTATATCAGAGAATGAGGGTAACAAAAGGGAGAAAAAAAAACATTTTAATTCTGAAATTATTAATAACTATTTAATATCCATGATTCATTTTACTGCACTTGTTAGTCATAAGACTTAATAAGATCTGATACAGTAACAAAGTGTGATGAGACTTCCATACATTCTCCGGCTGCATTCGGCTCCTCCACAGATTAAAGAAATGCTGGTGCTCTGTTATTTTTCTCAGAATCTGCAGCACTTTCTTCTTTACTTGTAGACCAGCCACTGAATGCATTTACATGAATGCAGATTTGATTTAAACAAAAAGAAACAAGTAACATAGTGAAGACCGGGTAAATAAAGAGGAAAGTCCACAGAGTGGTGCCGGGAAGCAAAGCTCTGCTGGACTTCCCTCTTCATTCAAACTGTTACACAAATGAACAGCATCACAAACCCCTTCATAAACTGCATCATGTGACAATATTTCCCACTGTGGCCTTTTCCTCAGACTCAGTTGTTGCTTATTCTGATGGGTAAATAAAACAAAATTTATATTTTCTTGATTAAAATTTTTATCTCCATAGTCTCATTTTCCAGCTAAACCTCCAATTTGTGCCCATCATACAACATAGTCGGTTAGAAAAGCTAGAGAAGAAAAGGAGCATTTAACAGCTAAATGTTTTCTCAGAAATTACCAGTAACCACATGCAGAGCTCTGAGAAGAGAAAGTGCTAGAATTAAAAACACATTGTATGTACATTTAAAAACAAATACTAAACTTGCTTGACAAAATGAATGACCTGTCACCTTCATCGTGTTAAAGTTGTTCAGTAATCAACTTTCTATTCTGTGTTAATCCCAAAAAGCAAGCATTGGAGCATTAACAAAAGCTTCTGACTGTCAGCAACAAGAGTCGACTTCAGATTCATCCTGCAGTGTGACTTGATGAAAAAAGTTTCTGGGTCAAGAAATTCCAATGATTGTTAGATGATCTTGCACAAGTCCCATCCTGAGAAATTAACTGATGAAGTTTTATACTTGGATAACATTTTGACAGATTTATTCACTGTCTAAATATAAATATGTGCAGTTTAAGAAGATTTTGTCTGATTTTGAACATTTGCAAAGTTTTAGTTTACAATAGGGCAAACAGGGACTCCTGTTTGTGTTTTGTTCTTAGAAAAGTCACATCTGACTACTTAAAATCAGTAAATGATCATTTAAGAGTTATGACGGTTTCCTCTGTAGCTTCTTGGTTCCTAGAGTCTCATTATTACGTACCCTAAAGCATGCTGGATACACCACGGACCACTCTGCGTCCTGCCAACTGGGCACTCCACTGTTCCAGACAGCTGCTCCGCATTTCAGCGATGGTAATTAGAAAACAACTACATGATGTCTTATAAAGATCGTATAGATTCACAGTCTCAACATATTTTTGACAAGGTTAACTTTTCAGTCATTTCAGCCTGGAGAAATTTAAGTGTGATTGCCACTCTTGGAGGCGGTGACGATCAGTTTCTCACTATACTTAATGGCCCAGAAGAACTTTCTGAACTACCCACTATGTATGAAATGTGGTTTGTGCTGTCTGGAAGTACAAATCAGTTTTGACCCATGACTACTGTAGGTTTTTCCCACAGCGCAGGAAAAACAAAGAAAAGAAAGACTAAAAATAAATCACTGCCCGAGGGCTACATAAGTTCATTCAAAATGTGTTTTGTCCACTATATCCGTGTGATAAAATGTACATTTGGAATTAGACAGTAAGGTAAGGCTTGAGGAATTACTTTACATTACTTTCTACTCGAACAAGTGGCAGATGTTGAACTGCACCATAATGGGATTTCCAATGTGAAGAACTCAGGGCAAAAGCAAGAGTGCCCAGATTTCTTTGGTATGTGTTTCCTAGAAAGTCAGGTCAGCCGTTTTTGAAAGCTCAGTGCCATTGCTTATGTATTGTCACAGCAGTATTTCCAGGTGAATAGTCCACCTTTTTTTTCATATACCACTCTAGAAAACATTAACATCAACAATAACAGCTTTCCCAAAGCATAAAATCTATTCTTTTATACTTAGTAAAACAGATATTTCTATGTCTGTTTATTTGAATGTTTCCTTCAAATTAACCAGGCTGAGTGGAGACTACACCCTGGAAAGATTGCTAGTCCATCCCAGGCTAACAAGCAGAGGATGTCAAACAACATTTTTTGATCATTAGACTTGCTGACATACATACATTATTTGATGTTTTAAATTATCCATATTTCCAGCCATTACAGCAAAGTTAAAGTTACTGCTTACTAGATACACCTTATGATGCCCCTGGACACATCATCAGTGATGTAACCTGGGATCACAGGGGGTTTCGGGTCTTTCAA
>JBAMHW010000016.1:15375053-15389204 GCA_037177495.1 Rhadinocentrus ornatus | reverse complement strand
GATGTTCTGATGTCCTGTGTGCATCTGGTGTCTGTGTCACCTGGAGGCTCCTGGCACTGTGGGGTGACTCCGGGCCAAGCTCCTCCTGCGTCTCACCAGGTGTTGTTCCTGCGCGCTGTGACACCAGAACGTTCTGCTTAAATTAGAACTATCCTCTAAAAATGAGCTCAATTATCCTAACGGTTTCCATCTCTGTTCACCTTGGTTGTAGGGATGTATTTAATAGAACTATTCTGTGTTTTATTGTTTTATTAAATCGATTGGCACACTTCCCCGCTGGATGCCATCCATTATCATCCTAACAAACAAAATGACTCATTGGGGAAAATGGCAATGAACTTAAGTACTGCAGGATACAAAAGCCTTCAATATGCTGCATTACTCAGGTTAAATAGGCCATTAAGCAGAAGTCAACAGCACAAAACATGATCACAACTTGACTGTGTTTTAGAGGTACTTTGTGTAATATTTTGATAAACTTAAAACCATAAATGCAGACTGAATCCTGCATATTGTCACAATTGTGCTGCATGGTGGTGTGGTGGTTAGGACTGCGGCCTTACATTAAGGAGGTTGCTGGATCGAGCCTTGGCTAGAGGGGGGTTCGAACAGTGGCCTTAATGTGTGGAGTTTGCATGTTCTTTCCATGTATGTGTGCCTACTATGGCTTACTCCCACTGTCCAAACATATACATGTTAGGTTAATTGGTCACTCTAAAATCTCTATAGGTTGGAGTTGTTTCTTTGTGTTGGCCCTGCAATGGACTGGCGACCTGTGCAGGGTGGGGTAATTGCTGGGATAGGTTCCATCTTCCCTGCAGCCCTGATTTTGACTCAGCGGTATAGAAAAAGAAAATATTGTCACAATTATCACTCAAACCTGCATAGCAGGATTCTTCTTGTCTCTACGCTTTAACACACATGACTCACAGAAAAGGAGGGATGCTCAAATTTCAGGGATACTCAAAATGTAAAAAGTTCATGCTACACTATACTGATATTACACCATGAATTTAGGGTATTCAAGTAGAATTATGCAACAAGAATTTCTTTATCTCAAACAATTTACAGAAAGAAAACCTAACAACAGGGGCAGACATACCACAACATAAGATATATGACTATAACTTCTCATGTATTAAGTGTTGTCTTGGTCTTAAGATGTCAAAATGTGAACAGTGTGATGGAGGCCTGTTTAAATACAATTTTGAAGCAGAATATTTAGTAGTTGTTTCATTATTCAGACATTTTTGTGTGTGTGTGTGTGCTTAAATATCTTATTAGACAACAGCATGTTGTACAATAAATGCTTAAACATTAAACAGGTGTACCTGTGTATTCAAAAGTTTAGAGAAAGCCAAATCAAGTTCACCTGGAAAGGCTATAGTGCAGCTTAGGTACATTCTGACATCATACAAAAAGCTGAATATCCCTAACTTTTTGTGAGTAAATATATATTTATGTACCATTTTAGAGGAATGTTTGTACTCACTCTCAAACTTTTAACTTGTATACACATCCATCAGTCCTAAAATTAGGAGCACTGCATGCATTTTGTGGTGGTATAGAGTGTACACATACTATATCTGTTATTAAAATAAGACATTCTGATAACGAGTACCATTTCGCTCTCATCAAAGCAAATTGCATGCATCAAACTAAAAGCGGTTTTGAGAAGTCGACAGGCTACAAAAACCTGAAGGAAACAAAACAGCTCTGACACACTGAAAGGACAGTCCTGATCTCTTTCATCTTGTTCATAATTCCTGAGTGTATTACGAGTTGAATATTACAGGCTGCCTAAATGGAATCATTGTAATTATAGTTTTCATGCATGGGAAGGTACATTTTCTGAGGTAATTTGAAAAGCTCAGAGAAACGAAAAAGGAGAAAGAATTTTTTTGACTGTGACTGACAAGCAAAGGATAGGAAATCTTTCACTGTCTCAGCCCCAAACACCTCTGCCACTGAACTAGTGTGACTATTTCTACTGATGGCATTATCACAGTTATTAACAGTAGAGGGAGCTTCAGTTATGCAAATTACAACTGTGCCTGTGACAAGATGAACTTTTCATTCTCCTTGTTTTTAATGCTGCCAGTCATGAAAGATCAGCTGTTGACTCATTTCTAATACACAAAAAATGCTGCATTTAACCCCAGTAAAACTTTTTTTTTTCTTTTAGCATCCTGCCTTGCAAACACAATGATGCCCTAAGTCCAGCTTTCTCATACAACAGCAAGAAACAACCAATCTTCTCAAATAAATTATCACAATAGCTGGGAAGGCAACTCTCACAGCCCCTGGAATTAACTTAGAGTATTAAGTCCCCACCCCTCAAGTTTAAATAAAAGGCAAGGCAGTAGACTAAAGCTGTTTTTAGTATTAAAACTGCAGCAAAGCATGCATGAGCTTATCGACACTAACCCCAGGACTGTGCATCTTGATAACAACATGGACTGAAGTCTGTGGTCTGTGAGATAAGATTTTAAGATACTGTGAAACTATTGATCATTTTGGGGACATAACAAAATAAAAAAAAATAAAATAAGACTTATATTTTAAAAAAATACAACAAAGATAACGTTATACAAAATTCAGAATATGAACTTAAAATGTAAAATTAAATCGGAAACAAATCAGATAATAAAAACAGTTATGACTGCATGGATTAAAAATGAAAACAAACATTAAAACAATAACATGGATTAAGCAGAGGTTTAACATCTGCTACTTTCACATGAACAGCTCTGCAAAGTATTCTTGAGTAATGCATGTTAAAAACACTCATTTTGGTTGGACTGCTTGACTAAGTGTCTTCTACGGCTTGACTACATGCCAAAGTTGCGTCCACAATATGTGTCATCTGCAATAATTCAGCAGCACCATGTGAACATGTCACCTCCTAGAAATGTATGTCATTTCCATGGTTACGACTGTACAGTCTGCTAAGTATTATGTGGGCTAAGTCAAAAGGCTTAGAGCAGCATTATACAGAGGGTTATTGCTCTAAAACAAACTTTGAGGATATGTCTTCTGTCTTCCTGTGTGTGTCTTTGCTTGTTGAGATTTTCCAGACTTCTTGAAATGACTTAACTGGTAAATATCTATATTGATTTATAATAGTGTCTTAATTATATTTTATGGATTCTTACATTTAAAAGAGACATCTTTCGTGTATATATTTTAAAGCGATGTCCTCTTTGTAGTTATGTCTTTATAACTGAAAGCTTTTCTAGAGTTTTCCTGTGGGATACACCTGCGTCACTGTCTTGAGCTCCATTTCCAGCAAAAGCTCAAACTGTTCATTTTCTTATGGGGGAATAAACAGGGGTTGGTTCTCCAGTCGATATCTTTAATTGTTCCTGGGTTGTATCAATACCTACCGGTTTTACTGCTCCATCACGAGCCACTGGGAACGGGTTGCCCGGGAAACGGCCGCATGGCAACAGGATCAGAGCCTGGGGGTTGTCTGCTACTAGGTCTGCTCCCATTTTGCATCGCATTTCCTCACTAGATGGTGTGCAAGCCACTGGAGAGAACACTTCCCCGCACAGTGAGCTCTACATCCAGCTAAACAAACCTGGGAAACTATACCACGGACCATTTCTTCACGGGGCTCCAAGGCGAAAAAGTGTGGAAATAAATAAAGCGTCGCTTTAAGGTTTTCTCTCTCCTTTTTTTTTTTTCCTCTTTAAAGTGAAACGTCCGCTTTTGGCAAAAAGACGACTTGGGGAAAGCGACAACGAAACTCAGCTGTGATGGACATAATGATTGCGGTGCAGGATGCTTGTGTCTCTGGTCAGTGGCTTACTGCGATAATTCTCAGCCTGTGCTGCTTTCTGCCGTCCTGCTTGCCCGCCGGACAAACTGTGGACTATTCGTCGGTTGAAAGTGTGGTGAGCAGACAAGGCGACACGGCTTTGCTGAGGTAAAACAAGCTAACTCAACTTCACTTTCTCCTGCCCATACTAACATATTCAATTTTTTCGCTCCCAGGTTAAAGCGCTCACGTGTGTAAAAGATGCTAGTTAACTACTTTGGAGGACGAGGTTGTCGTTCAGCGCCTGACATACACACACATTGACACACACAATAGGTCATTTTTCCCTCCATCCCGTTCTTGTTTTCGCTTGAGGGGGGGAGGTTGGCTATTACTGGGATCCCTATGCAGGACGCTGCTCTGTGCAGCTCGGCTGGCTGCTAACAAAAGTTTTCTACGGTGCTTTCCCCACCTTTTCCACACAACAGTTAAAATAAATAACGCATTATTGTGGAGTTATCTTTAGGTTTCGTGGCTTCCTGTAAGTGGGACTATCTATCGCTTAAATTTGAGTTCGCTTTGCACTCACTATGGCTTATGTAATTTGGTTACATTATGTCCGCTCATTCTCATCGTTTCTAACACTGAGGGCTTTCAGTTGCAGCTCGACGCAAAATAAAACCCGGAGCGAGATTTTGAGCGCTGCCGGGGAGATTTGCTGAATGCATAGGGTGATGTCGCAGTTTCAAACGCAGGCAGAAAAGTGTGTGTGTGTCCGCTGGTGATGTGAATTATGGCAATGACGCGCTATCTCCTTCTCCTCACCCTCCTCAGTCCCACCATCACGTAGGCTTCGGTGCCAGCTGCACAGGTAGCTGCTCATTAAGGGTAGAATTAACTGCCATGGATGCGATAGGCTCCACTGCACCTGAAAGCCTATGATAACGTCCTCTTTAACACATCATATGATTAAGCAAAAAGAAAAAAAAAGAAGCACATTAAAGAATGTAAAAGACTTTTCAAAATATGCCTTAATGCACGCCTTACTGTTTACTGTGGGTCCATAACTGCAAGAAAACATGTCTTATTTAATCGATTTACTTAAAAGAAACAACAAAGCCAACAAACACTTTTTCTCTGGAAATAAAAAAAAAGAATAAAATCTCTGAAGGCATGTGATATTATCGTGTTATACGAATATCAAATATCCGCTTTGATGCCTCTGAGGAAAGGCTGAGGGGCCAGGCCTGCCCATTTCAATATAAATTCTGTGGATGTTGACTCAGAGATTCTGGGTGTGGACCTGAATACAGAACAGCTATCTCTGCTTGGCTTTTAGTCATTGTCGTCTCACACATGATTGTTGAAGAGCCGAAATGCTTCTGTGAAAATTTTTGGTGGCTGAATTGGAATGAGAATCATACTATCGGGAGGTTGAAAATGTCAGTGCATGTCACAGAATTAGCTTTGCAACAGCAAAGTTGTGTTTAGGATTTTTGGCATGTTTTCTCCGTGCCCAATGGCTATCCCATCACTCGGACCTTTGACTGTCTCTTTATTAAGGATGTCTAATTATCTGTTATCAGTCTGGTTTGGCTTTGATCAGTGGTGCAATCTTACAATGAATCCTGTTTATTGGGCCAGGTTATTTCTGTACTATGAATAAGTTTGTTATAAAAGTTTTCTGCCACCCCTCGATTAAGGTATCATTTACTGTCAAGCTTCAGTAAAAGTCACCCAGAAATCTAGATGTAGGAAAATAATCTCAAGATGTTTTCAATACAGGGTTTTCATGAATAAATGAATGGGTCATTCAGCACTCATTGTAACTAAGGCACGTGCACATTTTGATCTAAAACAAGTATTAAACGTCTTACATCTTGGTTGGCATCTAATTGCTTAGCTTTCCACCAAAGTGAAGATAAAGGCCTCTTCTGTCTCTACACTGTGATTATCTCAAACTACCAGGAACCGGGTCTCTGTCATTTTCCCTCCCTTTTTTTTTTTTAGTGGTCTTGAGTCAGGCATCAGTGCATGAATGAGCCATCTCTTTTAGACACCAAAACAGTGCCGGCTTGTTGAGTTAATTCATTGTCAAGACCCCTGACTGGTAGGAGGGCAGTGTTGCTGTGCCCTAAAGCTGATACAGTGAGTATTCTCAAACAACGACAAACCCAGAAGCATGCAATTAGTCACTGCCTCTGGATTATGGAGTGGCTCCCTAGAGGTGCGTTGGCTGTCGTATTTTAAATTCCTCCAACCTTCTCAGTTCTTTTCACTGAATTTTCTGCCGAAACAATTCATGTTAGACAGTAAGTTCCCATCAATCAAATGATATGAGCTTTTTAAAAAAGGGGGGTGTTTCACATGTGTATCATTTTTAATTTATTATTTTTCTGATTACTGAAAAAGCTGTATTCAGGATGTGCTAGAGTTGAACTGCCGCTTCCACAATGACTTAAGGGTGTGCATTGAAGATAGACACATGTAAATTTCTTATTGCATGGTGGAAATCTGGGGACACATTGTTCAGAGAAGAAACGCATCCCTCTCTTACCCATCCCTTGTGCAGGTTTCATGTCACTTGGATGCAGTTGAATAAACCACGACTTATCCCAGTAAATGACTCATCTAGCCGTAAATTTAAAGGGGACAGCAGGATGAAAAGACGGTTTCCTAAGCTGTCAGGTAGCATACAACATTGGTGGCTGCCTCTTCCACATGGATAAGCAGCTGTAACCATCAGCAAAAAAACTTGTCTGTAAATGTGGTCCTTGCAGACAGAAATCTTAAAGATTGCTTACCATATGTTACAGACTGTACATGCATTCTTAAACAACTTACATTTTTCTCTTTATCCATTAATGTCTACGTTTAAATTTTCTTTTTGACAGGTGAGAACTTGACAAACTGTATTTAACTTAATAAATTATTATTATTATTATGTTTTTTTTAAAGCAGAAAATAGTAGTAAGTCCAAGAAATGGGAGCAAGGCTGTACACAGTAAAACAATGGTCTTAGCTTATTTTTTGTTATTTAGTTTGACAGTTGGCCCTAGGCCACAAATAAGGCCTGCACCACAAGCCTTTGTCTCTATAATGGTGCAAAATTGACCTGTCACTAGTTTGAAAGTCTGGTATTCGTATAAATCTAAAATCATTGCCTCTTGTCAAATACCAGTTGATGAAAATCTTTTCTGGCTATACATGATTGTAGTGAAGATGTGTTTTGTAGTACTGTCTTGGACAAAAATGGTACAGTGCATCTTTTTCCTCCTCTATGTCTTTATTATGGCTCTGAAAGGTCTTGACATTTACTATAAGCACTTATGCCAGAGACAACGTCTGGTTTAAATGGCTCAGTGTCCCAACCCTGGTGCAAATGCTGGTAAGATAAAATAGAGGAGTATTAAGTGATCATTCAAGCTCCATGGGATGCAATTTAAAGGAGGAATTGTTGACTGTCTCCTTAACACGGACCATAACCATGGCTGAGAAGTGCTTTTTTCACTTTAGCATTTCAGCACTTTTTTTAATTAGGGTACAGTCAGCTCACTTAAAAAGTATAAGAACAGCTTCTTCTTTTCTAACAGCTTGGTTGGAGATGTAGCCGGTGTTCTGTGCTCAGAACACATCAGGTACCTGGCGGACATCAGCAGTTTAATGCATTCATTTGGGGTAAAACCTGGTTTACCTCTTATGACACATCTGGGGGCACACCTGAGTCTGTCACTGTTAATTAAACAGAAACATCTTCTCTCCTATTTGCTGCAGCACATGTTTAATGCAATCAGTGCTGCTGTCAGCACAGTATTTATTTCTTCCTCAGTCTCTAAGCTCATCACCATCCCCAAACTACAAGGATCCAATGTTTTCTTAGTCATTTGAACCCGTTCTTTTTAACTAGGGAATAGCCATGATCATAATTGAAAACTGAGGCATATGGGTAGGGGCTGTTGTTGAGCAGGAGCTCCCAGATGGAGTATCCATAAATAGATATTACTGATGGTCGAAAACTCATTCTCTGTAATCTAAAAAAAAAAAAAAGCCTAACATTAGAGAGTACTTACTGTTGCATATGGGAAGCTGGCTAACTATTCATCACATTCATTAGTCTGTCATTTGTTGCAACATATGTGCTTTGGTGGAGATGGCAAACAGCTGACAAAGTGCCATGCTAAACCAGTTGTTAAAAGGAGTTTCAAAACTTCTGCCATGGCTTTTCTTTTAAAGAGCCACTGGGTTTGTTATTGGAAACATCCTCATCTCTTCAACATAAAAGCAAAAAAAAAAAAAAAAAGGTTTTATAAATCATGTCTTGGTCTTTTTGGGCTAAATGCCTAACATCCATTTAAGGGTTGGCAATATGGGCCAAATCACAAGTCACTTTTGGTTGTAATGAGTAATCTGCCATGCAACTCCTCCTGTTGGGTCTACTTAGAAGATGCATTATAATATTCAAGGAATTTAAAATCTGTACTTACCCTTTATCTGCTAGCATTTAGTAACAGCATTGATCTGCAGGTTAAACTGAAATATTCTGTCCTAGAATAATGACCCATTAATAATATGATTATTCCAACATGTAAACATGTAAAATCTGCAGGACAGTGACTCAACAGGTCCACAGTTGGTGATCCCTGCACTAGTGCGTCAGAAAATTTTTTAAAGGGCTTGATCTAACTGAGTTTGTCAATGTTTTGATTGAGTGCGCGTGCATTGCCTTGTGTTATCTGGTCTCAAGTGGTTTTTATACCTGCTCCTTTTGCCTTTTTATAAAGCTGGTTTGGATTACTGGTGCTCTTGTTAAGTAAAAAATCAATGAAACTAAGATTTGTATTGCATTTTTGTGTCATTAATTTTTATGCAATATACTGATACCCTAACCTGATCTGAGACTCTGGACCGCTGTCCTGCAGGTTTTAGATGTTTGCCTGCTTCAACACACCCAACACAAATCGACTGGCCATTTTGTAGAACTTGATAACTTGACAAGTTGTTGGCTTTTTTAAATTTGAATTAGGTGTGTTGGAGTGGGGAAACATCTAAAAGTTGTTGGACAGTGGTGCTCAAGGACCAGAGTTTTGAGATCCCTGCCCTCAATCTTTGGTATTTTAATAAACATCCACTTTACTTGGACTAGGATTGTCTTAGAACATGACATCTTCTCTTGTATTAACCATCTAACCTGAGGATGTCCAGTTCCGGTCCTCAAGGGCTGCTGTCCTGGAGGTTTTAGGTGTTTCCTGCTTCATCACACCTGAGTCAGATTAATAGGTCATTAACAGGCTTGGAAAGAAGTTGACAAGAAGCTCTTGCGAAGGTCGATTTAATTTAAATCAGGAATTTTTTTTCAAATTTGTACTGTGGATTTACTTAATTTACATGTAGAATGATCATTGAGAGAAAGTGCACAGTTTTGTGTGCATCTCATTAACTTGTCAGAATTAGCAGCAGAGGCTCTGTTCTAAGGTTATGTAAATAAATTCAATCAATATAAACTGCATTGCTACATCCAGCCTAAAAACATTTCAATATACAAACCAAAATTTGCATTTTCAAATTCTTTTGTTTATTGTCCAGAGACACCGGCCAACGTAGCAAAGCATTTTAAATGACTGTTTAGGTCGGGTTAGATAATCAAAGGCAATATTACTCATGCTGCAAGGTGTTGCAAGACAAATATAAAGAAAATCCAATCTAGTGTTGAAACATGAAGCAACCCACTTATTTTTGGCACGTTTTCTGCTTGAGCTTTTTATATGTAATGATTTATATCCTTGTGCTATCACAACGTAGTGGGGCTAACATGCATTAAAAAGCCAGATTAACACACTAAACAATTTCCAAAGGGATTACATTTGTGACCAACATTTGTCAGGCAAGTCAATCTATTGTTCTTTCAAAAAATTAAGCATTTCTATTTCTTATGTATTATTCAATTAGCACTAAAGTGATTGAGTGCCCGGTAAATTAAAGCCTAAATGGAAATGCTTTTTGAAGGTAATTCTTTCTAGCGAAATAGATGCTGTGCTAGGCTTTAGAGCATCTTTCTAATACTCTTATAATCACTTATATTATTATACACAATTATATGGGATGGGGAAAATGATTTGGGGTGGAAATAGAGCTTTCACTCACTGCCAACTCTGAGCATCCAAATAATTGCAGAAATTCTACAGGAAAATCTCAGAGGACTGTTTTTTTGTTGTGAGAAAGTTATAGGTCTCAAAATTGAACTTGACAGACAAAAAGTGGAGAGGCAATTACAGGTTATCTTCAGGGCAATTTTCTTAGACAAGTAACCAAATTTTTTATTTTTTTTTTGTAGAACTGTGTTTTTTTTAGAAGCCTGCTGTGTTAGAGACTCCACTTTTGTAATATAAGCAAAGCATTAGAACATAATTTCTTCACTTGTTATTTGATAGAATGCTTAAAATATCACATAAGTAGATACTGTAAAGTCGAATGATACAGACTGCTTTAAGTGGTGGTTGAGATTGGTGGTGCATAGCAGCTTTTGTTGCTTTTTCTAACAGCTTTACAGAGTACATTCGTTTATAACCGCTCTGTTAAGACTGGGATATACTTGCTGTGTATGCAATAGTGCACGTCAACGTTCTGCACAACCTGTGTACAAGAATTGTGCACTGACATTGTCAATGCACAGAACTGTGGGAGTAATTTGCCATTTTGGGAGTATACCTGCTGTCTGTTTACATTGGTTAAGCAGTGGCACTCATCTTTTTTAACTTTGTCTTATTCAGAATTTCTGACGAGTATTTCTTCTTATAATTTTTTTTACTTAGTTGTGTACTCGTCTGCAGCAGTGGCTTCCTGATCAGTGCACAAAACTAAACTAACCATATATCCATATATGTCCATATATAGGATAGTTTGGGCTTTATGTGAGCAGAAGTAAAGATGACAGCATCGTGTCATGTCAATGAACGCATGATTGATTTTACATTTTCTTATCCCCCAAATTAATTATTATTTATAAATAATTATAAGTTATTTACTATTTTTTTAATCATAACAACTCACAAGAGTTCTTTTCATTTTTCCGTCCCTTGCAGCCTTAGCCAATTTTATTTTTAAATCACTCATGTGAATATTTGCTAGTTATTTTTCTATTCCTCGTCAGGTAACATCAGTCCTAAGCTGCATCTCTGGAAGAGACAAAGAGAGGGATGAACCACAGCAGTCCTGATACTGAGCTGACAGCCCACAGAGTTTTAAGGATCCCTCCACCTAACTTCGTTTCCTATAGATACAACAACAGTCCAACAGAACCGGGTGTGAGTGTGTAATCTGCTCAGTGTAATCAGTTAAAACGGAATCCTCTGACAAGGACAGATTCCTTCTCATACATTTTGTAGCCATGGTGGTACCAACGGTTAAACCAGGTGGAGGGGGGGATCTGCTGTGTTAGTCATTAATCTAGGCCTAACTCTTAAAAAGCCCATCAAATTTAGTTCAGAAAGTCTTTCTTTATTCTCTTGAACATTAATTTATTAACCCCACATTTTAATTAATTCATTCTTCTTTTTCTTACATGTTCCCACTTTTTAACAGTAAAAAATTGGTTGAACATCATATTTACATATTTTCTATATATGCTATAAATGTTTAAATTTTATTTTGTGTAGGGTCGCGGTTGCAGCTGCCTAAGCAGGGAAGCCCAGACTTCCCTCTCCCGGCCACAGTCACCAGCCTGAGGCGCTCCCAGGCCAGCCTCTAGCATGTCTTGGGTCTTCCCCGGGGTCACCTCAAAATAATAATATTTTAACTGGTCATTGTCTGTTGTTTCCTTGTGTGGTCCTAAAGTCAAGGCAAATAACTCTACGAGTAGCGTGCAAGACTGATTTATGTAATTATTAAAGCTCTATCACTTTCCCCATTATGGGTGGTCCCTCAATATTTAATTATTAAATGTGTTAACGCTATAAATAGCTGCAGAAACATTTAATGATAGTCATTTTTTTAATTCAGGTGTAGGAACTTACACCAAACACAATGTAAACATCATCAATCTCTATATACTGTAGGCTACTTGTTGCAGCATGGCACAGCCAAAATGCTCAGTACTCGAGGTCATCTCTAGGGGTAGTGCCCAGCGCTTGGACTCTGGAACAGAGAAAAGGCCAATCTGCCAGTCACATTTTTTTTGGCAAGTCTCCGTATCAACCTCCAAAATGCTTCCATACTTGCCAACTGTTAAGGTACACGTGTTTGTCAGTATGGACAGGAGAGGAAAAATCTTGAAGATGCCCATACTTTAATATGAATATTAAAGAAGCTTTATTATGTTAAATTCAGGCTAATTTAATTTAATATGTAAGTCCACTAGGGAAGGAATCAATCTAGCCTTTTCCACATATACACATTTATTTATTTTTGTCATACAAACACCAGCCAAATCAAAGTAAAATAAATACTTAGTAAACAATGTCAACACAAAACATACAGCTGTACATGTACATTTGAATCAGACTCTGAAAACTAGAGCGAACAAGGAATGCAGCAGGACATATCTGTTTGGTAAATACTCTACTTACCAGCTTTTCCGATATAACGTTGTTTACTGTCCTTCCCTTGCCTTATATATTTATATATGCCCCACTTAATAGGTGTACATGTGGCAAATGTACCACAATGTCAACAGAGGTGGAAGGTCCACTGTCAAGAAATAGATAAGGTGTTGATGCTATTTGCTAACACTTTCATGCATTGTAACACCATAGTTAAACAGCTGTATTTCTAAACACTCCATATACAACTACTGTTTCACGTAGCTAAGCAGCTGGGTACTTTTAGCCTGGTTGTTACGTTTGCAGCATTTCCATCTACAGTGCTAATCACTAACTTTCTGGTCATCATTACATTACACTACTGCTGGTAGTGATTGGGTAAAATAAGTATGGGTTGATTCCTTTAGTTTGGCTTTTGCTCACACTTACTATCAAAACAAAACTGAAACTTATTCGATTAAACTTAGAGCTTGCTGTTCCTTTATGTAGGAACAGACCCTCCTTTCAGCTAAAGCCTGGTTGCAAATCCCTCATTGTACTATGCCTTATTCATCCAGCAGTCTTCGGTGAAGTGCCGCTCACAAATACTAATGTTGCCGAAACTCTGGCTGGCTCCTAAAAAAACCCTCCATCCATTGCTGTTTTTCTGCCCCTTTAAAATAAAAACATGAACCAAAAATATGCAAATATGATTTACAATCAAAATTTAAATGATCAAGTGGATGAACCCTTTCAACCCTCTCACATCTCCTGGAAGTTTGTCAGTACCTCTTGCAGTCTGTTGGGTCTCAATATGGGAGTCTGCAGGTTTTTTCTCTCCCTTTTACCGCTCCTCAGAAATGCGTCATTGGGACAGGTGTCATAGAGCGGCGAATAGTGAAAAAGATCTGTGTAAGTTATACGTTGTTTAAACCATGAGCAGTGATGCACATGGAAAAAACATGAATCAATTATTTAAACAGGGTAAATAAATAAACATGTGATTATAATACAAAACTATAAAGAATGATAAAATAAAAGGAATTCTCTTGAAAGCAAGCAATTTTAATATAACGTATAGATTTTGCTCCAGTCTTCTTGATGGAATGCCGATCCCTACCTTGTCTGTTGATTCTTTCAGTGATAAGGAGGCAATGTTAGTTTGAGTTGATATGATAGTTAAAGGTACAGTGTGTAGTGTTTTTGGTATTTTGTTAGCAAAAATCAAGAATTGCTTTCATAAATGACGTATATCACCAAAGTCTAATCACAATCGCATCCAAATGAACTCGTTCTCGTAGCTTAGAATTAGATGTTAAATAAATACATAGGTGGCGGTGCACCCAACTGGAGGCTGCCATGTTGCATCGCCATCTTTGAATACAGTAGCTGAAAGGGGACAAACTTGTTAGCCTTGTGCGTTTTTACTTGCGAGTCCCCGCTCTTTCGGGGGGAGGGCGCGGAGGTGGTGTAAAGGAGTAAAGACGACCGTGGATGATTCAGCTTTCCAAATTACATTGAAACGGAGGACAATCTATACTAGGCTAATTTGTTAGTTAGCCTACAGTAGAAAAGCTACATTGAAACAGTTTTTAGTTGTTACTCTTCATAGAAGTCATACCAGTAGGCGACCGCATATTTCAGACGTATTTTCCGAAAGATTTCATATTTTATTTCAGCTGATTTGTCAACGGGATGGGGGTAGTTGTCCTCCTTCTAGTCAGATAAAATAGACCAAAGTAAAACCAGTTTCTCGGCGTGATTTAGTCACCAGAACAGCATTCTAATGCAAAAATACCTCTCAGATAATAATTATTTTCTATCAATACGTCGCCCACCTCCCTGGATAAATCAGCTGAAATACATGTTATTAAA
>JBAMHW010000016.1:15357357-15371737 GCA_037177495.1 Rhadinocentrus ornatus | reverse complement strand
CTTTCTGTAAAGTCCTCTGAGACAACTTTGTTGTGATATAGGGCTGTACAAATAAACTTGATTTGATTTGATTTGATTTATCTAGACGATAACAGTGGTAAAGCGACCTAAATGTTAAAATCTTTCTTAGTCTTCTTGACCAAAGGTAAAATGTTTATACAAATAAAAATGCCCCAAAAGAGAAACACACTTCACCATTTGAATGATGCTTGGATGTGGAAGGTGATTAGCCAGAAAGTTGGTTGGTATTAACTTGCTTTTTGCTCATTGAGTTTCTAACCAGTATTTGTGCCAAACTTCCAAGAAATTTAAAATGACAAAAATATTTAGCAAATAGAAGACTTTTAAAATTGTATCAAACTGTTTGATTCCTTGAAGGCCCTCTTCTGAGTGCAGCCAAATAAGTACATGTTGAAATCAGGCAAACCTTTTCTGGTGCCTCTGTGACAAAACAAAGGAGGCAGCATTAAGTCTTGTGTTTATACTGCAGTCAACAACAATGAATATAGTTGCCTAACTTAGTGAATAAAACTGTGTAATATTGTTCAGATTATTGTATATTAAATGTAGGTCAAATTGTCTTTACATCATTCATGTACTAATGACATATTGAAGCAAATGTCACGACAAAGACGTCATTTTTCTGGTTGATGAAAGCGAGTTGTGATAAATGCCCCTTTTGAATGCCTCCTGCTTAATTGCAGATTCATGACAGTGAATTAATTCTTTGATATTTCACACAGATGGCACAAATGTTTTGTTGCTGTAGAGTAATTAGTTTAAGTAGAACAAAGTCTTGTATTACTCAATCAGAATTTGAAATAGTCCCTACAACGCTTGATCTATTAAAGGAAGAATCAGTAAGTGCTCAGATACAAAAAACATAAGTGTTTAACTTTAGTGCTTATTGAAAATATTTTGTTGTTTAAAATGTTTAAATTTCACAAATTTTCAAACTTATTAGATAATTTTGTACAGAAGAAAAAAAAACTGTTAATGTGTTGCACTGCCACTCATTAGCACATCTATTATTCATGTCTCCCCAATTCTGTATTTTAATCTTTCTGTGATGTTTTTTTTCCCTACTTAATTTTCTTTCTTTGCAGTTCTCTGTCCCATAATTGGATCTAAAAGTAGGCAGCCAAACCAAATGCAGTCGTGGTCAGCTTCTACCTATGAGTTGCCTGGTGTTCTCAACAAATGCTCTAGTGTTTGTTCTTAAGTATTTTGCTAGCAATTCTGTTCTGTTTGTGATAATCAGCAGTTAAGAGAAAAACGGGTCTCCTTTTTACCCAAAAATAACATTCAGCAATATTCTTTGGTCTTTTATCAGTAAAAAGACACTCTCTAGTTTTAATATTACTGATAATGTATCAGCATCTATAGATATCTTGAGGATGGATGGTGATCACAATTTTATGAATCTTGTGAGATTCAAGCTGCAATGCAAAGTAATGAGAAAGCGCCACAAATTTTTTCATAAATGAGAACCATTTCGCTGGAAAACCTTAACCTTCATTTGTAAATGCATGTCAAATACTCCAGGTTAGCAATTAAAGAGCATCATTGGTCTTCAAAGTCACTCAGCAAGAGCATTCTACAAAGTCTGAACTTCATGGATGTTGTTTTTCTCTGGATGAATTTTAACTTTCTTTTTAAACCCCATCCAACTAACATTCTAGCTCACTAAGACAACATGGAACAAAACCTCAGAGAGGTTCACTGTTGCAGACTGTTTCTTCTCCATATAATACAAAGTTAGTCTTCTGAAAAGGGGGATTACAGCTCCAAGCTAATTAGCATTAAGTCCTTGGAGCCTCGAATGAAATGTATTTGTAGATTATACGGCGTCTGTACCTACCAAACCTCTGTCATGTTAAAATGGGTATTCAAACTGTTGGATTTAACATGCACACTGTTTCATCTTACTGTATACTGTGAGACATAGTTATGCTCTACAATAGAAGTTCCCTGAGGCATGCAATCAGTCCCCAGCTTCTGCAGTTCATTCTTTAGTCTCTCAAGCTGCCGGTGGTTTTCCTTGGAAGTCTGTAGGCCATGTGTTTCTCCTTCAAACCTCAATCCAGCCAGTGCCTTTGATTCCACCGCTTCTGCCGTCTTCTTCTGCACTGTGTGTCACTTTTATTTCAGAATAATCACCCTGGTTTTTGCCAGTGCACTTGCTAATGGGTACTCTTTTCAAAACCTAGAGAGGATAATCCTGTCATCTTTGTTTTCACGGCCACCTCAGGCCATTCAACAAGTTCAAAGGAAAAAAATCTGCAGTGCAGTGTTTGTAAGGTTTGTTCTTGCTGTTGTGTTCCATATCTGCCATCACAGGCAGAGCTACATGTGGAAACAGGTGCTGTGCTGAATGACTTCAGTGGTGTGCGCCGGCTCACTTAAGGGAATATAGGCCAGATGCTTTATTATGTTCAGTTAATGCTGATGCTGGTGTACTACACAACACAAAAGCACTGGGCAGGTGTGGTTCTGGAAAAGTTGCATTCCTGAAAATTACAGTACTATCAAAATGACTATTATTTGTTTTCAAGTTTATCCGTCAAGATATCTAATGCATTTAAAATAACCACTTAATAAACTGTATTTTTCCAGACTGACTGGTGTGACCATTCAGGGCTATTGGCTGGGTTTTTCTTGAGCAGCAGCTTTGATTTGATTGCAAGGACGCTGTTAGAAGAGCATCTTATACATCCCTTTGATGAGGAAATATTTTTGTGTTGTGCAATACAAATCATTTTAAGAGAGAAGCTCAAGGAATCAGAAATGTTTACAACAGAACAAAACCAAGATTCCCTTTTGAATACTGATTTGACTAAATTAAATTTGAAGGTCAGAAACAAGATTTTATCAAACTTAAAAGGTGTTTATTTGACATAAAAATACTTTTTTTTTTGTTTATGCACCATTACTAAACTATCACTATATCATATTATGAAATTAAATTAAAAATATGTTATTTTATCACAGAGAGAAATTAGAGTGTAGTACAGGATCTCCAAGACCTTTCTGTCTTGCATTGGACTTGACAAAGCCTCACACTGAGCACACCTTGTTGCTTCTTCCATGTTGTGTAGAGAATGTGAAGAATCGCCCATTATTTTCAGCAGCTTGTGCAGCATTTTTTTTCTGGACAGTAAGCTCCAGTGGCTCCAGAGTTAATGTAAAGCACCACATTCATAAGCTATGATGCCTGTACACACAGGATACTGTGTATATTATTACTGGACATCGATGAAACACATACCTGAATGAGTTCAGGACAGTCTCACACAGTGGTTATGACTGTCTTGAACTAACATACAGATGCCACTGACATTACTGTCCAAGTTAAAGGAGGTCGTGAAGTGTATTGTTTGTTTGTTAAATTTGCTGAATAGTGAAAATAAGACGTTTCAGATCGGCAAGTTCACAAAGGAAAACAAAAAGCTGTGCAAACACTGGAAAATACATAAAAGAGTACAACGTAACAGGATTTGATTCAATGAGGTAGCTTTTCTTTCTGGGTGGTAGTGCTAATAGGTGAATTGAAATTACATGTTTTGTTCTAAGCAAAAACTATTTTGTCAAGATTTTAGTGTTTTGGAACTTTGTTGAAGAAAAGTACAATACTACACTTTCCATTGTAAAGTTGTTAGATATGTAAAACTTGTTTTTAAAAGCTGCTCAATCAAACAAAGAAAAAAATGCTTATGAAAATGAAAATTCATGCAAACATTTAAAAAGAACCTTTTCATTGAAGCTTTCCTAGTTTAGAAATGATCAGTACAATAACGGTAATGTATAATATTTAACGTTTAAACATAAATGCTTAACACAAAATGTATGTTGACAAGATGTGTGTGTTGAGTTTTTAACAAATTTCCTAACATTAATTTTTAGGAGTGCAAGCAGAAAATTTAGGGGCGCACACTGATATCACCTTGCATAGCAAATATTCCCTTTCCCCTCATTTTCACTGTATTAGTGATAAATACTTGAACAATAAATTGAATAAATAATAAATAAAATTAATTTTGTGCAGCAGTTGACATAACAAAACTAAAACATCTTACTTGCTAATGCAAAACAAGCAGACATAGAACTTGTCGAATCAAATCAAATCAGATTTGATGATTTGATATTCACTTTGTAGTCAAAGCAGAACGGCAACTTTGTCAGCATCATCCCCCATAGGGCATGGTATTACTTGTCAATGTAATTCCTGGCAATAAACAGCTTCGGGGACTGATACTCCTCTCCAGTTACTGTTGCCAAGTAGCTACTGGCTGTCCTAAAAGTCGCTAGAAGTCGCTTTTAGATTAGCATAATCATTATTGTACATATAGTTGTAATGGATGCTGCCATAAAGAGGGATGTCGTTGGAATGGCAAAAATTGATAAAAAAGACCACCTAAAATAATAATAATAATTCTGTCAACATTTTCTTTATTTTTAGTTAATTTTTATAAGTGTATTTTGTTTTTAGATTAGGAGTCTGGAACATGTTACAACACTTTTATGTCACTTTCACATTCATAGACATTAATATCTGACGGTAAGCCAGGGCGGGATCATTATTGTGAAATACTGGGCTGAAAAGAGGAGCAAAAGTTTGTTAGCGACAAAATAAATTCACTTATAACTACTACAAGAAAAAGACTGGCAAATGTATTGGTCGCCATTGCGCGAGTAGATGGAAATTCACTCGCACCGTCTCACATTTTAGTTGCAAAATGCGAGCATTTGGTCACAGTCGGGAGCCCTGAATATTTGCTGCATGGAATTCAGTAATGAATGTTAATGTAAAAGTGCTTATTCTGGCATTTGTAAACGTCTTCCTCTCACAGTTGAACTTTCTTTAAGAGAGTGCCAGATTTCCATGGAGCCTTCCAGACAAAATCCCAGCTAAAACACATCTTAAACAGGTCTTAATATATAGGTGAAAAACACCAAGTCTGGCAACACCCGCCACCACAGATTTGCTTCAGACATACTTCATCAAATTGTGAAACATGGAGGCAAAATCCAGTGAAGGCAGCATCACCATCTCTGCCTCAATGATCACTACAGCATCATCGTATAATCACTTGAAATAATTTAGAAGGGAGAAATCTTGCCTTTTTGTGTAAACTTTGCCCGCCGGGTGTCAAGAAGCAACTCTGGACATCAACAGCAAACTTGAAACAGCATATTGAAATAAAGCACCCTGCTAGCCTTCAAGGGTATGTAAACTAAATGTCACTAAAAACAATCTAAAGACTTGGCAACAGCATGCTAAAGCTGATCCTTTAACACCCAAAACTAAATAACGGCGTACAGTAGCAGCAGCTCTGTTGTCTTCTTTTCCAGCCGCAGCTGGAAAACCTTTTGCAGGATATTGTTGGAGACCTACAGCCGTTGTGGAAAGAGGAACCCTCAGCTTTCATAACCTTGACAAATGCAAGACATGGGGTCTTGCATGTCTTTGTTTTTTTCCTATTTCATTTGGGCCGAATATTGCACTTTTATGACCCGAGTTCTTTAAAAAGTGACTTAATAAAAAGATAAATAATGTTTAAATGTTTAGCACTTTAAATATTGCACTTTGAGGTACATCCTTTGTTTTCTACCTCAGCCTGATTAATAATTCCTCATAAAAAAGACCATTCAAGCATCAAGTTTTTCCTCATGTTTTTATACTGTAGTGGTGAAAGCTGCAGCTGGCTACGAGTGTGGTCTGAATGGGTGGCAACAATAGAAAAATGCCAGTATTCTGAGGGTAATTGCTCGCAGCAACATATTGGGGAAAAAAGAACTTTGAATTAGTTAATTTTTAGAACTGTTAACTGAACTTTGAACTAGTTATGTAGAAAATGAACTTTCCCAACATTGGCCATATGTATGTGTATGTGTTTGTATGCATGGGTGTTTATGTGTGTTAAAATAATAGTAAATTTGTACAAGTTCTTATCTATTGTAGGTTATATTGTACTAAAAAAACATAGGGCTATTTCTTAAAGTTAGTGATTAGAGCCCTTTATAATGACATTTAAAGTTCAAGACAGTTCAAGATGGCGCCTGTGTGTGTGGCCTGCGCTCTGACTGCGCAAAACTTGTTTTTATTAATAGTAGTTTTGTCTATCATATTCGCAAAGCTAACTCTCTAGTAATGTATGATCGCCAAGCTCTTTTAAACCTGCGGCCAGCTTGCAATATCCTGGCCTATGTGAGTCAGGTTGGACAGGAAACCTTTTGGCCCCCTTTCCTCTCAGGTGTTCCAGCTTACCCCCGCCGGTTGCCCGCTCCACCTTTACGTAGAGCCCGCAGACGCCGGGGGAAACGAGATGGCAGGCTGGTAAAGTTGAAGGCCAGCCTGGCAGGTCCTCTGGGCGGGTTCTGTAGAGGAAACGGATTGGAGTGCAGCCGTTTCATCTCCCAGCGTTTCCTGGCTGCGATCGACTCCTGTTTGTTTCCTTTGGCTGGCTCGGATTCGGGACATCAGACTCGTCACCTCTCCTTTCCTTACTTCAGTGGATGTGGGGCAAAAGCCAACCTGAGACCACTTGATCAGTCCTTGCAGGCTGTTAATGTGCGGGTTTCGGCCCCTGCCAGGATGGCCTTGATTAATGCCAGATCCCTGGCGAACAAGACTTTCATCCTGAAGGATTTCTTTTTATCCCACAACTTAGATTTTATGTGCATCACAAAAACTTGGATGAAGATGGGTGAGTCCAGTGCCTTCTGTGAACTTTTACCACCTGGTTGCACATATTTTAACAGTCCAAGTCCTTCTGGACGTGGAGGAGGAACCGTGACTATTTTAAAGAAGAATTTTGCGTGTAAGCAGGTCACACCGGCATCTCTTTCCTCCGCCTTTGAAGTTAATTTATTTGAGATGTGCTTCACCCCTCGGATGGTGTGCGCTGTCATTTACAGACCACCTAAGTACTGTAAAGATTTTATCCATGACTTTGGAGAACTTCTGGCTGAAATAATGCCTAAATATGACAGAATTTTAATCCTTGGTGATTTTAAAATCCATGTGTGTTGTCTTGAGAAACCGTTTACCAAAGACTTTTTAAATTTACTTGATAGTTTTAATCTTTCTCAGAACGTGTTGGGTCCAACTCATGAGAGCGGACATACCCTTGATCTTGTATTATCACATGGTTTTGATGTGTTGAATTTGGAAGTTCATGATGCTGTGTTTTCAGACCATATGCCGGTTGTTTTCGATATACCGTTGTCTTGTCATGTTACTCAATCCTTTGCTCCAGTGCGGCACTCTTGGGTTATCGACCCCTTCACTGCTACTAAGTTCTCTGTTGTTTTTTGTCATGATTCTGTGTCTTGTTTCGCTTTTAATGTTGATACTTTTACTTCTCACTTTGACTGTGTGTAAAATAACATTAGACATAGTGGCTCAGACTCATAGTAGTAGTCTCAGACCCAGGCATGGCTAAATGACATGACACGCTGCCAGGTGTGTGGGCAGGAGAGCTGAACGCAAATGGAAAAAAGACAGGTTGCAGGGTTCCTTCCAGATGCTAAGAGATAGCTGGCAATCTTACCAATGTTCTGTGAAAGCTGCCAAAACCAAGTATTTTTCTGATGTCATTGTTTTGAACAGGCATAACCCCCTCTTTAGGGTTATTGACTTTGTTCTTTGTGCACTACAAACAACCTGCCTGGAGAACTCGACCAAAACATGTGAGGATTTTTAAAACTTTTTTATTCACAAAGTGATGAGCATTAGGGCCCTTATCACCCCGCCCTCTAGTGATCCCTCTGTTGCAACTTCAGGCTCTGCTGTTTTTCACCAGTTCGAACCTGTTACCCTGCAGTTTCTGGCTGATCTGGTAGAAATTATGAAGCCTGCTGGGTCTCCCAAGGATACTATTCCACCTCGTCTTTTTAAAGAGGTTTTCCCCACCTTAGGTGATTATGTGCTCCATATTATCAATGGCAGCTTAAGCTGTGGGAGTTTACCTGAGAGTTTTAAACACGCAGTGGTTACACCACTTATTAAGAAGCCTAGCCTGGACCCTTTCAAACTTCAGGCCGATCTCCAAACTTCCTCTTATTTCCAAACTTTTGGAGAAGGTTGTGTATTTCCAGCTGCAGTGTTTTAAGTCTGGATTTAAAACATTGCACAGTACAGAGTCTGCACTTTTGAAGGTTGTTAACGATGTTTTTATGGCCACAGATTCCGGTCAATGTGTGGTGTTGGTACTGTTGGACCTCACGGCAGCTTTTGACACAGTAGACCATCAGATCCTTTTGTCTTGCCTGGAAAACTGGGTGGGTATTCGGGGTGTGGCTTTACAATGGCTGAAGTCTTATCTGACTGAGCGGACTTTTAGTGTCCAGATTGGGGTTGCTGAGTCTTCTTTGGCCCCTATTATGTGCGGAGTTCCTCAGGGCTCCATTCTTGGACCGCTTCTCTTTTCACTTTATTTGCTCCCTCTCGGCACAATTTTTAGAAATCTGGACATCCCCTTTCGCTTTTATGCAGACGGCAGTCAGATTTTTTTTCCCCCTGGAAAAAAGTGTGGCCTCAGTGAAACCATTACTGGATTGTTTAGTGGAAGTTAAGGCTTGGATGTCTTTTAATTTTCTTCATTTTAATGACAGCAAGACTTAGGTGTTGCTATTTGGGCCCAGTGATGCATATAAGGGACCAGCTGACCTGGGGTTGTTGACAGATTATTTGAAGCCAACAGCAACAAACCTTGGGGTGCGCTTGGATGGTAAGCTTAGACTTGACTCACAAGTAAGCTCGGTGGTCAAGTCTAGTTTCTTTCAGCTAAGATAACTGTCAAAGGTGAAACGATTTATTTCTCGGCATCATCTTCAGATTTTAATCCATGCTCTTATTTCTAGTTGCTTGAACTACTGTAACGCACTTTATGCTGGGCTTGGTCAGGCCTCCCTGGATTGGCTGCAGCTGATCCAGAATGCAGCGGCTCGGCTTTTAACTGGTACTAAAAAACAAGAGCATATCACTCCAGTCTTGACCTCCCTGCATTGGCTGCACGTTTGTTTTAGAGTTGATGTTTAAATTCTTTTATTTGTTTTTAAGTGCCTTCACAGTTTTGCCCCACAATATCTGCCAGACCTCTTACAGCCCTACACACCTTCACGCTCCCTCAGATCGGCAGACAGTCACTTTTAAATGTCCTTCCAACCAAGAGGAAACTTAAGGGTGACCAAGCCTTTTCTGTAGTTGGGCCGAAGCTGTGGAACCTCATATTTGGGAGTCCTCGTCACTAACTGTCTTTAAATCACTGCTTAAAACTCCTTTATTCTCTTTGGCTTTTAACACTGGTTGAGATGTTGGCTTTGACTGAATATTTTGACTGTTTATTTTGATTGATGGATATACATATTTGCTGTTTACTGTTTCGTACTGTTTATTGTTTTTTATGTTTCTGTATTCTCTGTCTGTATTTTTGTTATTTTGTTGTTTTTATTTGGTGTGAAGCACTTTGGTCAACCGTGTTGTTTTTAAGGTGCTATATAAATAAAGTGGAGTTGGACATTTGCCAGTTGCTTCATATTAAATTTATTGTGTTATCAATTTGAATATGTATTTTTTGCATGTATACTCAGCTGTCATTTGTCCAACTAAATTATACCAGTTTTTTTTTATAATTCTCATTATTATTAAAAATGTGATACCGTATACAGCTGCATAAAAATTCATACAGCTATTCCTGTGTAGATATTAAAAACAGAATAAAAATAATTCAAGTATTTAAGCTCACTTAAATGGTTTTAGAAACAGCTAATCAACTAGCAATCCTGTCTAAGGCAAGTCAGCTGCTGAAAGTTTTGAGTTCGTTCTAAGAAGTGCCTGCATAAGCCGAGATGAGAGTCAGCCAGAGAGTAAATTCAAAGGCTTTACTACATGTTATGTCCACCTCTTTCTCAGTCTATATACTTGTGATTTTCTCATGAACGTGACATGCTGGAGCCTCTCCTGGTTTATTCTGCCACTGAGGAAGTGACAGGTCCTAATTATAGAGGCTGGGGGCCCAGAGACACTTAAACATTGACAATTACATAAAGATAAAAGTAGAAAAGCAAAAGAAGAATAACGAGAATGGAAAAAAAAAGCCAAGACACAAAAAAAATTATAAAAGGGGAAAAAAATAGGAATTGATGATGAAACAGGCAAAAAGATAAAGTTTGTGAAGAGTAAAAGGACACTATTTTTTTTTTTTTTTTTTCCTATTTTAATATCATAATCAGATTTATAGGCACGTCCTGTGTATTTATTCAGGAAGGTTCTTTTTACATAATACTCTTTGTGCTCACCAGTTGTGCAGATCAGTCATGCCTCAGTGCACAGTAATAATTTTTCAACCTATAAGCTGAACCTCTGTCCTTCATTGAAAACCTGACAACATACAACAGACTGTTATTAGATGTCTTCCTAACCATATGGTTTGTAAGCATGGTAATTGCCTTGGTCACCATTAGAGACCGTTGTGGATAAATTCATGATCTGAACATGCTGTGTTGTTTAGCAAACAGTTCTAAAGGACATTAGCCTTCTGTTTATGCTGCCTGCTGCAACCCTCTGAGCACTAAATGGATTAATGATCCTGAGGTTGTCAGTTCAAACACAGGCACAGAGGATACTGCTGGTGTGTCCTTGAGTGACACACTTAATCTAAATTGTGTCAGTTAATATCCATCTCCATAAAGGCTTTATACACACATCACAGGTTGTGTAAGTCACCCTTGATGAAGTCAAAAGAAAGAAACAACATTAGCTCCGTACAGCACCTTGATTCCTGGGCAGTATCAAGCTGCTTTTGTCTGGATTTTGTTGCTTTATCCTTGAATGACAATGTAATGTAATCTATAAGCACATAGTGGGTATTCTTTTAACTACACATAGTATAAATACTTTAGCTGTTCTCAGGTTTTGTTAATAACATAGCACATAGTTCCCACCTTACTGTCTTGTAAATATGCAATACACAGTAAACAAAGCCTTGCTGTGTTATTCATGTGCTCTGCTTAATCAGAACAGTATAGCTGAGACAGTTCACTGAGTGGGTGGTTGGCTTAGACCTGGACTCGACATACACAAGGAGGAGAGTTTGCAGGGTTGCCCAATTAGTGCTGAAAAGTGTAGCAGTGTGAGAGTGCGTCAGCAGGGAAGTGTGCACCGGAGGAGGCGTGTCATCAATCATCACTTCAGCTCCAGACTTATTCCAGCCTTTTTCCCTATCTGGCAGCAGGAGAAGGAAGGGGAGGAGAGAATGACAATCGCCAGCCAATTCCAGCAATGATAACAGACTGCACAGGAACTAACTGTATTAAATTGTACTTCTGGACATCAAAAAGAACAAGTACTTCTTTTGATTTTTCTTCCCCACCAACCAATATTTAATAAGTTTTTACTTTGTCCACATTTCATCTTTCCAATAAGTTTGATGAAATCATCCCTTGGTGGTTTTTTTTTGGGTAGTTGACTGTTAAACATACAAACAAAAGGCAAAAAAAGAAAAAGAAAAGAAAGACAACAATAAACAGCTCTGCATTAGTTTTCTCATTGTGGCAGTACAACAAATCTGCTATCCACATTATTGCACTTGTTAACATCAGGGTTGAATACCAGACTGTGTTTTTAAGGATTCTGAGCAAATTACATTTATAATTGATAAATCAGTCTATGCCAAACGTCACTATACTGGAGATGTGTCATCATGCTACTTAAACACTAAAACCTCCAACACTGTTTCCTTACTGTGTGCTACTCTGTGTAGAATTTGCATGTTCTCTTTGCCTCTGGGGATTTTCCTAGAGGGATCTAGTTTCCCCCACAGTTCAAAGACATTTGTAAGTTTAATTGGGAATCATAAATGGATTGTAGGTATGACTGTAAACATGCCTTAATGTTAGCCATGGCATAAAATGGTGATATCTCCATTGTCCAATCCAAAAATGATCAATACTACAGCTCCTTCCTCATGCATTATAATAAATGAGCATAAAAGTGAACTCTTATAAAAATAAAAAAACAGGTAAGGCATCATATCAGTAAAGCCATTTTAGCTCTAGTTGACTGAGAATTATATAAAGTCTTTCATCAGACATTACGTATTGTGTGACGCGTCCAAGCATTGATTGCTTCCAGCAAACACTGTCAGTATGCAACATCACGCGCCATGACCTCTGAAAAATGTTACAAATTTAGCCTGTTAACTGTTTACACTGCTTTCCCTCTCTTTTGTGTCTGCAAT
Source organism: Rhadinocentrus ornatus (assembly GCA_037177495.1). NCBI lineage: Eukaryota > Metazoa > Chordata > Actinopteri > Atheriniformes > Melanotaeniidae > Rhadinocentrus > Rhadinocentrus ornatus. The sequence goes on along the minus strand of JBAMHW010000016.1, from coordinate 15,359,495 downwards.
CTATAGCCAACTGTTCCTCTGGCTTTAACGCTCACACACTGTGTCACACTGGCTCAGAGACTTGTTATGTTTCCAAAAATGGATACTTGGCTCAGCATGGGGGGTATAATGATAATGAAATGTTCATCATCATGTAAAATGCCTCTCATTTAGGGGAGACTTCTTGCTACTTTGTAACAGTCTTGACAGTGCCTGTATCAACCAATGAAAGCCTGAGAAATCTCTTCTGAACTTTTGTTTTAGGTATTTTATCATGTAGAAATTTCCCAAAGGCCCCCTCCACTCATGCTTGAGAAGTACAGTCGTGGCTATATTTCCTGGCATGAGTCGTATTCATTTTATGCTTCTGCTCTATAGCAGAAACTATCCATGTGGAAAATGTTTTAAGGTAATCTTTCCTTGGGGAGATGTACAGTAATATACTGTAAAGCAGACACTTTCCTCATATGAAAAGTTGTATTAGTGAATTTAGCCAGATAAATGAATTTGCAGTTATATCTTAATTCAACCTTTTACAAATATCTGCATCCCCATGATTGTAATTTTGGACTGTAAAATCAGTCCCAGCTTTTCAAACATGATGTGGCCAATGGCTTAGCAGCCAAATGTCTGACAACCACAGTCCATAACACAGTCATCAGCATTAGCTAAATATCATTTAATCAAGCTTTTGTTCCTCTTTTAGAGCAATATTTCATCCCTCACAGATTATCCTCAACATCATTATCTTGATGTTAATGTCCATATGGCATTCTCAATGGTTTCACCACCCTCTCTGGTAGGATTATAAAATGTTATTGTACAAATAGAGATTTCCCTTAATTAGGGAAAAAGGAAAAAATATCACTACATAATATCATTAAGGCAGACCAGATTGTTTTGTGCTTTTCAGGTCAGAGTTTACTGTCCTCAGCTGTGTTGAGAGATCTTGACTTCATAGCAGCATGTATTCTTCAAAAGCTATCATAGTCAGGTGGGAGAAGCTTGCTGTTTTAAAGAAAAAGCATCTGTGATAGAGAAAAGCTCCGATCTAGTGGTATAACCTCTTTTTTTAACCAGCAGTCATGAAAGGCAGGCTTGACCTATATGCAGTAAGGAGGATCTACGCTCTCTTGTTAGTGTGTGCTGGTGTGGAATTGAGGTCCTTTCTGTCTGGAGGTGATACGTTGAAGCTGTAAAGTATTTTAGCAAAGCCTTAGGAAAAACATCATGGGAGAGATAAACTTTGAGAGAAGAGGGCATTGCTCAGCTCGTGCGTGTCTGTGTACATGCATGATTCCCTAAAGTCTTTGTGGGCCTGCGAGTGGAGTCTGACTGTTTACAACATGTGAGTATCCTATACTTGTATGTGTGTAAATGATTGTGTGTAAGAACCGTAGGTTGACTGACAGACTTATCTCCCACAACTCTGTGCAGCTCCATACATCACTAATCGCAGACAAAAATGTGCATGGTCCTCTATCCTTTAAGAGCTAAAAGACAGCTCTGCTGGTTTTTCCCTATTGGCAGGCTGTGTGCGAGTGCCTTTCTCACACTTTGTGTAGGTGAGGAATCTCTATAAACTTGAAGTTTCTGACCTGTATGTTTGGTTCAGTGCCGCTATGATGGATGACATGGCTATCAGAATTTTGCCTTCAGGATGGGGGCTGTCCTATCATCCTGTCAAGGTCAGTGGTTACCAGGCTTATAACACAGTGGCAAACTAGAGAACTTACTGAAACACTCCCTATATTCCATCTAACATCCATCATGTCAAATGTCAAAACGGCCCACAACACCCACAAATAAGCCGCCAGTTAGAGAAGACTGACTCCAGCAGGGACACAAAATATTGTGGTATTAGAAGTGGAATTGGAAGGGCAGTGGGCCTCAACTACCATTCAATTACCATTTCGTACAAACAAATTTCTTTTTAAGTTCTTCCTACGAACCTTTTATTTTAGATTGTTGCATTCACAAACAACTACCCATGCGTACACTCACTCCTAAGGAGAATTTACAGTGACTAATTAACCTAACATGCATGTCTTTGGGCGGTGGGAAGAAGCCCAAGAGAAATCCTCACAAATAAACACTGAAAGCCCACTGTTTCGAACCAGCAACCTTCTTGCTGTGAGGCCACTGTGCTAACCAACAAT